>JAODKL010000062.1:3926009-3961595 GCA_026780765.1 Petrocephalus schoutedeni
TTTATCCCCCGCCCCCCCCCCCCCCCGCCTCACCACTGCCTGTCATGACAGATTCATTTGTCATTGCATGATTTTTTTTTGCCCTGCATGTGCAATTCGAGCTGTGTTGAGTCTGATGAAGGGACAGACAGATCACACTGCATCTTGGCTGGGTTTGGGGTCATTTGCATCTGTCTAGCTGATGTGTTGCTTAGCAATGACCCATAAGTTTACTCGTGGTGTGGCTCTGCTTTTGAAAATATAGTCGATCTTCTGTATCCCGCGGTATAATGCCTCCCCTTTGAATGTTTTTGTATTTTATTGAACTCACTATCCCACAGCCCCTCTCCCACAAAGCTTTGTTTTTTTGTATATAATTTCTTAAATTCTCACCTTGCTTCTTTTTGTCATCAAATTCTAGCCCCCACAGATTTTCATGTTTTTCCACTTGAAGTTCTATAAACTACTTATAATAAAAGGGTTTCCTCTTTGTTGAAGCTCTGTGTAAGTTATAGAACCTGGTGTCAGAGATCAGAACAAACTTCAAAGGCTTTGATCACTTTTAGCTTCAGGTTTGTGATCTTCTAAGATCTGAAAGTTCTGGTGGGAGAAAATGTGGCCAACTATAAGCTTACTGGAATGGACAGGATCAGAGAAGATGGATTCAGATATGACTGATTTATAAAATTCTTCGTTTTAAAGCAGGCTGCCCGTGACTATGACAGCATACATCACTTTATGACGACAGCATTCAGATGTTTTTAGTGGGTATTTCCTCCGAACGGCAGTGACGATTTTCCCATTGGTGCAGAGCCACTGCTTGTCTGATTTGCTTAGGGACGTCAAGAGAATTGCGCCCATGAACCGCAGCTGCCTACTGCCAGACCATAAATCAGAGTGTGTTTATTATTAACGAGGCTAACCCGCAAGAAGGATGCGCCCCTGACAATTATTTTTGGTTGCTATGGCCTTCAGAGGATTCCTAGCGTGCGTATGGTCAGCTTGATGATGCAGCTGGCATGTTCGTTAGTGTGGAAGTGGTGCGGATAAGCTGGTGTACTTGGAGGCATTGTGTGTCTTCAAATACACCTTGGGCTTTCTGTTAAGCTTCTTTGGTCTAGCCGAGTTCAATGAGGAGGGATCTGGATTGTCACTGTGAGTCACAAGAGTGCCTGCGTTCTCCACGGAGTTGTTTAACCTACCCTCAGTGCAGGCTGGCTGTCTATAACGATGCCCTGACTCACCCACTGCCTGCGTGTCTATAAGGAAATAAAGATTGCCTTGAGGAATATTGCTCTAATCCTGACCCCCCTCCCCCATTCCATGTGGTCAGCTTTAAATTGTAGACATAATAGAGTGTTAGTTTTGTAAGGCACAAGGCAACTGGTAGGCAAGCTCTGGTACCCTCACCTGATGCCCAAGTGATACAGAATCACACAGGCGTTGCTTTTGCTCACCGCCACCGTCTGCCTTGGTGTCTGTAGCTAGTACCCAACGCCACAGTTCAGGGTCCCACAGAGCTTGGTCATGTCCACGGGCGCCGCGGTGGTACCAGCAGGAGGCCAACACACTCCCAGGCTTCCTGCCGATGCCCTGGAGATGCGAGGAGTGGCAACTTCAGCGGCAAGGCAGAACACGCCCACTCACGCTCCGAAAATAGCACAGCTGAGGGATCCAAGCAAGCTTGCCTTTTTTAAAATTTTTATATATATATATATGTACTGTATATATATATAGGTTTCTGTTTCTGTTTATATGTCTATGCTCTCTGGGTCTCATTGGCAAAGCTGTTTGGGGTTCTGGTGCGTGTCACAGAAAATGGCTGTGGTACCGCTGGCTCACATCGCACCTCAAAGCCGTAATAACAATAAATGGCGTTACTGGGTTTCTCTCATTCTTTGTCTAATTTGTAATTATTGTTGCACCTTATGAGCACAATAACCTTTTTGATCTGTTCATTTGCGTGTTTAATCCCCCCCCCCGTTCATTTGAATATGATTTTCCTCGGTCACTGCTCTTTGTAAAGTTTGTTCCACTGGCTGTTCACATGCTTTTTTGATTTCAGCGTTTGTTGTCTCTCTCTCTCTCCTTCGAACCCTGTTCTTTTTGCATGGCCCTGTTCTCCTCCTCTTTGTTTGTGGGACGTGAAGAACTGGAACCACCGAGCTGTCACTCAAGTAGGCAAACTCACAGTTTTCATATTCTAAACTAGCCGATATAAGCCGTCTGTGAGCTGTGGCAGTAGTTAATGGTATGACTAAAAGCGCATGAATATACAGCTAACTGGCACACACGCTGTATTTCTAATACTTGTAGAAAATCTCCCTCTCTGATACACACGAGTGTAAAAGGTTTTTGTTTCAGTAACACCTGTAAGCCATGCTCGCGTGTTGTGTGTGTCTGGTGTATGTGACTGACTAGATACTGTGTAGGTGTGTATGATCCTTATGAGAAGATAAAGCCATCAGCATTCGGTTATGAATTCATTTGCATATGCTGTTTTGTGTTTATTCCCCCCCCCTCCTTGTTGATGACTAATGCCCAGAAGTGCCCAAATGTTACACAGCTGCTGGCATTGTTAAGGTGGGGGTTTGGGGGCGGGGTTTAATGCAATGTGAGCATCCTGATTGGGTGTCTCCCTAGACATCCTTAGTGTGCTTTCAAGTGTCTGCAGACTGGAGGAGTGGGACTGAATTGTCAGTAGTTAATGGAATAGCTTTGAGGTATGATTTGAGTCCTACTCCAGCAGCAGTGAAACCAGTGACTTGAGGTTAAGAACTTCAATCAGATGATGCTCTACTGACAAGTATTGTCTGCAGAACTGAATCCTGTGCTCTACAAACAGGGTGTTATAATAAACATAAATATTCATGGATTACTGCCTGTAATGATTAACCTGAGAAGTACAACTCATATTCCTGGTGATGCCCCAACATGTTGATGTACGGTTCGAAACACAGGACAGCGTGCCCATTGTGTGATCGAAAATTGTTTTGGGTGAGCTGGTAGATGTCTCTCCCTCACTGGGGTTTTTCATGCTCGCCCCTGGCTGTCTGAGTGGTGATTAGGTCTCCCTGGCTCCTCTCTGACACAATGTGTGTGTGTGTATATATATATATATATATATATATATATATATATACACATACATACACACACACACCCGCTATATCCTTTACTTGCTGTCTGTAGTTCTAAGTTTCTAGAGCCTGGTTCTATCTGCTCATTTGATCAATAGACTTTTTTTTTTCTTTTTGGACTGTGTGCTGCCATAGCTGTGGTCCTTGGTGTCCAGAGTCATCCTTGACTTGTCCAGAGTCATCAGAGTTATCCTTGACTCAAACGAATGATGTGGAATAATGGGGAAACTAAGGGGGAAATATTGAGTGTGATGGAGAGGACCAGGTGTTCACTCTATTCGAACGGGAGTCTGCTGCCTCGTTTCCAACGCGGTGCTGGAGCCGGTGCCAGGATTTTTCCCAATCCTGAACTAGTTCTGCATGTTTCCACTGCAAAACGCTGGCCCCGGGCCAGAAAAAAACAGCTCCCGCACGGTACCACAGAAAAGATGGTCTCTGAATTTGGAACCGCAATGTCAGCGAAAGTGGGACGTGCAGTCAAGTCCAAATCTTCTGCATACCTGGAAAATTCAATCTGTAACCAATATAGTTTTGTCTAATATCGGCAGTGACACAACTTGCCAGCTTATTAGTGGAATAAGGTTTTTTTTTTATTTCTTTCTTCAGTGGAAATTGAAAAATTGATCTGCTGGCCAGATTTAACAATGGATTATAAGCATGTCACAGGTTGAATAAATAAAATATTGTGGTGCTCAAGTGGCGCACAGATCATAAAGCAGACAGCAAAGTTAAATTTTTAGCAGACTCCTTTATTGCGTTATCCTTAAAAGGACAGCGATAAAACCGCAAGTGAGGAGAAACTCACTTAGACGGGGAGCTTTTAAGGAGGCCAAAGTGGATACAGGCAATCGAGACAGGGTGCATTGAGTCATACTTTGAAAACTATAAGAGTTAAAGGCTTTTTTTAGAATTCAAAATTAATTCAAAAAGCTGAAATATATATATATATATATATATATATATATATATATACATATACACCCTTACCATCAGTTCCACCTATGTATCGTTTCTGACATCGTTCTTTTTTGAAACTGGTGGAAACGTGGGCAGGTTCTCAGGAGGCACCGAGCGAGAACCAGCCCAGCACCGGCTCCATGTCGGTGGAAACGTGGTATCTGAGACTAAGCCACACAAACACAGAAGGGCTGCCCAAACCCTGCATACTCGAGCTGTATCCTTGCATGGGATCTAGCTGACTGCTGTCTTGTTCCCCCCCACCCAGGGTATCAGCAGCCTGTTCAGCTCCCTCAAGGTGGTCCGGCTGCTGCGTCTGGGCCGCGTGGCCCGCAAGCTGGACCACTACATCGAGTACGGTGCCGCCGTACTGGTGTTGCTGGTGTGTGTGTTCGGCCTGGCTGCCCACTGGCTGGCCTGCATCTGGTACAGCATTGGCGACTACGAGGTCATCGACGAAGACACCAACTTGGTGCGCACGGACAGCTGGCTCTACATGCTGGCCGAGACCGTGGGCTCGCCGTACCGCTTCAATGCCAGCGGCTCGGGCAGGTGGGAGGGCGGCCCCGGCAAGGACTCAGTCTACATCACCTCCCTCTACTTCACCATGACCAGCCTCACCAGCATCGGCTTCGGCAACATCGCCCCCACCACCGACGGCGAGAAGATCTTCGCCGTGGCCATGATGATGATTGGATGTGAGTAGCCATGGCTTGAATCTGTTTGTTCTGTCCAGCTTTCTGTAGGTCAGCCTTGTTACTTTTCGGGTGGAATGGGCAGGATGGTTGCTTATGTTCCACTTTACAAACTGACCGTTTCCCGTTTAAGTCTAAAATTTTCAGGTAGTCATTGTCTGGCAGAATTAAGCTCCCCCTGTTTTGTTGGCAATGCAGCTCGCGGTGTTGCTCCGCTTGCCGCTTCCATATAATCTCCCAGTTGTTCGTTTTATTTGGCAGTCGCGGGTTTTGAGTCGGCTTTGGGTGGGACCTCAGGCTAGAAATTGGATGTTTTCGCAGAGAGTGCGGGGCTCTGATTTGGGTTTTGGAGTTGCCTGCCGGCATAAAATCTCTAATCAGCACCGCTGCCACTGTATGTGACTTCCAGGAAGCTAGTGGCCTTTTAGAGGGGCAGGTAGGCTCGCCCCGTGTGAGAATAAGCATTTGGGAAAACTGTGCTTATATGAGGATTAGAAAAATGGGGATTTTCTATATATTTTTTAACTGACTTTTGAAATAACCTCATCTGGTCACGACGTGTTAACCAGTGAAATTGCATTTAAAATCCCACCGGGCTGCACTGATCCCGTGGGTCGATGAAGCATTAAAATCAAATTCGTTTGTAGTGCAGCTCTAAGCCCCTCATGTACCAGCCATTCAGCTCTCTCCTTTCAGTCTCCCAGCGCCAGGCATGACGAGCCGATCCCACTAAGCATTCCGCCCAGCGCACCAGCTCTTAGCCGCGAGCCGCCTGCACCAGGGGCTGGCGGGCGGCCAGGCTCTCCCGATACACAGGAGGATGGAGCACTCTGTAGCTGCGTGCCTTGCTGGCCTGTTCTGTGCCAGCTGTGCTCATGGTCAGCCTGCTGGCGGGAGGAGAAAGTGTCTGGGGACGATGCTTTTGGTGGCAGGGGTAATGCCATCCTTCTCAGAAAAAGGCTGTGCTCTGGTGTCACTGGGCTCTATGCTGGGTATAAAATGAAAATGATTTTAGGATTTAGTGTTTTATGTTCAGACATAGTCCACATTCAGCACTGTTGTTCTTTTTGCTCCCGTAGTTTGGGATCCATGCCGTTATGGCGCTCAAACGGATGAGTCCAAATTGTCTTTTGCCAAATCGTTTTGCCGTTGGTTCTGGTCGGTGTGCCGCTGTATCCAGGCTGCCGCACAGACGGCGGCGTGTGAATCCCATCCCTCACTCTCCGCTGGCGTAAGCTGATTTAAGAGTTAGCGTTTCTGCGTCTCCGTGCGTGGGTTTGAGGGACGGGAGGGGCTGTCCTTCTGTGTCCACACATGCCTCGTATCTGTGGGTGTGTCGGTAGCTGGTGTCTGGGTCCCTCCGTGTTCGCCGGGGTCTGCTGTAGAGTGCGGGCACTGTAAACTGTTATAAAATCTCCACTTTCAGTGCTGCCTGTCACAGATCCCCATATTTGTTTGCACACATTAGCAGACGGATATTTGGCAGCCTGCTTCATGGCTGTTGTGAAACATTAGTGTCATGAGTGTCACTCTCTGATCAGTCTGACGAATCGCTCTGCCTTCTCTGCGGCTGGATGTGCAGGTATCTGCCCGTGGCCCGCGTGCTTTTTAATACGACGATCCTTCAAAGCAGTTTTGTCATATTCCCCTTATCTGTGATTTTTTTAAAGCTTTGGTTTGTGTGCCTTCTGAAGGGCACACCACCAGTGTTATGTTGGGGATATGAGCCATTAGCTGGCACACCTTCTGCTGTCTGCTCTCCGTAGCCCTTCGCTGGGGGCAGCGTGTGTATCGCGCGCCTGGCCGCATCACCCGACCGCTGCTTCTGTTGCCAGCTAAATCCTCCCTGTACTTGTTATGTGAGAAGTCAGGAAGTTTGCCTACTGGCCGGAGGAATACCCCCACAGATAATCCCATATCCCTTTAGGCACCGAGTTGCTCTCAGCAGGTTGAGGCCCGCTATTATCAGCGAGTGTGCGTCATGCGGGTGGTGTCATCTGGCTTCCTGTCCAGCCACTCGCCTGCATGTTTCCGCTCTCCGCGCCCTATTGGCTGTGAGAAGCAGTGCTGTCTCCCGCCATCACTCTTGATCTGCCTTTGCCGGCTGGACCCTCTGTAGAGTGCAAGCGTGCCAAGGTTTAGTGCAGGTCACCAAGGTGGGTGCTCGGGGCGTGCCGTCATCTTGGCTCTTACATGGACGATTCTAGGAAGGTGGGCATTATCATTAGCCAATGATATGTTTTGAATCGGTGAGTGACAGCAGAGGGGACACTCCAGGGACCAATTAGCTCTCAGCTTCGGCTGGTGCCCTAGTGTCCCACCTTATATACACCCCTGGCCGCCTGATGCCCCTGCCTGTTGTCATGGCAATAGTGTTGCCCTCAGTGGTGCCATGGGAGGGGAGTGGCTGCCCCCAACCCAGCTGGATGAACCTTAGCAAGTGATTTCCAGAATGGCGCTTTGCTGCTGGCCCTGTCAGGGATTCGGACTCCCTTTCACGGCCCCATTTGGCCTGATCTGTGACTGATTTATTAACTTAAGAAAAGGATGTGCCCAATAATTTTGTCATGTTTTTTCCCCTGGAAGCTGCCAAGCCCTGAACACTCTATTTTTACCCGCACGGCTGTCAGTGGGGGATTTGACAGGGAATGGAAGGGGGCCTCCGTTACTGTAGCAACAGTGGTCGTGGGGTCTCCTTATTAATACAGACACGAGTAACTTTTACTCGCGCCGAAGTCTGCCTGACGGAGGGGAGGATTACTTTTTCCCCTTCTGTGGCGTGCCAGTCTGGTACTGCCTTTCTTCCCAGGGGGGCGGGGGTGGCAGCAGTAGCTCCTCTTGCTAAGATTAGGACACATGCTTCACGCTCGCTTCTTCCCTGCCACTCTTCCCGAGCAGGGTCGCGCTGGATGCTGTTCTATTCCGGCGCCTGTGTGTGCCGCTCGCCTGCGAAATCTGCCCATTCATTGTCTGTTTCAGACTGCGTGTTTCTCTGTGGGTTAGCTTATAGGCAAGGGGAAGATTTTAGAATATAGCCGAACACGGCGCTAGCTTTACAAATGGTTCCCCCGCCCCCGCTAGGAGGGGGGCCTCGCCACTTGGACGTGGGGAGCGGCCATTTGGAGGCGCGATTCATCCGCCAGCAGGAGAGCTCGCGTTGTCGTTGGGATGGGGTACTGCTGAAGCACTTTGCTGCCAGCAAGCTCATTTTGCTTGTTAGTTCTGAGAAAAATGGATGTTTTCTTTTCTTACCACGGTACTTTCTCGTAACTAAATCTTCAGTGAATCTAATGTGATTTGAAACCAGCGGCCTGGTAAAAATTTGATAATTCACGTTATGTGCATGATATTTCTGGGCTACATGCTATTCCGGGCAGCTGAATATGACCTGCTGACTTGCTTACTGTGGTGCTGAATGAGGTTTTTGTTACCCGCCATGCATGTTCTTGGTGAACGTGGATGTCCCTGCAGGAGCCCTGCTCCAGGTGAAAGGTGCGGTGCAGCTGTCTCTTTGAGCCTGAGAGCAAATTGGGCCATGGCCTTTGCTTTGTATAATCTGCCAAGCCTAATTAAGCTCCTCATTGTTGACAGGAGGTAGGCTTTGTGGGCCTTCCATTTTGTGCGTCTCTTCCAGTCCAGCCCCAGGTTCAGGTTCAGTCAGTAACTGTTAGCTAGAGGGACTGGGACCCCTGATCTCACTGGACCACGGAAGCCCTTGATGTGTCCAGGCTCACTGCAGAGCAGAGACTGGTGACAGGGGCTGAGTGGCCGTGAAGGTCACATGATGAGTGTGGCCAACCCCCTAGCTGTGGGGGGCACACACCCAATCGAATTAACTGGGACTTCAAGCGTGACACCCCCCAGTTTCATGTCAGCTGGTTAGGTTGCTGGCTGCTTGTGCATCTGTGAGCCCTCAAGTTGTACCTTTGATTACCACTGTGATGGCTGGACCAGGGAGGAGATGAAAAAGCCAGGCTGGTGGGGTGCAGACCCCAATAGCCCACCAATGCTTATGAGGGATACCACAGCCCTCTGATCTGCAGCTTCAAACAGCCCCTGGGCGCTCTCCTTAGGCATTCTCTCAGATGCTTCCAGAGGCCAAAGGTCACGACCCAGTGTGTGAAAGTGCTGGACGGCCTTTTGGCGTGGGGCGTAAACCATGCAGCCTGTGGGCTGCTCTTTAGCAGTAGCTTTTTCCGGACAGCCCCTTAGCAGCCTGCCTCTTGTTGGTTGGGGGGGGGGGGTCTTTGGTCACATACGGACCTGCTGTTTGTCTGCTCCGTATCGGTGAAATGAACGCTTCAGTGCTGCGTCTGTCGTCCTGTTTAGTCACGCAAAAAAGTCCCATAATCGATTCTCTCTAGTTCTGTTCGCTGAAGCCGCTGTCATTTCTGTAAATTAATTTTATCTTTCCAAAGGCACCCCTTTTTTAAACCCAAGCGGATCGGCTCATGGTGTTCTCACGTTCTGGGAACAACAGCTTAAAAAAACACCTGCGCTCCTCACTGTGTGGACTCCTCGCTGTTTTTTTTTAAATAAAATCTGAATTTGGTGGGTCATTCTCAGTTTTGTGGAGACCTGTTAGATTGCTGTGTTGTAATTTCAGAGAGGAAATTACTCTCCATATTTTAATTATGGTGTTTAGCCCTCCGCTGCAATTATATATTGATTTAGCCAGTCTTATGGAAGGTAATTACATGCATTTTCCCAGATCTGCCCATACTTTGGCCTCCGGTACAGGTAACAGTGTGAGCCTCTTAAGTAAAGCTGCCATTCTCCCATCCTTTTGTGATGTCTGGTGCTTGTCTGGCTTTCGGCCTGCTGACTGCTATCCTCCGCTGGCAAACGGGGACCTTGTTGTACAATCAAAGTGAGGAGAGCAGGGGCTTCCTTCACAAAGCCTGCACAATGTCTGCTGTCCGTCAATGCCGGCATTGCTGGGCATCAACATGTTGGAACGTGATGGAGCGCGTATCCATCTCTCCCATTTTCATCAATTTTGACTCCGACCAGAGCTCTGGGCTCTTTGCTCATTGTAGGCGATGGAAAAAGATGACAACCGACCAAAGCTCCCCCCCCCCCCCCCGACTGACCGACGCTCCCCCCAGCCTCTGGAAGGGCTCCCTCAGCTAATCAGTAGAATAAAAACTGATTTAAAGAGCCAATTGTGCGGGTATTAATCACCAAACAGACAAGCGCTGATGAACCTAAATTGGGGCAGCTGTAATTAGGGCCGGAACCTGCGTGCACCCAGATTTCCAGCTTGACTAAAAGAGGGTTTGTCATGCTGATGGGTCAAAATGAATGTTCTGATTTGCTTTGGTGGTGGCCTGTGTTCTTGATTGTTTTATTTTTTGCACCAGGAGTCATGGTTACCATGAGTGTGTTAGAAAGCTAAGATAGCCATCAAGGAACATTCCCCTTCTGTTCCTTTACCTTCAGAGATTAGCCTCACACCTGATTGCTCTCTAGCATGGTGTCTCCTCATTAGACCCTCGTAGCCTTGATCAATATGCAGTCTTTTGGCTCAAGCAAAATCTGCTGTGATGCTGTCTGCATGGACCCTCGCAGTCTGCTCACCAGGCTAAAGGCACCCCAGGCCTACCAGTGCATGTGCTCGCTCAAGGCTGGATATTATAAATCCTAGCCAGGGCTAGACCAACTTATGCTTCTGTGCTGCAGATGGAACCTGTTAATTTTGAAGTTTTTTTTTTCTATAGATCTTAATAAGAGGCGTGTAAGCAGTTTAACCTGCCTGTCCAGTCTGACGGCGAGTTTGCCCACTTCCTCACAAGCCTTTGCTCTGTGGACACTTATCTTGAACTGTCCATGGCTTGCATTTTCAAATCCCCACAGTTACCATGCTGTTGTACTCTTGAATGAGGTACCTAGCTTTATAAAGATAACCAGCCTGTATAAGGTTGTCTACTAAGCAGCACTCCATGCAAAAACCATGTGCTGTGTATTGGAATGTGACCATTAAGAAGGGACCGTCAACAAAAGGCAGGTACACTTTCTTATTGCCAGATGGTGTCTGTGCGTGGGAAAAATATGGCAGATTGAGTTTCGGGGGTGAGGGGGATCGATAGACATAAAGGCGTCCTTTTCTGAAAGTGAGGAAAATCGAGTTAGAGCCTGGCTTTGGTGTGGCGAATGGAATCTCTGCCGGTGGGAAGCGTCTGAGGTGTCCGGAACGGCGTGGAATCGCAGCCCTGAGTCAGCGCCGTCAATGCTAAACGGATTAGCAGGACGGGCACTCCGCCACAGACAGCTGCGCGGGGCGTCGGTGACCCTCCGGGGAGCAGGTGCGACGGGCCTCGCATGTCTCCCTTAATCTCACAGGATGTGCCTCTCGCTTCTCTGTGGGAAAGGGGGGGGGACGGGGGGGGCTTGAAGGATTTTAAGTTTAGAGTTAGTTCACGGGGGCAGGATTCGGGACGCCGGGACTTCGATGCTGCTGGCTATTCGCTTGTTTATATCGCTGTGATCTGTAGCCACTTTCCCCTAAATAAAAGCTGCTGACAGCGGCCCCCACCCAGAAAATCGATGCTGATGTGAATTACTGTGTCAACATCCCGACCCCCGTCTGCCGGGACGACGGCGTGACTCCGATTATCTGGTGGATTTAATGAGGCTGGCAGCGCGAATGGTGCTGAGCCCGGCTGGTACACAGGATGAAGAGGCCAGGGGTGGGGGTCCTGGTTAGACAGGGAAGAGAATATGGGACTGTGCTCTGCTGCCCTTGGAGAGCCTGATAAGGCCCATTTAGCACACAGCATGATCTTATCTGTGTGCCTTTGGGGTGGGGGGGATGGGTCGCTTTGGAGAGGCTGGCCTCTCTTAAAGGCCCCCAGTAAGTGTCATGGTTCTCTCAGCCACCTCCCCTTGATTCTCCACTGGGAAGGGGTCTTTAGTAGTGGCCCCCGGGGGGGGGGGGGTCCTTAACCTGAACTGTTCCAGTATCATTTCCAGCTCTGAAATAGTCATAATCAACACTTAATCACTAATGGGATGTGGTCCAGCTTTTAGGAGCTTGAAGATATGAATTGATCCTGGTAGCAGTTCTGAACCTTATGAAAGCCTGGTTTGGTTTTTGGATGGTTTTATTCCTGGCTGACCTGTGCTTGCCCTGCCTGTAGCGCTGTTGCATGCTGGAAAAGGCCCTCTTATACCTGTGCATTTGCTGCAGCGACGCCCTGGAGCCAGATGCCCCGCAGGCACACCGGAAGCATGCTGTCTGTACCACAGACGCGCCCGTCGTCGGCTGCGGAACCACTGGTTTCTCGCCTTTGATTCGTTGAACGAGAATCGACTTGCTGGGGTTGAGATGTCAGCGAAACCAGAACTGGGGAACTGAGGGGTCCCTATTCCAGGCCTGTAATATATGAACTTCATTTAGTGCTGATAAACTCCATTTCAGGAACAGTGCTGGTCAGCATGCCCTTTACAGGCCGGGACACAAATATGTCACCCTTTTCTGCAAAATAAGCAGTGTCACTGAGCCACTTCCTGCAAGTTGGCGTCGGCCGCAATGCCAGCGGACAGGATCTGCTGGGTGGCGTTATTCCACTGTTCTTGTCCGAGGACCTGAGCCACTGCAGCCCAGTGTCCTGTCACATGGTTAATTATTTTTGTGGGACACAGTCCATTTCCTGCTCCTGCTGCCATCCTGTGGAGCTCTGGGGGTGGGGGTGGGGGGAACCGGTAAGGTGACAGCAGGTAGGCGCCTCTGCGCACGCGGACAGCCATTGATCTCTGTGTTCTGCCGCCCCCACATGCTTCAGTATTGATCTGCTGTCCTTATGCTATTATCCATAGCTGTTTGCATAGTCCTCCCCCCCCCCCCCCCCCCCCCCCCCCCCCCCCCCCCTTTCCATACAAGCGGAAGCTAGCTGATGCCTGCACCCTGCGGCACTCGCCGGGTTCACCTGGGCCGGGGTATTCCGCGCCTGAGTACGTGCTCGGGAAGGGCGGTGTTGAGTGACTTGTACCAGCTACCAAACCAGCCATTGTGTCCTGCTGTGTACAGTACTGACAGAGCAAACTGAGAGTCAGCTGTGCTGGCTCGTGTTGCCGTCAAATTAGCCGTGCCGTGTACATTTCACACTCAGTGATAAACCCTTCTGATAAATAAAAAGCCTTATTTGCCTAAGAATCCAGAATTCTTTTCATACATGTCGCTAAATATTCCGTAATGATGTTGCTTTTGTGCCAAACAATGTGCATAGATATACTTTTAAGCACTGGCTGTTTTTTCTCTGCCGTTTAGCTCTTGTAGTCAGGGTAATGTCAGAATTTTTAAAATGTTGCCCTTTTGCCAAACCAGCACACGCTCTGCATATCTTTCTGAATGCAGACCCGAGAAAAAGCTTTAACTCTCTGCATTTGTGGGCTTGGGCGTGTCAGCGTGCCTCCCCTCACTCTTCAGTTTCTTCCCTGTCTTTCCAGCTCTCCTCTACGCCACCATCTTTGGAAACGTGACCACCATCTTTCAGCAGATGTACGCCAACACTAACAGGTACCACGAGATGCTCAACAGCGTCCGCGACTTCCTCAAGCTCTACCAGGTGCCCAAGGGCTTGAGTGAAAGGGTCATGGACTACATCGCCTCTACCTGGTCCATGTCCAGAGGCATTGACACTGAAAAGGTAACTACTCCTCTAATGGCGCTTTTCCACTGGAAAACGGGAACCGAGCCATAGCTGAGCCATACCGTGTAGGGAGACTAGGTACAGCGCGGTTCCAGCTCGCTTCGGGTTTCCATGCAGAAAGGTGGGCTTGGTAAAGGTGTCGCCAGGGTTGGAGCATGACAGTGATGTAAAACCCAAGAGGCGCTGTTTGCATGGTGTACATTGTGATTTACTGTGTGCTAATTTCCATTAGCATGTATCTGAGAATTGCCCTCTTACCTTATCGTCAAATGCTAGCGGAATTAGCATTTGTGTGCGTTAATGTTCAGCTGTGCTATAGTACTTTTTTTAAGTAGGTGGCTGAAAATTAGTTCCAGCTTATTGGGAATGCATCAATACATGGCGATAGTGCGATCAAACCGAGCTGGCTGCATCGTCAGCCCTGCTAGTAAGCAGGGCCATGTCAGCGCGGTTACAGGTCGGGGATGGCTTGCATTCTTTCCAATGGAAAAGCGCCAGTTCGCGGTACGCCTCAGGCACCTCTCAGTTCTTGGTGGCAGCGGAAAAGTGCCATAGGCCAGATGTTCATCACCTTGCCTGCTGCTTTCTA
Source organism: Petrocephalus schoutedeni (assembly GCA_026780765.1). Classification (NCBI taxonomy): domain Eukaryota; kingdom Metazoa; phylum Chordata; class Actinopteri; order Osteoglossiformes; family Mormyridae; genus Petrocephalus; species Petrocephalus schoutedeni. The sequence goes on from JAODKL010000062.1 coordinate 3,940,021, forward strand.
CAACCACTTCTGCTCGGTAGTGAATGTAAAATTGAGGCTTTTTCAGTCTGTAGGTGGGAGTGATAGGTGACACAGGTGATCCTGTCCACTGTACGTTTTGAACCTCAACTTCTCCTGTCAGAAGCTTCATTCCCAGAGCCTTGGAGGGGTGAGGTGTCTCTGGAAAGATGCCATCCTGTTGTATCTGTACTCTAAAAGGATATTCCATGTTAGATGCACCTGTGGCTATGGGTAGCTGATTGAGGTATACGGAGATGTGCAGTCTCACACCTCCAGTGTTGGGAGATCGAATCTTTTCTCTGGAGTTTGCAGGTTCTCTTCCCACGGTCTAAGAAATATGCTCTCAAGTGTCTAAACTGCAGCTGGTGTCTGTGCCCTGTGATGGGCTGGCATCCGCTCCCCGGTGCCCCCATTCTTACACCCTGCACTGTAAAGCACGAAGTGTAGTCAGATTCCCGGCAGTGCTTTTGTAAATGTTACGTAGATGTTTTGCACATCCCAGGTTCTGGTAATGTTTAGGCGCTGCTGCTTGCCCAACTTTCATGTGGTACAGTAATCTGTGCCATTCAAATACACATTTATGTATGGGTGTGCAGTACTGGTTCTAAAAAGGTACACATAACCAGAAATAGTGCTAGAAGATCAAACCCCTGTAAAGCTGTAGTTCATGAAAAAGAAAATTTCACGATAAAGTTCCACAGTTTTCTCTCTGAACAGCCAGTCAGAGCATTTGAGCATTTGGACACCGTTAAAAATCGGTTCGAAATGACTGAAAGGTCGGTTCCTCATTTTGAATAGCTTTCAGATGCCAGCTTCTTTTTGATGGTTTTGTCCTGTAGTGGTACCCATGGTAACTGCTGGGAGCCAAAATGAGGATGTGACACATATGGGGGGGTCCCCAGAACAGAGTGGGGGGCAAAACAGGAGGCTCTGAAAGGTGTTAGATGGCACGCGTCTGCTGGTAAATGGAGAGGCTGACGTTCTTGTAGGAGCTAGCCAAGGCTGTGGTTCCCACACGCTGAGTCACCGCGGTCTCCTAGGTGACGCTCCGTATCGGCGTGACGGGCCACACCGGTGTTATGGGCGGCCAGGGGGGAAGAATGCTGCCATAATTCGCTCTGCTGGTAATCAGATCCTGTTCACTCGCCTCTCACTCCCCTCTCCCTCGGTTGCCCCCCTGCAGGTACTGCAGATTTGTCCCAAGGATATGCGGGCAGACATCTGCGTGCACCTGAACAGGAAGGTGTTCAAGGAGCACCCGGCCTTCCGGCTGGCCAGCGACGGCTGTCTGCGCGCCCTGGCCATGGAGTTCCAGACCATCCACTGTGCCCCTGGGGATCTCATATACCACGCGGGCGAGAGCGTGGACAGCCTCTGCTTCGTGGTGTCCGGGTCCTTGGAGGTCATCCAGGATGACGAAGTCGTCGCCATTTTGGGTAAGCTTTGCGTGAGCTCTGCACGTGTGTGACCAGCTTGGTGTGTGTGGTAATTCTGACGATCCATAGGCTCGTTGTACTGCATTAGCCGTCCCCTGAACAAATGAATTTGCACTCAACTCAACTGTAGTTGTTTACTCAACGTCAGCTTGGCCTGCCTTAGCGCAGCTGTAGCTGCACGGGTGCAAACTCCTTGGAGCGAGTAAAGCATTTCACCCAGCCTCTTGCTTATATAGCAAATGTTATAATGCCACCCCCACCCCCAAAATGGGTATTTTGTTGTTCAGAAGTTCTTCTCAAATTTATTACTGACATTGAGGATATATTAAAAAAACAGTCTCAAGGGGTTATTCTATTCTATCATTATAAATGATAGAATAGAGCATTCATAAGAAGAATCTCTGTGCTAAGTCCGGACCTCAGTCCCATCAAGCACATTTGTGACGAGTTGGAAAATAAACTGGACAGATCTATTGTACATTTAAAGGAAAGCCTTTGGCTTGAGTTGCAGAAGGCATGGGATAACATTGGTTCTCAGGAAAAATATTGACACTATGCCAGAGAGATGTGCTGCTGTAATTGCTGCAAAGGGTGGACATACCGAATATTAAAGCTAAAAGTGGATACAAACAGCATATTTCATGAACATTATGAAATGAAATCATGTTTTGGAGGCAAAAAAGTCTATATGTTCAGATCTGTCAGGTGTTCTAATAATTTTGGCCACCACTGTACATACATTTGGCATTTTTTATGTGGGTAGATCATTTTGACCTGGTGGCTGAGAGAGTGTGGGCCCCGGGTTTAGGGACTCCTGTGTCTTCTGTGCCAGAAGGAATGAGAGAGCCAAGACGAGATTTGGTGGTAGTTGGCAGCAGGGGGGGAGGCAGAATGTGCCGGCATGCTCTGGGAGGTCAGCTTGGGGGGGACCTGGGTACCGCTACTGCGTTTCCCCAGCTGGCCTGAAGTCTCTGCAGGGGGGTGTCATGGTGGATCAGGTGAACTTTTTATGATGCACAAATATCACTGGTGGTGGGGGGGGGGGGCAACTGTGAAAATACAACAGTTTGCTGGTGTAATTGTTTGCTTCCTCTCAGCTGGACTGATAACGATTTTGTGGGTGATTTTATTTGAGGTTAACCAGGAGGTGTCCCAGTCCAGTCTTCCCAGAGATGAGTGATCGCCCGCTGGCTTTTCTTGGTGGTGGTCGATGGATTCGCAGCCATGGAGAATAGTGCTCACCATACGGGGAGACGATTAGTTTGGCCTGTTTTCTTGGGAAATGTCAGAGTTCTGCGACTTGGCTGTTTGGAATTTGTGATAATGATGGTGATGCTGAGTCCTGTGGGCCTGCCGGCCAGTGTGTGTTATCGTGTTAAATGGTGAAAGTATTACCTGTCTTTGCCGTTTATCTTCCCCACAGTTAAATGCAGTCAAACTGAGCTCTACATTGCTGTAAACAATCCCCGAGGAACATCAGTGGATATCTGCATGAGCAGGAGTGAAATGTACCTTATCAGTGTAGTTTTAAACCCTGCGTCTCCTTGGAGGAAACCTGGACAATTAGGGGAATTTACATGAAAAATACTCTAAACTATGTCCTACTACCCACCCATATGTTGCATGATAGCTAAAAAAATGGAAGAAGAGTTTTTCTTTTTTGAATGGCATTGTGTGGGGTTGCCCTGAGATCCCTGGGCACTGCACTTTTCAGCGTACACTTGCTTGTCCTCAGAGGACCTGCTGGCAGTGTCCTTGCCATCGCCTGCTCAGAAATGTTTGTTTAAGTGAAAGGTGTCAAGAGTGATAATAATGAGAGGATGAAAGGTGCAGGTCGCTCTCGCGCCGGGCACATTATTTGTACAGATGCCCGCGTGAGTCAGACCGCCTAAGCCTCGTTCAGCAAGCCTTTGTCTGCTTACCCCTGCCATATGGCAGCACGATGGCCAGAAGAGACCAACTCCAGTCTCAAGTATGGACTGCTGAACCATGTGTGTGCCTTACTTGAGGCCAGCAGTCCTTTCCAGGTAGAGCAGACTGACTGCTTTCATGTGGACGATGATACAAGTGCTTTTAGGTGGCCCTTCCCTCCCCGCTAAGACCATTGTGACCCTGCAGCCTTCTGCCCAGGGAATGCACTTATCTGGTAGCATGTGTCTCAAAGCTCCTTCCATGGTAAATTCCATGATATATTGAAAAATTGTTTTAGTAGGAAACAATAATTGCATTTCCATGTATCTTTTCGACACGTTAAATAAAATATGCTCCTTGACCGTGCCGCTTGGAACGGCATTTTACCATGTGGTGGTTACGAAGGGTTCTGTTGCGCGGGGGGGGGGGCTGAGTGACTGAGCTGAGGCTCCCCTTCCTTGTTCCTGCCAGTCTTCCGGCCTCCTGACAGGTTCTCCTTTCCGGGACGTGGCACCTGCTAATTCCCTGTGACCCCTGGTCCCGGCCCGAGTCGCCTGCTCTGTAGTTGTGCCCTGAGCCTGTGTGCTGCCTCTCACCGGTTTCATCACCACTTGTGCTGTACGTCAAGTGATACATCACCCTATGTAATACATATTTGAGTGTGTGCATTTGGTACCCCCCTACTGAATGCCACTAGGAGGACAACTCCTTCCTATTGGTCTGCTGAAGCCCTCAGATTTCTGCCCCGTCTTTCCTCAAAAGCAAATGCCTGTGTGAGAATATGGTAGTAAATAATAGAGTTCCTAAAACATCATATCTTGACTGATTGGGGCTGTACTCGGGGGCATCGCAAATAAGGGGGCCGGGGGGACCCGCTGAGGCAAATACGGGTCAATGGAAGCACTTCTGGCTACATTGTTTGTACTCGCAGAAGAGGCCAGAGCCATGGTGTGGGATCTGCCAGTGCCTAGTGTACAGATGCTGGGTTAAGGTGGCGTCTTTCTGGTCTGGGCACACGGTAATCATTCTCCCCTTCCTATTAGCAATGCAAATGCACCCAAAGTGCTTTAACATGCATTTAAAGGGGGCCTGTAAATTCATTAACTTGATGCGTTTTTAAAATTGAGACTTCAGGCTGGAATAATAGGTGAGCTTCTGCTCAGATGAGCTGCGGGGGCTTTGGGCTGATGGAATGCTCTTAACAAAGCCTGCATTTTGTTTTTTACTAAATACTAAATGTGCGTGTGTGTGTGTGTGTCTGCTTCGTGTACTTTCTGTTAATCTGTGGGGGTAGATATGCTAGGTAAATATGACTGTTAGTATCAAAGACTTACTTAATTCTCCAGAACCTTCCAGGGCACCAATGGTTTCTTAGAATTATCCTTATGCCTTTATGTCATTTTGAACAAATTATTTTCTTTCTTTGCTTGGGACGTGCTTGTCGTTGGTGCACTCGCATCCTTGCAGAAAGCTAAATGCGAGTATGCTTTTGCTCTCGATTTTTACATTCGTGATTTGTTTTCGTTGCGCACTTTTCGTCTGTGGTTTTGCTGACTCTTGGCGAAGTTTACCAAGGGTGCCTTGTCCTTCCCCCAGGGAAGGGGGACGTGTTCGGCGACGTGTTCTGGAAGGAAGTGACCCTCGCCCAGGCCTGTGCTAACGTCCGAGCCCTGACGTACTGTGACCTCCATGTCATCAAGCGTGATGCCCTGCAGAAGGTTCTGGAGTTCTACACGGCCTTCTCCAACCACTTCTCCCGCAACCTATTGCTGACCTACAACCTGAGGAAGAGGGTGAGTCCAGGTGTCACCTTCCCTGCCTTTGCTCGCTCACTGAGACCAGGAGCATGCGGACACTGGCTGCCAGCTGGCCCGCTTCTCCGGGGATAGGTAGTTAGGCCCCCCGAAGGCCATGGGGTCTTATTATTTGCATCCTGAATTGTTGTTTGGGCAGAAGTGTATGGCAAGCCATTTTAGCGTTAATTCATTTCTAAAGGATATCCTAAATTAAATTCCCACTCTTTATAATGCCGGTTCTTGATGCCGGAAATTCTGTATTAGCCTTTATTCAATGTTTTTCAAGATTTTGCATTCTAACTAGGTGTAATTGAATTAGTGATATCCTCTACAAACGGCCTGCCATAGAAGCTACACCCACTAGCTTTGGGCACATTGTAAGGTTCTGTGGCCAGGATGGCGTGCAGGCATATGAAGACAGGCAGGGCTCCTCGCTGAGCATCTCTGCTTCCTCATCATGCCACCTTCAGGGGTTAGTGGCCCTCAGAGGCGGCCGTCATTGTCTCTCATGTCTCTGGATGTAATGGTACCCGCAGGCATGCTCGTGCCTGCAGGGCAGTACAAGCTCCAGCCTATTCATTGTATTTACATTTCCCTCCCATCCAGGCCTTGATCCGATCAGGGCTGACTGGTGCAAAGAGGGGCTTCACCGGAAAACGAGTCCCTTCGTACATTTGCTTGATATGGATAGTGGTGTATGCCCCCCCCCCCCCCCCCCCCCCACACACAAACACACACCCACAGACACTTTGCTGTTTGTTTAACCTTCCCTTCTGTGCCTTTGTTTAATCCATCATATTGTTTGTTAGCCTTTGACAGATTCAGGTACTGTGGATAGTGGTAGGTGCAGGATTTAGCCATGTGTATCTATAGGGCTCTGACTTCCTGGTACTTGTCATTTTAAGGGCTTGTAGTGGGTGGGGATTCTAACATGCAAAATGGTGGAGGATTGTCATCAGAGTCCGGTGCTGTTCTCCTGTAATCACATGCATTACTCCTCCCGTGCACCTGTGCCGCAGTGCCAGCACGTTTCTCAGGACCGCTTCGCAGGCAGCTGTGTACGCGTCACGCCGGATCGCATGCCCCGCTGCGCGTTCACTGGACGCAGGATGCCGTCATGATTTATGGGGGGCATCAGTGGGGCTTTTACCTCGCAGTGATGAGTGTGACTCCCACCCAGATCACCGTCTGCCTCTTCAGGCTACGGCTCGCTCCTCCATCAGTGGGGGAACGTGATGGCGGTTCTGCCAGACGAGGGAACAGCACGTTCCAGTGATTGTTTCGCTGTGTAACACTTCCCAGAGCATCTTTTTATGACTAGGTCCAAACCGGTCGACCTTCAAGACTGTATCCACGGTGTTCTTCTGACTTTGGGCAGTACTTCCTATTAGCATATTCATTACCCCCGCCTCTGTCTGCTTGACATCCTCCTATTTGCATAAACATCTGTGCGATGTCACCTGACACACACCTGCTGCTGGCTCCGGACGTGATGTCCGATGGGCTGCGGCTCCTCCGTTTGGACGTTCTGGTAGCACGAGCCATTTGTCGAAGGGCGAAGAGTTGGCTGTCTGGAGCCAGAGGGATGTGGCCTTCAAACATTTAACCCAACCCTAACCCCACCCTAACCCCACACAGTGCAGATAAGCACCTCAACCCCCTAACACGTGAGTTGGAATTCCTCGTTTGTCTAGCTACATTTTCCTGATTTACTGCAAGTTGCAAAACTCTCCTCGGAAGGTTACTCTGCCCCCTTTGCATTTTATGTCTAAGTGCCCAAAGAGAAGTGCTTTGGAGAGGCAAAAAGAGTTTTTGGAAATTAAATAAGCGTAATGTATTCGAATGCATTAATGACTGGCTAATGGCGCATAGCGTCTTGGGTTATACTTTCCTGTAAAGTTTATTTAAGGGCATTGATGTGCCTTTGGGGTGTATATATGCTGAACCTTGTCTGCTTGAGTAAATACCAGGGGCGTAACTCCCCTAGGATTTTCAGAATATCTAAATATTCATTAGAATGTAAATGAACAAATATTATGTAGCTCATTGGCGCTGTTCCGAGGGCCAGTTTTGCCGTTACCCCCATCCTGGCAGGAGGCTTCTGTCGCAGGTGCTGCTTTGTCCCATTCTCCCCCCCCCCCCACTAACAGTGACCTCTGGATCACCTCTGAAGGGTTTTAATCAGTACAGCCGTTTGAAGGAAACAACGGCAAGTCGCTGACAGGAGATTGGTTCGGCTGGTTCCTGCTGGCGGCTTTGATGGACAAAGCAAGATAAACCTAAAGCTAAAAGTTCACCTCATCCTGCTGGCACGTGGCAGCCGAGAGCCCCGGAGGGCTGGCTGCTCCTTTAGCATGTTGCAGGAGCATGCTGAAGTTAGCTTGGGATATGCACGGCTTCACAGGGGAGTAAGGAGCCCTAAAAGCAGAATGTCTCCCATCATCACTGGATGTGCTTTAGCCTAATGAGGAGTTGCTTGTGTACATCCCAGACCTGAGCTGGGGCTGGAACCGATACCTAGGGCGCTTTTCCACCGCCCGAAGTACGGTACTCTGGGCATGTTACTTTTGGTACTTTCGCTTTTCCATTGACTTCCAGTCGAGTACCAGTACCAAAAATTCAAGTACCAAAAGTGCTAAAGCAGTTTCTGGCATGCAGCGCTCATGCAAAAGCAGCGGAGGTACTATAAACATTAAACTGATTTTAAAAACATGTATTGGATAATCTATACAAGGAATAATCATTAAAATTGCAAAGCTAGCTAAGCTTTTTCCCTATGCCAAAGTAAAAATGTTTTAGCAAAACATTAACCCCCTGCGCTGTCCGTAATGTCTGTAAAGACCTGAAAGTAAGAAGAAGTCTTAATGCAACTCACTAGCAATGTAAGAACGTTGTACTTTTATTCAGAGCCGGTACCAGTTTTTACGCCAGTGGAAAACCAACACAAAAGACGTACTGAACTTTTTGTACTTTATTGAGGTACCAAAGGTACGGTACTTGCTGTGGTGGAAAATCGCCGTTAGTAAGCTGGCTGGGGTACAATGAGGATACATCAGTGTTTAGCTTGGGCACTTCCAGAGACTCCAGTAAATCTGCTTCTCCAGTGGGTGCTAAGTTTTCTGTGATGGTTTGAGGGAGGGGAGAAAATATCTCACTGGAGTTGAGGGGGGGGGGTGCCCAGGCTTTGTCAGCCATCTAAGGCAGCGTTTGAGACAGAGAGAGTAATTTCCTAGGCCAGCATTTGGGCTGTATACTCTGCATTTGTTTAATCTTGTCTAGATCCTGTCTGCAATGTTTAACGGTGGTGCCTTTCGGCTTTGTCGCCTTCCTCCTGGCTGTTGGGCTTCCGCGCAGGTATTGTCCGCGGAGAATTCCAGAAAGCACCAGCCAGGCCTCGTTATGGAGGAGCGGCGGCCCTCGTCTCCCGTAACCTCTGTCCCGTGAAGTTCTTATCTTGATGAGGTGCACTCGTGTGCTGTTGTATAATCAAGTTAGCGAGCAAACAAACCCACCCTGTGCTCTTTGTTTAATGATGCGATGGCTCTTCATACGTTCGGCAAGTTATTCAAGGTGAAATGAGGGCAGAGTCGGCGGTCACTCCTGAAGAAATGTTACGAAACATTATGAAACATTTATTGGTTCTTCAGATGCTGCTAATTTTGCAGGTATCCTTCCATTTGGCGTCTTTGAGGGCCAGCAGAGCAGAGGCGGTGTAGCGCAGACCTGCTGCCGTGAATATACCCGCGACAGCCTCGCTGTGCACGCTAGCATGCTGTAAAGGCATTTTTAATATGGCAATTACATGCCGCCAAATGAGCATCCCAGGCCTAAGCCCCGCCCCGTCTCGTCAAGGTTAATACCGTGCTGTGTAACAGCTCCAGTAATCCTATTTGCTGCAAATCAGTTCATATTTTTGTGCCGACTCCAGCAGGCTTATTACAGGTTTAATTTGGTCAATGCATTAGTCTGCCTTGGTGCATATTACCTGCATTTTCCCAACCCCCTACCCCCACCCCCACCTGCTGGGGAAACCTCGGCAGCAATGCTAATTAGCGTTAATGGTTTAATATCACCATTTAACTTTTTATTAGCATACGTATCAGCTATGCGTAGCAAAATATTAGCAGCATTGTGAATGTTTTTGATGATAACCCAAAAGCATGGATCCTTATGGTAGCTTTATGGATTTATGATGGAGTTTGCCTGGGTTACCGCTGACCGTATGAGATTGTCATACCGGTTTTTGTATGTTCTACAGATGCTTAAATCTGAAATGCATTTTGAATACAAACATAATGTAATGGATTAATAGGTTGTCTTCTTGTTGACAAGCAGCGGCTTGGGGCTTCTTCCTTTCGTTAGTGTTCCATATAATGGTGATAAATGGACTGCGATGGACACCGGGCTGTGGGCCGAACCAGGAGCCAATCGGGATGAATTAGTTGCTGAGGCGCTTTGCAGCATGGGCCGCCTGGTAAACGCATGTCTGTCTATGGGCGAGTTTGGCCCCAGATGCTGCCGCGTAGGATTTATTCATCAGGATGAGTGTGTGGGCAAATGGCGATAAGGCACCAGAGCCACCACGCGGAAGGCAGAGTGCACGGGCGGATCCGGGAAGCACTCACCGATGTTTACACGGGGCCCTCGCTTTTTAAGGCGGCTGGCCGCAGGGGTCTGATGTTTACAGTTTGGCCTCTGGTCCGTTTTAGCAGATAACGATTGTAGTATACAAAGTCAGTTCATTCTTATAGGCCATGTGCCTGGGCAATTATTATTATTTTTTTAAATATAATTTTTATTGAAAAAAGGACAAGAATGTGTACATACAATGCAAACAATCAAGACGTTCCTTTATTTATACCCCCCTTTTCTACCCCCTTAACAAAAACACTCTACCCACCCTCTAAGCTGCCAGACAAAGACAAAAAAAACCCCACAATTTAACAACAATAATAAGAATAATACATAAAAACGTAAAGGGGAAGTTACATATTACCTGTTACCTTGGTCACATATGCTCATTTAGGGCTTAGTCAAATGTAATGGCTGGGATTTTTTCAAAATATAATAACAGCGGGTTCCACTTAACATAAAATTTATTAACAGACCCTCTAAGAGAGTATTTAATTTTTTCCTTTTTTAGAACTAGCAAAAGGTCACTACACCATGGTGTGATCCTAGGTGGGTGTGCAGATTTCCATTCTAATAAAATCCGTCTTCTTGCAAGAAGAGAGGCAAATGCAAAGGCATCTTTCTTGTTTTTATGAATGAAGACCTTGTCCGTTGTAACACCAAAAATAGCCATTTCAATATTGGGTTGTATGTTCAAATTAAATGTGTCTGATAAAGTCTTAAATAAATTACTGACCAGTACCTCCTCAAACTGGGACAGGACCAAAACATATGTGTCAAATTAGCTTTATCTAGATGACAGCGATCACACTGTTCATCAACATCAGGATATATCTTAGCTAACTTAGTTTAGCTATAATGAATGCGGTGAAGTACCTTAAATTGAATTAAACTGAGTCGTTCACAGGTTGTAGTGTCGTTAACTCTACCTAGTGCAGCATTCCAAACCTGGTCAGAGATTTCCCTCCCCAGTTCCCCTCCCATGCAGTACGAATTGTATTAAGTGTTGTGGTTTCCAAAGACATTATAATACCATAAATATTAGAAAGTAAATGTTTAGATTTGTCTGGAATCTCTATAACGGAATTTATTATAGATTTCGGTGGTGGGTTGGGGAAGTGAGGGCACAATGTTCTAACAAAATGGCATACCTGCAGATAACGAGAGATTGGTACATGGAAGATTAAATTTGATGGATAGGTCTTCAAAATTACTAAAAGTTCCTTCTGTATAGAGATCACCCAATTTAATTATTTTAATTAATTTTTTGTGAAGAAGAGTGCCCGGGCAATTCTAAGTGTTCTTTTTCCCCTATGTGGCCCCATGCTGAGGCCCCCTAATTCCTACAGACGGCCCCTCAGCTAGCCTGACCTTTCAGCTTGCCTGACCTATCAGTTAGCCCGACCTATCAGCTTGCCGGACCTATCAGTAAACGCCCCTGCCATGTATCCGTCTGCAATGTTAAACTTAATATATTTTCCATCCTCAAATTATTCAGTATATAATGTAACGTGACACAGCCATATGTAAGGACCTTCTACATCATGATTGTTCATTGATGTTTATTTGATTTATGGCTACGTTTTTAAATACAAGCATTAAAACACCTGTGTTCCTGATGAAGTGTACAGTCCTAAACAGTCCAACGCTGTACAGCATGTACCTGCAGGTACTGCATTTAATAACCATTAGAATTAAGTTATATTTGCCCGTCTGGTGCTGGCCTGTGGTCCTCCTCATCTAAAGGGCTCCTCTGTGACCCTGTCACTGCGTCCCGCTGCAAACAACGCCCTTGTGTCTCCATTTTGCCCAGTTAACCTCTCGAGGGGGGGGGAAGCCAAAGGAGGGGAGACAAGTAGTTATTGTTGCAACAAAGTGCAATTCCAAAGAGGAGCGGCTCCATCATAATTAACAGGTAACCTTCATATTTAAGGGTATTATTTTTTTCTCCTGGCTACACAAAAGGTTTTTCTGTCCAGGTTAAACAAAACTGCTGTGTCAGTTTAGAAGAGAAACCAGTAATGTATAATTTAAATGAATCTATAATTTATTCAGAGGTTGTTTGGACTAAACGGCACTCAGCAATTTTTTTTTTTTTTTATTTCCCCCCCCCCCCCCCCCATGGTTAACTCAAATCAGTGTTTCTCAGTCCTGCTCCTGGAGCCCCACCTGCCAGACAGTTTTCACTCCAGCCTGACCTTAATTAGCATCAGGTGTTTCTTACTGGCCCAATAATGAAGGTGGTGGGTTTGACCGAAAAACTGTCTGGCAGGTGGGGCTCCAGGAGCAGGGCTGAGAAGCACTTCCGAAAATGACGCAATTCGACTCCCGTTTCCTTGTTTTAACAGAACAGGCTGCTTTGTATCAGCTGCCGTTTCACAGTTGAATTTAATTCCTGTGCTGCTTGTCAGCCAATTAAAATGCGGCTCTTGCCTGCAAACTTGGGAAAACTGTAATTTCCTAGCGGGGGCCTCTAATTAAGGGGGGGGGGGGGGCTGTGGGACCATTGCAGGAGTGTTTTTTTTTTTAAGCTGGGCCATAAGAGGGGGCATAATTAATACGGATGGCCCAACATTATCATTAGCCAATGATGTGTTTTGAATCGGTGACTGACAGGGGAGGGGGCATTGAAGGGGCGAATCAGCTCGAAGGGGCCAATCAGGGGCCCCTGATTGGACATGATTTTGTAATCTAATTAAATGTAAACACAGGTTTAATTCATGCAAATAGATGTAGCTTTTCTTAGCAGGCGATGGTGTGTCCCTGCTGCGGTACTGTGTTGATGGAGAGCGTGGGATTGGGCTGGGATAGGCTGTGCTGGGGGGCGGGTGCTCGCATTTCGTCGATCTGATGGTCTCCCGAATGGTTTCTGGTTACGAGGCTCCTTTGGGTCCACTTGGGTTTTACAGTCTGTCAGAAGAGATCTGACTTCAGCCCAGAAGGCCGAAGGTCAGTTTAATTACACAAGGGACGCGGAACAGAAGAAGAAAAGAATGAGTCATTATTATTCATTAGGTTTCTGCTGACGGACTGCAGTGATGGTCGCACTGGCTTGTTTACCCAAGTCCATCCGTTATCCCCATTTAAGCCCTGAATCGATACATCAAAGCGGTTATGCAACATTAAGATTTATTAGGTCGACTTGATTGGTTTTGTGATGCGTGACATCAGCGTGACCCTCCCAGTTCTCGGCAGTGTGGTGGGTGATCTTCAGAGTCAGCACATCCAGCGGATGGTCTGATGATAGGACGGCTTGCCTGGGCTGAGTCTGCCTTGCCGGCGTGTTTTCACAGCCACTCTTGTTTCAGTGTGATGCCCTGGGCCATCTCTCTCTTCACTGTTCCAGTGTCGATCTGCAGTATGCATGCAGGTCTGTCAAAGCTGTCTACTGGCTTAGTTTTTAATTGTTTACATTGCGTTGCATCAAAAGCTGGAGGGAAGTCACATGGGTTCATTTCCTAGCGTTTACTGAATTTTCCCATCCTTTTGGTGTTTTTGAGCCTGCTCTCCAACACTGAGAACATCTAAGGCACCGGCTCTGATCTGCTGTGGTGTCCCACACCACATCCCTTTGACATCTCCTTAAACGCAAAGGACCGCTTGTCTGGCCAGTTACCATCTGGCGTCTAATTCCGCATCTCGTATTTGCGTTACATTTATTCGGCTGGTGCGCTCGCAGGATTTGAAGGACCATCATGGCTTTCAGTAAAACAAATGCAAATAACGTAGGAGTAAATTGGCAGCACGGCAGGCTTTGGCTGGCTGCTGTTAGGCACGTCTGCCAAGCGAATGCTGCAGGAGTCATTACCTAGCACAGGTGAGGGTGCGGGATGGGTAGCGCTGGGGCCTCACACCTGCTGCTTTACTTCCTGCCCAGACGCTCTCTGCGTGGAGTATGCAAATTTCCCCCATTTATGCGCATTTCTTCATGCTCCTCTCTTTAATTTCCAGAGCCCTATGATGGGTGAATTGGCTTCTCCAAAATTCGCACGTGCCTGTGTGTGTATGTACCCTGTGGTGGACTGGATATGCACTCCAGTGTCACGGATCTGGATGAGTGATTACGGAATATGGGCAGATGAATCCGAAGTAAATATTGTTATCCCTGCGGACACAGAATAATTCAGTGTAATGGCTCCGCTAGTGAACTCATTCTAGGGATCTGTATCTTAAAGCTAGAGATGAGAGTTCTTTGAAAAAACATTGTAGTCCTTGTTTTTGGTGAACAGCAGCTCCTCAATCGTTGGCTCTTCGCGTCCTGCTCTGCTCCTGCCCTCCCAAACCCAAAGGCAGTAAGAGGCCGTGGACTTGCCCTGGATAAGCCATTCTGCTCAGTGTGAAGATCCAGCAGAGTTGGGCCTGAGAGAACTGATATACAGTACTGTGCTAAAGTCTTAGGCAGCCAAAAACTGTTTAAATGATCTTCATGGGTGTGTAAAACTGATATTATGTCTGTAAAAGTGTGTTGGCCATTTCAAAATCCCCCAGTCACTAACACATGTCATATGGCTACTCAGTACCTTATTGACTTTTTAGATAAAGTGAGCGTGCGGGCTGGCTAGCTGGTGGTGAACTTTAACTAATGCATGAAGTGGAGGAGGTGCCTCTGAGTAGATGTTTGGGAGCCAGGGTGGTGGTGTTCTAGCCATCAAACAAGAAGTCAGTGACTTTTTGTAGAACAGAAGATATTTCTGTTAGTTTTTATTGTCTTACTTTTAATTTACATAGGCTCTAATGTTAAATTGTTCTGCAAACATATGTTCGCTACACAGATAAATTGCTCTAAACCTTTGACTGCCTAAAACGTCTGTGCAGTGCTGCTTATCAAAGATAGATCCAGCCATCCTTAACAAGACCTCGGTGGTGCTTTCTCCGCAGACAGGGAAGCCTGACAGGTGAGTGTGGGGGGCTATGAAATTCTGCCCTGAGTGCTTTTCTTCCCCTTTTCTTCTTTTCTCTTTCTCTCTACCCTGTATATGAATAGTCTCAGATTTTATCTCTCCCTGACCGGTAAGAAGCGATTTCTGTATAAAGTAAGAGTACTGGCAGTTTTAATAGTTAAGAAGATGAAGGTGAACTGCCACTCTGCCTCAGCCTCTGAGTAAAGGACGGAGATGGAGAAATCAAAGCTGAAATTAGTTAAAGGATTTTAATCGGGCAGGGGGTGGGGATAATGTGAGATTGTGGCTAAATTGAGGGCTTTCGTGCACTAGGGGGCGCCCTGCTGTGTTCTGGTGGTGAATGAGTGTGAGGAACAGCTCTGGCAGTGGCTACATGGGCTTGAGATCATTGTGATTGCCTAGCCTGTCATCCATCAGAGGGGAGTAGAGAGGCTTTGAAGTTCACCGCAGGAGGGATCAGCCACACGGTTCCCTCATTTTCTCTTGCTTACTTCACTGGGTACATGGTTGGGCACTTTGCTCATAGGTGGCAGCGTGATAATCACTATACCCACAGTGGGGGAGATCATTTTGTTCTTACATCAAACCGCAACGTGGACCAGGACCAGGAGCCCGGCTCTCCATGCTACGATGTCTTACGGCACTTTGGCTGCGTTTCCTTGGCTGGGCTTCTGACGATGGCCATCGAGGCCCGGCGCCGAAAGGGCAGAGGATCTTAAGGGCCACCCAGTCAATCCATCCATTCACAGGGCAGCAGATTTGATACTTGAGAGAGAGCCAGGAAACAGGGGAGGGGGGGGTGGTGGGAGGGGGGTCAGGTTGCATGCGGTGGTGACCATGCGGAACTTAATCCTGGCCCGTCAGCAGATACAGCCCATAATGCCTGCGCTGGGCGCGCTGGCGTGGATCTCCCGCCATCAGGCGTCAGCACTGACACTCCCGCTGTCCCCGTTCCTCCTCTAAAGGCGTGCGTCAGGCACTGCGCTCACCAGCGGAGAAATGCTGATGGCTGACACGGTGTCCAGGATGTGGTTACCGGTGTGGGGAGCCGGGAGTTGATGTGCTGCCATGTTTAATGGACGACGAGCGAAGGTGCTGGTTGGGATGGTTGACTTGACGGCTGAAATGCGTTCCTGCAGTGCTGGTGTCCCGCAGCTTTTACAGATAATGCGTAAAGTTTGAGAACATGGGGCAGATAGTTAAACTGCAGCACAGCCCGTGGTCCCTGCACTCTGGGGATGGGGGAGACCCGTGCATGTGGGCCTTCAGCATGTGCCCAAAGGGGTTAAGCGTTACTAGGCAACCCGGAACACAATGGAAAATGATACAATCGGACTCATGAATCCGCAACTGATGCCGATTTATGAATGTTAACATAGCATTTCCATGACCTTTCTTATGTGGAAAGTGAGCTTGTGTACTTTGAAAAGACAGACTTTGAATTGAAATTGGTATTAAAATCAGCCCTGGATTAACAATTTTAATAACTGGAAATAGTGGAGAGACTAGCAGTTTGTGCTTAAAGGCTTTCAAATACAGAGATGATTTTGGATGTGAAAACAGCTTGAATGACTGCATCTAGGCCCATGTAACCCCTCATAAATCATACTTCCCTGCCTGTTTGGGGCTAGCTGTTGTAACAAATTGTTGTCAAATTTCTGTGGTAATTGTTATGGACATCCACTGGGAATAACAACATGGACAGGTATACTGATTTTTATAAGACCACAGAAAATGTGGCTCCCCAGAACACTAAGTACCATCATATATTGCAATTGAATTTGATTGTATATAAATAATTGCTAGGGCAGATTGTTTTGTGGTTCCGCCTCTGCTGTGGATTGGCTGACGGCTATGTTCATTGTCCTATGGTGGTAGGTTGGCGGACACACCTTCCACAGACAACCAATGAGGTTGAGAGTACCTTATAAAGCTGCTACTGCCGCATTTCCCTCATATTAAAGTAAATGCAGAGCATACACTGTTGAACAGACTGCAAATCAGTTCACCTCCCCTGTACTACTGGTAAATTGATTTACCCGCCCACTTCCTCTTGCAGTCCTTAATTTGAAATGTGCTGTCGCTATGTTTGCATCATCAGCGCTGAAAATGCCACCACTCCCCACCCAATTATGCTGCAGATTTTAAGAGATCGGAACCTGAAATTCCACCCAAAAATCGTCTGTACTCTGTCTGTAGACAATGTCCGTAGTCTTTGGGGGACAGGATTTTGCAGCATTATTACGATTGCTCCGTCTCTTGGCAACCGTCGCCGTCCAGTGTGGTCTCAGTGTGTGCAGTGCTTAGCGCTGTGTGATGGAATTGGAAGCGTAAAATCAGACTCATACCAGTTTAAATGGAGCACAGGGTTACACATTTTTCACACTGGCCCGATAAATGGATGATTATGACTACTATCAAATGGGGAGTGCACAAGGTTTTTCGATGTTGTCATTGACCAATCTGGTGCCGGGAGATGCTAAGGCCACAGCTTTTTATTGTGGCTATACAGCATAACTGAATTGCTTTAGGGATTTATAATGGACAATTTTTGGTATTTAGCCCCCCTTTTAAACCTTTAAGTCATTTGCTGTGATTGTAATAGCGTACATTATTCTTTCTGCTCAGATCTTGTATGCTAGTTAGAAAAAGTGCATTGCAGTAAAATTGCAGGAATAGGGTGGTCTGTCATTGGCTGTCGAAAATTGCGCTGAGAAAGCAGAGCCGTATTGACGAACAGTCCCATTTACCTGGCTGTGTTTAATAGCAGGACCCTGGCCAGGGTGGATGAAAGTCCGCTGTCTGGGGGTGAGCACTTAAAGGCACGACTCCGTTTGTGCATCTCTCTTTCTTACTGTTGTTTGTAAAGCTCCTTGTTACATCATCTTTCACGCTATTTCCTCGGCAGAAATAAGCAACCTTATGCTATTCATTAAGCCTCCAGGCAGCAAATGATCTATTGATCAAACCACCCCCCCGACTTCATCAGGGCCGAGTCACATTGTAGCAGACCCAGCTTCGATTTTGTTAAGCGAATCATCTACGAACGCTGAGGGGTTCCAATCCCATGTTCAGTGGAAGATTTCACAGTTGAACCTTTGAGCAAGGCCTCTAACCAACTGCTCTAGGGCCTGTCCTGCGTTTTTGGGTAAAGGGATCTGCTGGATAAATAAGATGTATACAAAACGGATGCAAACAGTGATGTTGTGTGACACTTGACGGCTTGGCACTGTTGCTCTGGCTATGGAGGTGCGAGTGTAATGCATGCCACTCAAAGCAGTTTAAAATAAAATCCAAGGCAGTGGGGAAGGTTGCTGCCATACGATGGCGTCCTCCTCACCAGCACTTTCTGAGCTACGCGGTCAGATCGTGAGAAACATCTGCGGATTCCCGCTGCGTCTCCTCCTCCAGCGTCAGGCGTCGGCGTCCCCTGGAACGGCTCAGCGAGTCCAAGACGGAGTGCATATTTCTGCCATCATCGCATCGATGCGGGAGACGGCTCTAAATAATTACCCTACAGTAATGAATGTTGAAGCCTGATTCCCCAGCAAATACTCCATAATAAACACAGTTTGGGAAAGCAATTTTGATAACTGGCAGCCTGGCAGTGCAGGTTTGCGTAAATACACAGTGTAATGTGGTAAAACAAAGCAGGGCAGTGCTCCTCCAGCAGTCGGGCTTCGCCATAGACGGCTCGTGGTCCTGTAGTCATGTGATTACATGAGGCTTGAATGGCCGAGAAAATCACACCCTATTCTATTCACACCCCTATTTTTGTCCAATTGACTCCACTGCCGGCCCCTGGGGGATGGGCTCCCCCTTTGGGTCTGGTTCCTCCCAAGGTTTCTTCCTTCTGGGGAGCTTTTCTTTGCCACTGTCGCCTCTGGCTTGCTCAGTGGGGGCTTATGTGGGCAGAGATAATGTTGTGAAAATGTGTTATACAAATAAAATTGTATTGCATATTCCTTTGGCTGTTTACTCATTGTGTTCCTCTTTATGCTTAAAAAAGAAATGTAAATTTTAAAAATGTTTTGTGGTTCAGAGGACACTCTTGCCTTCCATCAGCTTTCTTGGCAGTAAATGGTTGTATTTAACACACATCTGGTCATTCTGAGCTCCATTTCACTGCAGCGTGCACAGAAACACCGTGGTATCGTGTTACATTAGCAGCGAGGCGCTGTGGTGTGTAAGACGAGCTGGGTGGCGGTTTCTCCGGCGGCGCGGTTCTGCGCGGATGGCGGTGGACTGATCCCCGTCGCAAAGCCTGCAGGAGGCCTTCGCGTGGCGTGCCGAGGACACCACCCCTCCGTCTCGCCTGGGGTCCCCGCGACTTTAATGAATGGAGGTTATGAGAAATGTCTCCTGTGGTGGGCTGCCGACATCCAGAGGCAGAATAAGGCCCCTGAATTGGAGAAGCTTCCAGGAGATTGATGACTGCCTTCACCCCCCTCCCTGCCCCGCTTAGAGCTTCATTTTTGGGAGAAAATCAACCCTGCTTTCTGATTTTCATTTCGACACGAGGGTGATGGGGGAGCCCACTTGTCATTGGATGAGCTTCATCTGCCCTGGCCCTTCATAACTTATCAGGTCTTGCCGATAAATGCCACCCCCCCCCCCAGCTGCACACATGACATCAAAGCCAGTTTATTGACCCTTGTGCCATTGCTCTGGGAACCAGCAGCGGGAACCAGCAAATATCCACGGACAAAATGCTGCTTTCCAGCTGTAAGGAAAACACTTTTTCGTAAATACATGTTTAGTCCGTTAGGGAAGGGTGAACAAACTTCCTCCACTTTCTGTGGGCAGTGACGGTACGGAATGTGGTGTCCGCGCTCCGGGTGTGCGGTCGCCGTGTCGCCGTGGGGTGAAAGTGAACGCCACGCCGTGGTGAGCAGAATGTAGCTAATCCGCCAGGGCAGCCAGCCCCCCCCCCCTACAAATATACGAGTTCATCCCGCAGTTTTGCTCGGTGGCTGGGTGCGCTTTCGCACACACTGCCCCCTGATACCCTCTGCCCTGCGGGGCTCGGGAGGGTAGGTAACCGTTAAGGAGGCCGGTATCCTGTTGAGTCTCGGAGGCCAGCTCTCAGCCAGTAATGCTGAACTGAACATGGGGGCGGAGTTTAATGATGTCACCGTGTAGAAATTGTCATATGCAGTTGTCCCTGTGCCATTGGGGGGGAAATATCTGCTGTCACCATGGTCACCTGCCCTGGAGGAACCCAATGCCCAAAAGACCAGTGTAATAAAAGCAAGCCCCGGCATTAGCAATGGCTGGGCTGGGTGTGCTCGCAAGGACCTTGAGGCTTAGGGCTCTACTTGTGACAGACCCTGGTGCTCTTACCGTCACTCGATGCCCGATGGATGCCGTGCCGTGTCCAGTGGCAAGTTCTAATTTGTCAGGTTACGCCTTCTCATGCAGTTGTTATGGAGTTATGGCCCCAGAATCCCTCAGTTTGAAAATGAAACACGATATTTAGGTCATCGCTTTGTCCCAGGATCGTAAGGTATATAGTGAACATCAGGTCAAAGGTCAGAATTTCATAACCGACTCATTCATTTTTCTCTGTTTTGTTTTTCCCTGTCAGTGATTCCTAGAAGGGTCTTTTCTGGATCTCACCCCCCCAGCCCTGCTGCTCTCTCCTCCCGTTAGTGTGACTGCTGGTGCGTTCCCGACAGTATGCAGACTAAATAAAAAGCGCGGCGGTGGACAGCGCTCAGAGAGCCCCCCTGCCCCGGGCTCAGCTGGGTGATTAAGCACCAGAATGGGCCTGAGCTCCCATAAGCAGCTCTCTGTGCGCCCTGACGTTCTGGATGGGGTATTTTGTGGGAGGCCGCGTGACACGTGAATTTCCAGCAGCGCTCAGCCTCTGGACTGCTGACTGTGCCACAGCGGCGGCTCACACTAAATCCACGTCGTTTAGCCCAGATCAACCCGGACGCGTCCTCGGCTCTGTGCGGGCCCTTTTCAAGCTGCCGGGGCATAGCGTTCGGCCCAAAATAAGGAAATGCTTACGCAGGTGAGCATCGGGTTCCCTTTCCCCCAGATGACACGGCTTATTAACCCGTTTCAAACGGGACGCCTGGCCGTTAACAAGGTGTCGCTTCTGTTATTGGCTGTAATTCGCTCTTGAGCTGCTCAGTTATTCTGGAAGGTTCTGCCAGTCCCCGTTTCCAGTCTGGCAGATGTGAGGTGGGGAGAGGGTAGGTCAGGGTCCACAGCATGACTGTCCCATTGCTGGGAATGTTTACTGGCTTTTGTGTAATTACCTGTACGATTTGTACCTCCCAACCGCTCATCTGAATTTCCATGTGCTGAAATGATGGTGGCCAATCCAATTGGCTGGGTGCCGTGAATCTGATGTCTTGTTGGTATCCTGGCGCAAATCCTGAGGTCGACTCATGAGCCCTTGGCCTGTCTGAGGAGCCAGGCCTCTGGCAGTCACACCTTCAGGGCTGAGTGGGGGAGCCTTGGGGCCCCTGGGATTGTGAGCCTTTATTAGGAGGAGTAATTGAATTGTGGAGACCTAATGAAACCAGGAAGGTGAGAGTGAACTGGGGGCGGGGGGGGGGGGGCAGCGGACAGCCCATTAGCATGGAGGGTGTCTCATTTTCAGCACGGCGCGTTCCCCGCTGAGGAGGTTAATACGCGCACGGGAAGGCCCGACACAGCTCGGGCGGACATGATGGGATCACAAGACAAAATAATACCCGTGTCACAGCGGCCTCCCCCCGCAAGGCACACCATTCATTTCATTTTTGTTTATCCACAATACAGGATTGTTTAAAAAAAGAAATGGAACAAGGGAAAAAAAAAATCTCAATTACAGGACTGTCACAGAAAATTAGAATATTGTGATAAAGTTCTTTATTGTCCGTAATGCAATTAAAAAAACAAAA
>JAODKL010000062.1:3974968-3995647 GCA_026780765.1 Petrocephalus schoutedeni
AACCACCACCAATCCATTACCGTTATACTCAGAGACAACCCCCCACTCACATTCAGTGATATGGTAAAAATCACATGGCTTTGAAACACTCCTTAATTCCCATCATCCCTCATAAAGGAAACACACCTGCACGCTAAGCGGCAGAGTGCATTATGCTGGGCTGACAAACGGCACATGGGGAGCCGCGTCTGTCAGAAGCCCAGGCCAGGTGCTTAGGTGGGCCCACATGCATGAAAGGCAGGCTGATAAGTGGCTGAAAGCAAAACCTAAATCACATGCATGTCATGGGCGGATGATGGTCTGTTTTTATGAAAAACTCAGGCTTTTTTTTTTTAAGTCTTTTTAGGTCCTTGCCTACTCATCAGTCTTTCTAGAACCTTCCAGCCCTTTGCAACAGAAATCATTGGCCTTCTGCCTGGCCAGTACTACCCCATCCACTTGATCATGGTTTCAGAACCACGTCTGGCAGACATGTCTCTTCCCTATAGGTAGGGGGCGCTGTTAGGCTGCCAAACTGCCTTTGGTCCCCTGTGCTGATGTGGGATTAGTCTGGGAGATGGCAGTGACTGCACTGGGACTGTCACCATACTCCTCAGACACGTCTCGCTGGACCCTGCTGTCAGTTTCACACCGGAGGCCAGGTTTCTATCATGGGCCAATGGCACGGTTAACCCAACAGACGGTGGGGGCTGCCAAGCTCTGGACACCAGCCGGCCCATTAATATCGACATTTACCCAGCAAAGTCACTCACAGCCAACCTCCCTACAATCAGTGGCCATCAAAAGGCCTCTGTACCCCGAGTCCAACCTGCACAAATCCATGCCGTCAATGAGCCCAGAACAGGAAAACGACGGCGAGAGTTCCATAGGATGTCCTCACATCACCTCAGCCCTATAGCGGCCATTTATGCCTCCGTCTCCTGAGGCCACAACCCTGCCTGTCCTGTTTGGAAGATGCTGAGCGATGGATGGAACGAGCGCAAAACTCAGCAAAACAAAACGTGCTCCTGGCAACATTTTTTCTTTTTTATCCAAAGGCATGATCATCTGCAAAGACAAGAAGGCAGGTGCTTCAGCCTCATCTCTAATGGGGAGGTGATCTTCTGCCAAAGCTTTCCACAGTCCACAGGCCCTGAAAGATAGTGGTCTAACCACACTGGTATTCGGCTTCAAACCGGCAAACCATCAGACAAATAACACACACCAATCGAGTCAGAATCAGAACCTACTCTGTACAATACAGCTGCTTCAGTGAGAAGCCTGCTCTCTGTTCCAGCTACCTACTCAGTCACATAATCCTTCAGAAGAGTCATATTTAGACAGCTATAAAAACATTTGGCTGCATCTGTAGTAACAGAATGCAGGCATGTGCTTCCGAGACCTTGAGCAACACTTGAGCTTAAGGATGTGGGAAAAACCACAAATAATTTCAATAGAAATGCTGAGATGTCACACCAGTGTCATAGCGGAGCAGCCCAGGGCTGTTCCAAACATGATGGTGGGGGCTGCAATCGAGGAACAGGCAGGTCCAGAATTTAGCGGGTGCTGTGGCCATCTGGCCGGGAGATGAGCCACAGCAGGCAGGGCGAGCTGGAGAGCGAAACGGAGCGTGGGGAGAAAACGGTGGGTAGAGGGTGTGCAGGGTGTGAGCAGCGGGCGGCAGGCTTGTAGTGGGTGTGTAGCAGGCATGTGCCAGGCAGCGAGCAGGGGGCAGTGAGCAGGTAATGGGCGTGTGGCAGGTAGGGGGCGTGTGGCGGGCAGGTGGCGGACAGGTTGTGAGTGCATGGTGGGTAGAGGGCAGGTAGGTGATACATGGCAGGCAGGTATCGGGTGCAAGGAGGGCAGGTATTGGGCAGGTAGCAGCTGCGTGGTGTGCAGGTAGCAGATAGTTAGTGAGCAAGTGGCAGGCTGGTAGCGGGCTGGTAGCAGGAAGGAGCAGGCAGATGGTGGGTAACAGGTGTGTAGTGGCTGAGTGGCAGGCAGGTAGTGAGCACGTGGTGGGGAGTGGGCAGGTCTTGGGGATGCGCCGGACACATGTACAGCAGTACCTGAACCAGCATAGACGTTAAACACTGAAACAATCAAGTACGCAGGTCAGCAAGCAGATAGCAAGAGGGATTAAAAAAAAATAAAAAATCCAATAAAACTATTTTTTTTGCCTTTCCAACAACTTTGAGTAAAATGCATCTTGTCAGACACACGAAATAGATTCTTCCTGCCAGAGTCCCACAGACAGAACTGTCTGAAATAATCAGTCTACAGCAGAGTCTGACTTGATGTCTCACAATCGACGGGGCGTAATTACACAGCAAACCGCAGTAGATGTTACCACCACAGAGTGTGATACCGAGTCCTCAGATCAACTTCTGTTTGCCCTAAAGCCAATTATAGCTATTATGCTTATCACTCAAACACTGCTTTCTCTGATGCCAATTTGACAAATGGTCATTTCTGTAAGGAGTACTTATGGGGTGGGCGTAATGCAAAACAACAATCAGTAGAGTAATCCCAGCAATCACAAAGTGATGATCAGCTAGGACAGTACAACGGGTTGGCTGACACAGGGGGGCTGAATACAGAGTGCTCTTAAAGAACAGCAAGACATACCTCACTGTGTCCAAAACGCAAGCAAATGCATGGTGAATGGGGTCTATTGCGATTCCTAATATTTGCTCATAATCACCTTCTCTGCGGCCAGACGTGACCAGAAAAACAATGACAAGCAGCTGGAGCAGCCTGACCGCTCCCTGCCCACGTACACGGTCATGGCTGCTTTGCTGCCGGTCACATTATTCGCCTCCCCTTGCTTCTGACGGCACCGTTCGGCCCCACGCTAACCGGGACAAACCACGGGCAGGTGGACGGAAATGGGACTGAGACTTGAGTTTAAAGTGGTGGAGGCGGCGTGGCCAGGGCTTAATCCCAATTTAGCGGGGGGTACTTAGCAGAGACGTTCCGCTTACATAGATTTAGTGAGGCTGGATTTCAAAAGAACTGCATCGCAGAAAATGTTTATAAAATGTTCCTTTAAACGGACTCTGTACAGGTGTGTAAAACTCATACTCTGTAAATGCAGATCTAAGAAATGTATCAAACCTGCTGCTACATTGCAATGTAGCATGCATATTATCCACACTAAGCACATCATTTTATTTATATATAATTTATTATGCTGATTGCCCTGCTTCTTTTGCACGACACCCCAAAGTAAGTTCCTTGTATACAAAAGAACTTACCGATAATTCCGATTCTGAAATGTGGCACAGATAAAGGGTGCGACTGGCAGTCAAACCTCTTCTACTATGGGCTATCACTACATTAACCGCTTGTGTAAAAGCGTCATGATTATAACTGCAGAAGAATTTAATCTATTGAAAGCTCCCTCCCGTTAAACATATTCACACGCTCCAACTATGTATACACATCTCTATATATGCATTCAACAGAAGATCCACTCAACTCGCTAAAGTTGAACAAGAACGTCACAAGAATAAGAATAAACATCTCAGGAAAACACTGTAGGTACGGCAGATCCCACAAAAATGACAACGGTGGATAGAGCAAGAAGGAAGGTTAATTACCTCCTTTGCTGTCATTTACCTATGTGGTTATCTCCAAGCCTCTGGCCCTATGCAGGTTCTTCCAGGGAATCGTTGCATTTGAGATTGACCATAAAAATTAATTACTGAATAAATCACTTTCATAGAAGGAAGAGTGAGAAAACACACAGCAGATGTTGATTTGGGGGTAATCCCAATAAAACGTGGCGGTACAGGACACCAGAAATGCATTTCTCGGAAATTTTACCCCAAATATACCAATGCTCACATTCCAATAGGGCGTTAAAAATTCCAGTCGTATTTACACTGCGTTCAAGTGAGCCACCACTCACTAGCTAGTCATAGAGTCATCTTTCCAAAAAAGTGGCTCTCAGCCGAAATGGCCAGCCCCCTTGCCTTAAAAAAATGGCCAGCCCCTGCCACTGAGGGCCACCTAAAGGCCCAGGTACCTTCCGTAACCTGTGGGTCAGGGTCACCATTACATTGACCTGAGGGTCCACTTTCAAACAGCCCTAATGACGATTCTAGGATTTTTTTTTAAGAGGTGGGGGGGGGGGGGGCATAAGAGGGCCCAAAATACACAAGGACGAACCTTATCATTAGCCAATTATATGTTTTGAATTTGTGACTCACAGGGCAGGGGCACTCTAAGGGCCAATCGGCTTTTAGCTGGGGCTAGTGCCTCGCTGGCCCCACCCCTGCAAACACCCCTGAACAGCACCATCCCACTCTGATGGAAATGGGCCTCCCATTCTACATGGCCCCTCCAGCCACCATGCTGACCTGCCTGGGACATCAGGAACACTGAATTGCAAACTTATGCCATCACATAGGGAGGATTCAAACATCACGAAGCGTTCGGGAAAATATAAATATCATAAAATATATTTTAAAAAAAACAACAAAAAAAAAACATGCTTTTCGACAATGCCCTAAAGGAGTTGGAAAAAAGGCCATGTGTTATAGCCGCCTTCAAGTAAATAATTAACAATGTGGTTATTTATAAGTTTTTTCTCTGTGACAGATTCCACAAGCAGTTACAAAGCAATAATTTATAAAAGCATAATAAAAGCTCCTGATCGATAAGCATTGATGTTTCACATCATTGAAATAATTTGCCTTTTTTTTGTCATAGTTTTGTTTCCATTTATGACGTGTCGCAAAGGAAATACGGCAAACGAAACCTCATTCCGTGCCGAGGCAGAGGAAGCGTCTCTTACCGCCTTGAATAGAGCACCGGAATTAATAATTCATTGGTCGAAAAACAAGAAGTTAATTCATATCTATAAAAGAA
The DNA here is from genome assembly GCA_026780765.1 of Petrocephalus schoutedeni. NCBI lineage: Eukaryota > Metazoa > Chordata > Actinopteri > Osteoglossiformes > Mormyridae > Petrocephalus > Petrocephalus schoutedeni. The sequence continues at coordinate 3,979,823 of JAODKL010000062.1, forward strand.
AATGGTGCAACACGGCAGACAGTCTTCATTATTCATCACGGCTCAAGAAATGATTAAAAAAGGCACAGTTTCCGTCTGCCTGAGTAAACTGAGCTCTGATAGATGTGGATTCGAAGTGTCCATCGACACGAGCCATGGAAACCATGCCATGTATTTATCCGTCATCCACGGGAGGACATCTCCATCACCCTTCATCCAGATCACAGCCCCCCAGCATTAAAAAAGGGCAGGTTGGAGTAACATCTAATCCCCACAGGACAAACTGGACAGTAATAAACTAACCATCAGTCTCGCAGGAGGCGCGGTTTTCGCTGAGAGGAAGGCGGTGGCCTTTCTAACTGCTGAATCACATCCATTGGCATCTGCTCCAAACACATCATATTGTCTGCCGGTGTCCATTTAAAGGTTTGAAAGAAGCCAGCTACCCACAGGTGGAGGCAGCTCGCGAGAGGCATCACCCCCAGACAGCCGCAAAACGCCTTTTAAAATGATAATAAGTGATGCGACGGATGCTCCCTGGGGGGATGCTTTCTGGCCTCATCAATGTCAAAGTTAATGGGTGCAAAGTGACCATTTCCACCCCCCCCCCCCTCCACTGACAATAACATTGGGAGGGGGGGATGTGACCAAAGGTTAGGAGAAAGTCCCACGCGGCCGTTTTCCCCAGGAAGTACGAGTGCCAGCACGGTCTGCTCAGCTTCACGTTGGCATCTGTTTCCTGCCGTGGTACTGGGCAGATTTGCTCAGACTACGTCGCAGGGGCATCATGACCCAGTGGGGGGGAAGACCGGGCAGGAAGTCTCAGAGGAGCGGTGATGGGCTGTGTTTTAATGCTTTTATTATAAAATGTCAAATGAGGACACTGACGCAGGGGTATCCTTGATGCCTTCATTTTTCATAGATAAACTGTCTGGATACGTCTCATTTTTAATGCTCAATCCTGTGTTTGGTTGACCATATACCTGCTGTATAGAAATGCCAGCATAGATGGGCAAACATGCAAAAACTAGGGAACACAAAGTGCAGAGGTTAGCGTTATGCTCTACAGAGCTGGAGCAGGGCCACAGAAGTCACCTTTCGGCAGGACACACTCACGGCGGGGACACAGCCGCGGAACGGCACCCCAGCCACAATTGGCTGCCTCTGTAAAACAAAAACAGGCAGGATCCTCGCACTGCCTCGGACTGCCCAGCAGTGGGCGCCGCCCCCCGCGTCTGCAGGTGCTGGACCGCCTGCTCACTGCCCCAGCAAGGTGTAGCATTAGCAGAGCGAGCACACGGCTAACCATAACACATCCTCCAATGAGCACAGACACTGCCGGAACTCAGCGGCCGGACAGAAAATGTGAAATGCACAATATTCCGCAGTGACGGCACATGCAGCCTTTTTTGTTTTTTGAATGATGCTTTATTTACCATTTGCAAGTACGAGTGCATCAGAATTCTGTTGTTTTTGCATGTGCCATCTAGCTCTCCTTTGCGACCGACATATCATATTCATATCTATGTTGGGATGGTCCATTTATCTCTATGGGGAAGACTCGAATCCCAATCATGACACGCTTAGCCCCAACCCAGTCCTAACCTTAACCATAAGTAACCAACCCAAATACCAACCCAGTTTTTTGATTGCAGTCACAGATTTTTATAAAACTGAGGTTATCCAATTGGGGACCTAAAAATATGTCCCTAAAAGTAAGGAAATTTCAGGTTTTACCACACTTCGGGGACATTTTTGTCCTCAGATGTAATCTATGCCAATCCCGCCCCCCCCTTCACACACACACAATCAGACATTTATCCCATGCCTTGGGAACAATTATAGGGGAACCTTACAGGAAAGGGGGGAGAAATAAGGAATAAAGACCAGACCAAAGGAGAAGAAATCTTATTTTATCTAGACACAAGAAGTCAACCCTGCTGGCCATCGCACTACACGCCTTTTCCAAGGGTGCAGGAGAGCGTGCAGGGGGACACGGAATGTAATGAGGGCTTCCCCAGTGAGCGCCAAACACTCAGCCGCCTTAATGTAAAATATATATTATATACAAGAAACATGCTGCCTCCTCCATAGAGACCCGGCCAACTGGATTATATCAAGGTGAAGATGTTGGGGGGGGGGGGGTAAATTTGTAGGGGTAACAGGTGACAGCACAGAGGGAGACATCCAGGCCATAAACTGCAGGAAATTGCTCCACGCTTTCCTGTGCTAGAGCGCAGAGTCCATTTCGTGGAACTTATCCGGAACCTCATGGAAGACAAAAGCTTGCCTTTGGAAGGCAGGTGCCAAAATTATCATCAACATGTAGGCCTCCTCACAACCAATAGGCTTTTTTCCCCCCTTCTTATGCAAGGCTTGGTCGCTATAGAAGTACAAAAAGACATGGTCAAGCTACCACACCCCGAAGAAAACCTGGAGACAACTGAAGAATCGTTCATTCCAGAGGGGAAATTAAGAGATGCATATTCACACGTCAGACAGCTACAAGTGCGCCGGGAAAATGAGCGGTTGCGTAACATCGCATGGCACCTTCGCTCTGTTGCCTGGGGTACAAGGAGGTACAGTTATATTTAGCTGCAGGTATTTACGGTGTCGTGAAATGCTGGAGCCCTGCATATAGACCAGCAGGCCTTATGGTGGGGGCGTTGGGGGGGACGAATAGGAACCATTAAGCTGACAGAGTGACTCAGGCCTACAAAGTAAACGGGATGCTTTGGCAGCCACCCTCCATGTGGTTACTGATGGCCAGAGAGACGCTCGCCTCACCTGGCATGTGGAGGCTGAGGTAGCACACCACTGCCAGACTGCTCACAACAACAGACACCCTCCTCCCTGGAGTTTTAAGGACTACTCAACTCCTTTGTGCGGAACGGGAGCTCCGGGGTGTCACTTAGACAGAATGGGATTATTCATAAATTATAGATTCCATTTTTTCACTATATAACCAGACGGTGCTCAGCCTGACGCCGTTCCAGAAGAACATCCAATAGCCCAGATTGCTCCGTTACGTTACATCTCGGATCAATGGCATCACATCATTCATAGGCAATGACAGATCCATTAGGCAGTAATACATTATATTCTCCGGATTCACACATGACCAGGGAGATGGATGCCGAAGTGAGGAAATGGCCGCTAGTCCCCTTTCTCAAAGTTACGGTAAATAGATGAGATGACAGATAGAATGACAATGAATATCACAGGACGCCTCGACGAGATGGGAAACTGCTGTTGCTAACAATCCAGGCAATTCAGATTACAGTTTAAATATTAGCCAGATTAGGAGAGTTACACCTCACAGTCAGAAGTGGGTGCACAAAACACCTTAAGTTTTCCCCTTAAGTATGACACTTAAGGTTTCATTTCTCCGTAGACGATGGATTTATTTAAGGGCGTTCCATAGAGAATCCCTTAAAAGGTTTCAATAGTTAAGGAAAAACCTTAAGGGATTTACTGCATTGAAAGACATTTAACAGCAGGAACTTGTACAGTTTCCATGGAGACAGTTTGTTTGCTTGTATTCCTAACTGCTCGTGATGCCAGTTATGTTTTTAAATTGTTGACAAAAATATTGATGGAAATATAGCCTGACGAAGGGTTTTTGTGTGACGAAGAGGCAGCTGTAACTGAAATATGTATTAATGCCAATGACGAAATGAAACATTTGTCTGACGAATATAAATGAAATTAAACAATAGCCAGATTTCATTAGCACTGCATCCTTATCTCATATAAATGCAGCCATTTCCCCCTAGTGTGTTGTGTTCACCAGGTACTTTTCTCGAGAATAAGAACTACTGAGTAGGGCATATGGCAATAAACTCTGCTGATGACTTGGAAGATACGTGGAAGTGCTGGGAAAAGAGAAGCAGTGGAGGAAAAATTGAGCAGATGGAATTATTGTTGTAACACACTTACATTAAGTGCCTTTCTGAAAGTCTCCATTTTTCTGCATTGGAAATTTCAATCGATAACCAATGTATTTCTGTCTGATATTGCTGGTGCCCATGGAGAAAACTGCCAGTTTTTATTAATGGGATGACATTACATCGTTTTTTATTCCATGAAACTGAAAGATCAATCTGCTGGCAAGATTTAATAATGAATTATAAACATGTCACAGGCCATATAAATAAAATCCTGCACTGGGTTCTCCCAGTCGTGGAACATTCTTATTCTTATAGTTCATTTCCTTCATTGATTGCCGTAAACTCAGGCCTTTTTAGATACAGTCAGAGGGACCTTTTTTTTGTTTTCCTTTTGTCGTTAAGGTCTTTAGTGTAACTATTAAAACTTAACGGAGATGGAAAAGCTTAAAGACTTAAGGTGCTGTGTGCGACCGGCTCCTGATGCTTAGGGCGGAAAGCCATGACACAATTAAAAATGAACGTTTGCAATATAGTTATATGTTAAAGTACCCGTCCTCAATATGAGCTGACAGATATTGGGCTCAAGACAAATGATTCTAAATGCATCTTGGGAAAAGACACTGTGCACGCCAGATTGCTCACCGTGAATGAAGATGCGCTTCCAGAAGATCCTGCCGACGTGGTTCCCTCCCAGGAAGACGAGGTTGGAGAGGATAAGCATGGCAGTGGAGAAGGCCGACAGAAATGCCTGAGCGCGTCTCCTCATGGGAGAAGACAGGCAGTGCTGCTGTGGCCACAGAGACCTAGAGTTAGCCATCTAATGCAGTTAGGTGGGTCTTCAACAGGGGCTGCAGGGGTTCCAGTCCTAACCTACAGTTAGGACCCCAAGAATACCTTATCAATGGGACCTCAGGGGTAGTAGAGCTACATGTTAAGATTAATTCACAATTCCAGTTTCAATCAGTTTCATCTTAATTGGACTAAATCATATCCAATGTGACACCCAATTTCAATTTCAAATCAATCTTAAATTGAGCAAATCTGAGTAAATCCCATTGTTTGGACAAGGTGTGTAGCAGTAACGAATTAGTCTGCTTCAATTTCCTGAAATACGATCAAGTTACAAATCATCCCTTATGAGTTTGCCTAGCAGGGTGCATTTTTAAATGGGCATCCCGAGATGCGAACAGGGAGCTGCAAAGAGCATTCCGGAAAACCATCCATCATGGTGTCAGGGAGGCACGCAAGCCTGATGGACGGGAGGGGGTAAGCCATCTCCTTTCCGGAGTAAGGGACCAGAAACCTTTTGACTGGTAGCATGGCTACATGAACACCGGGCAGCCACCCCAGGAGTTGCCGTGACACAGGTGTGCATACGGGGGCAGGGCCATAGGGGCGGCGGGCCCAGCTAAAAGCTGATAAGCCCCCTGACGGCGCCCTCTCCTCTCACTCACCTACTAAGAGCATACGAACGGCTAATATATAGATTATGGCCTGTCTTAGGCCTTCCACCTAGAATCCCCTGGCATAATAAAAATTAAACAGGGAGATAAGCTGTTGGCAAAGGTTCAGCATATTTAAGAAGATTACCAAGATATATATATACCCATATTTTCACACTTATGTTCATGTACACACACATACCAGTAAATATACCAGCAGTGATACATTTATGTCTCTTCACTGGATCAGTGAGGAGACATGGGACACAGCAGTAATAATAATGACACAATAACAGCTGTAGTAATCGTAGTAGTAGCAATAATAGCTGCTTACTACTACTACTACTACTACTACTACTACAACTACGTCATTACCATTACTGCCATGTCTCATTACTGATCCACATAACCCCTTGGCTCACGCCTATACATTCTGGCACTCATCACTATATAGAGTACCATCACAGGTTTTAAACTATGGCTGCCATTTGTACACAGCACATTGTTTCCATTTGCATAATTGTGTTCTTTCACCCTGTGCTCTTAAGTTGTGTGTATTGTCTGATCCGGTCTGTAAATCTTATAAATGGTTACAGAGAAGCAGTAGGGGGCGGTTTGCCAGCATGCGGGCTCACGTACGATGGCGGCGGACGCAGAGGACGAGGAGAGGAGAGCTCGCGCCACTCCCTCCACCATCAAGCCGGCCCAGTTTATCAGGGCCCAGTTCCACAGGTAGTCATGGCCGCCATGCCAGAAGCAGACGAAGGCGAAGGCCAGGGAGGTGGACAGCGCCGTGCGGAGACGGCCCTTCCGAGATCCCCCCAATGGGAGGTAGATGTACCTGGGTGGGCAGGAGTACAGAGGACAGGGGGCTCTTTTAGTGGCGAGAGAGATTAGCGCCTGTGCTGCACACATGCATGACTCTGCCTGCTACAAGCCAGAAGCAGCAAAACAAGAGAGAAAACATAATGACCATAATCGGCATTTTCAGATAAGCCAGAGGCCTGAGCACCAATAGGTTAGCGCTGCTGAGCGACGTTGAGGTTGCGAGTTCATGTCTCAGCCAAAGCACATTCATTTAGAGTTTCATTGGAAACGCACAATGAAAAATATATTCTATAATTGATATAACACAAATAAGCATCACAAAGAAAATGCATGTATGTAGATATTCTGCATGTTTTTTTTTTTTAATACAGATACAGATCTGGCCAGCAGGACACTTTCACCCATTTTGAGATTTCACAAGATCAGCATCATCCGTCTCCTCCATCTTCACTGGCAGCCAAAACACACTGGGTCAGTGAGAAACAGGGGCGTCTCCTACACCTGCCTCTGCTCTCGCCGCCATCAATAACCGTGATGGTATGAAAATGCCTCAGTGGGACAAATTTAAAGGCCCCTTAAAGGATTTCTAGGGGTAGGAGAACGGAAAAACTATTCGACAGTTCAATTAAACAGGAAAGGTGGGGGGTGAGGCGGAGGCCTAGTTCAGGGAGGAGGGATGAGGCTGGTTGGCAGGGGTAACGAAGCACAAGCCGTATTGACTCCATGTCTCCATAGTGATTTTGCAGAGTCAATATGAGATGCTCAAACAGCGGTCTTGGAGAATCTCGAGATGAGTCCTCTTTAAGTCATCTCATGAGGGTTTAGCCACCAGCAAATGGCTCACTGGACATTTTTTTATTTTTTTACACAATTCATTTTAAACTTCAAGACAAGAAAAACCAATAAGTAAACATTGCTCAATATTTATTGAAACAACAAAATGTATGTTTGCAGCTGCTACGGCTCTTTAACATTCCTTTAAGACCATGTGGGGAATATATGCCTTATTTCAGAAGAAGTCAACCCAGAAGGAGCCAGAACCGACTCAATGCCAGAAACCAGTGCCAGGTTTGTGCAAGTGTTGGGACACCTGAAGGCTCCCATTAAGCCAAATCTTCATTCATTCATCATTAAGTTGAATCGTCACTGCTGGGGAGTGCTGTGTTCTGAGCGTGCTGTTTTCAAGGCTTGGACCCGTTTCCCAGAGCCCACAGACACCTGCGCATCTATTTACCAGTGCTAGCCATTTAAAAAACCTCTCATTACAGAGAATGCTCTAAATCTGATTACAAAACTCACTACTCATCTTAATAGGCGTAATAAGCCGAGATTTACAGATGGCTGCAAAAAAAAAAAAAACAGTATTAGTCTCCGGTAGAACATTCAAGAAGTGGGTCACATTAAGTAACACCTCATTAAGCTGCAGAAATGTATTTATTTTGCGTGAATATAAAATAGGGGTAACACTACAGTGTTGACAAATTAAAGCTGCTTTCTGGCAGCTCCCAGAGTCAATTTTCGGGGCGCTATACAAGCTTGAATAACAAGGGGAGGAAAAGGTGGAGAGACATCCAGCTATTAGCAGGACCTCTTGTGCTGGGTCAGCCTGCCCCACCACCTCCCCACTTTAAATAACGGATCAGATACAGAAACACGCGTCGTTAACTCGGTCATTGTCTTCTGTATTGGGAAAAGCATGTTTAAAACAGACTTCACTCACACTCCCAGTCTGCTAAAGAGCCAAATCACAGCCTAAACCAAGCAGGACTAGAGAGGCAGACCTAACTATGTTTAGCCACCTGTATAGAGCTAGTCCTGCAGTCAGGGGTTATGTGAATAACAGTAGACATCGAGACATCGCGCCATCCCCAGTGAAACTTGCGTCTTAATCCCCCCAAAGCGGCAGGAGGCTTATTCCTGGGCGGACTGGGAACTGGGACGACGGAATGTCCTCCCACCTGGATTAGTCACTGGAGCATGAGAGAGTGCTGGGATGGGGATCTGGCTTCTCATCCCACGACCCTCATTCAAGGGCTGGTCTGCATTGATTGTTGGGTAACGGCGAAGAAATTAATGAAATGCAGGTGGGAAATATCATCACAGCAGGGCTCCCATCTCCCACCAGCAAATGCCAGCAGCATTTAATGATGTGGAGTTATTTGTTGACACCAAAAAGCTGAGACTATGACAAACGGGTTTCATTCAACAAAATCCAAAGTGCTCAGCATGGGCAAGGTTAAAGCAACTCCCCATGCTGCCATCCCTGATTGGACGTGTGCAGTCACATGATTAGGTGACATGACTTGACATTCACCTTTCCAGGTTATTTTTATTTCAACATGTTTCACATGGGTTCAGCCAAGAGATAGGGATCTGATCTAATGGAGGTTTGTTTGCATCTCGTCTGAGCTGGACTGAACAAGCTGTGCTTGTCAAAAGTCAGCCAGATGCCATATCTGAATTTCAAATAGGCTCCCAGCTTTTCACACTGAACAATATGAAAGATGTCATTAAAAACAGTTATATTTTTTACCTAATACAAAATTATTCTTTACTTGCCATTTAAGTATGAGTACGGGTACGTTGGAATGCTTTTCTTTTTTTCTGCATGTACCTCATCCCCCCCCTTACAAACCCAACCTAATACTGCACGTCTTCCTGACTGTACTGTAGGCTTCAGTTGGACTGTAAGGAGTCCTGATTTCGAAAAACCTGCATTCCGTGATCTGCGTGGACGACACAATGTGTAAATGCTAGGTGCCTTGTATGCAAGTAGGAGAACTCTGAAGTGAGTTCTGACGATGTTAAACTAGTAAGCAACAGGCATTTATTTTGGAGAAAAAACAATGGTATGAGCCTGAATATTGTCTGGTTTATGCATTATGTTCAGTTGAATGCTGCACCAGTGCACATACCTACCTATGCGCAGTAAGTACTATGAAATTTTATATCAGGGTGTACAGCCGCCATACAGCAAGGCCCCCTCTCCCTGACGCCCATGTGGCTCGCCGACTGCGCCTAGTAGCATGCAACCCAGCAGGAGAACAAAACATTCGGGAAAGGAAAAAAAAAAAAAACCCACACGGAGGCACTAAAACAAAAGGGGACCGAGCAATAAGGGTTATGCATTCATCTCATATGCGCATATTTAGCTGAATGGGGTTTGGAGCCTCCCGCACAAAAAAAAGAAAATATTGCAAAAAATAATCCATTCATCTGCAACCATGTCCTATAATGCACTGGAATAATAATAGACAGATGCAGATACATGGCTGATCAAACGTTCTTTGTTATTTGAGGCTGTCACCTTGGCCATTCTGCCGGGATACAATGATGCACCATTTCTGTAGAGATGGAAACGCAACCTCTGAATATGCAAGAGTCGGGGTGCCCTGGGATATACTGGGGCTCATTACGCGCCTGTGCCTCCAAATACAGGAGCAGTGTAGTAACTGTCTATAACCAACAGGGGGCATGGTTTGAGTGATTGTAAATGGCTCCATTGGAGACAGTGCCCTAAAACACACAAGAGGTATTGGTATGGCTCACAGGATAGCCAATCCTGTGGTCTGTGTGGATCCCAATGTCCCAATAATGTGGACATTGTAAAAATGAGGTCCTGATCTCTAAGGTCATAAAAGATCCCTGGGCATCTTTCAAAAGAGCAGGGGTGGTACCCTGATGCCCTGGCTAAAATGCATCTATGACCCACTGTGGCCCTATCAAATCTGGCCTCCTAATCATCCCTACTATCTAATTAGTGAATTATCTCCTGCCCCTTCACCAGCTTAGCTACTTTCTGGTAAGCTTACTGGTGCAGAATGGGTGCAGTCACATCACCCAGAGGGCTGCTATGCAGTGGTGGCGGCTGTTTCCGTAAAACGGTAAAAGCGTAAACGTAACACATACAAACACACAGATTCACTCACAAATGGCACACTAACTTCCAGCCTCAGTGTCCAGTGAGTGACACCCCTCCCCCAAAACATTTTCTTATACAGTCAGGTGCTAGGCTCCACTAAAGGCCAACAGGCCAGCTGCATAAAAGCTAGCTGGGGGGCATTTTCACAAAGTGTGCCCCGCCATATTTATGGTATTAGTCCCTTTAAAGGGTCTTGTTGTGGGTACACAAAAGTACAGAGAAATACAAATGTCTGTCTGCTGAAGTCCTAGCACCTCAGAAAGGCTTTATAACTGACAGTTCATTACTTACAGGCAGCCCGCGAGACCAAGTCCATACTCAATTTTAATGCCTTTATGGTTTTTACCATTTCATGCATTATAAGTACAGTGGGGGGGGGGGCAGATTTGTTTACCCCGACTGAAGTGGGAACTGAACTGCAACACCGCGGGCAAAGGTCATTGTAGCGATGCCGCATGCCTGGGGGGCACCTGGGTGGCCCCGCAACCGGCACTGGGGCCCCCACGCTGGAGAGGGAGCAGGGAGGGATGGGGCAGGGCCGTCACTAAACCAGCTGACCCTACATGAAGACATACAAAGGGCTACGCATCCATTACACAGAGACAGCGGGCTTTACAAAGACAGCTGGACCACTGTGCACTGCTGGCTAACCGGCACTCGTCTCCACTGCACTACTGCACATCGAAAACATACTCTTCCGTCGTTGTACAGTTGCTCCTTATACTGGACGCACCGCAACTAAAAATTATTACAGAGCACCTGTTGCACAAGGCCAATAAAGCATTTTTACTCTTGAAACTCATTGGAAATCATAGGATGACAAATCTTTCCCTTCAGGAAAGTCAGTTTAGTGCAGGTTTTACTTTAAAACTTTGCTAATTATACCCTTCCTGCAGTGGCCTCCATGGTAACAGTCCATGGAGACCACAGCAGGTTCCGATCTGGGATGCCTCGCCAGGCTGCTGTAATGTGCTAAAACCCCGCGCCTGTGAAGTGACACCTCACATAAACACGCCTCCTGTCATATAGATGCAGAGAACAGCGGCATGCCTTCATTTCACTGAATGCGGTCCACGACCGAACTGCGGCTGCTCTAGAGGGGCGTCTCCTAAGGCCAAAGGCGCCTAACCAAAGCCCAGAGTCACGCTGCCCATCTGCTGCACTCCCTGCTGTTAACAGAGACGGCGCTCGTCTAGGCACAGCGCGCTGGTGTCCACAGCCGACGCGGCGAGACCCGGCGGGAGGGCGGCCCCGGGAACCACATCGGGGGCTGACAGTGTCCTCAGGGCTTTTCAGAAGCGGGGGGTGGGGGGGGTTGTGGGGTCCGAAAACGGCAAGCTGACCGTCGGCCCACCTGCGTCACTTTCAGGCTAATACAGATCACATCAGACTGCTTTATGCTGCCTTTAATGAGCAAATTATAACAGGGTCTGAGCCTCTGCTAACAAGTAAAAAATAACTGACCTTTATAAATGTATTCGGGGGCGAATCGCACACTAAATTAGGCCCAAAACCGAGGAGTTGTTAACGTTAACAGGACGGCTGGACCTTTCCAGCAGACCATCCAACTGTGTGGGTAACTTAATGCTGGCCAGGCTTCCCCCCCCCCATATGGGTACACAATGTCTCGAACGAATCGGGTCTCAGTATACCAGCAAGAAGAAAGGAAAAAAAAAAAACTGGTACATCAAGGAGCGGATGCAGGATCGCTATGGAGACCGAAGTGGGTCTAGACTTCACTACTTCAGCACTGCTGTTATTAGACAGGTGGGATGCCTTCTGATAGCTGACCTTTACATGTACATGTTCCTGTTCTCTCGCTCGTCTTTCGACCCCCACTCAGACGCGTTATCCCAGGCAGTACAGCTGACAGCGACTCCCGAAAATAAAGATACTCACCTCTTCATTTCATTTCATTTCATCTCATTTTACTACAGTCCTGTGACATTTAACGGGGGGCGGGGTGAGTAAGCAAATACTAACAAAACTGAACTTTTGATGTGTTGGACTGGACTGTTTGAAGTACAGATGAAATGGACACCCTGTAGACAGTAAACAATTGTGTCTTTCCATGAGGGATCCCTGGAACACCACATCACAGCAGAAGGGAAACGTCAAACATAAAAGGGCCGTGTGTATTGGCTCCTACATAAATACATGGAGTAGCAGAGCAGGAAAGAAAAGGCAACTCACCGTAAGAGCCAGCGATACAGTCCCACGTCAAAGTGTCTGCAAAACAAGATTGCTGAAATCACTCTAACGATCGAAATAATTTTCATGCCACTTCAGAAAGCTTGAACATGGGCACACATGAATAACCCCAACTATACAAACTATACTAAAAAGTTTATTTCGTTTTTTTTTTTTCCCAAAAATGTGGATTTACGTAACGCCGGGAACTCAAAAGCCTCTCATGACTGACTGCAGCTGCAACAACGACACAAAGCTGAAGGGGCCCGAAAAATCAACAGCTGCAAGTAATGAGATTAATTAATCCCACGACAATCTGAAATCTAATGAGGCCACAGCTTTCAGAGTACTAAAGCAGCAAACCAAATGAAGCGCTTCTCTCCGCTTAATTATACGTCTCGCAGAAAAAGTTCTCGTTTTTTACCCACCAGTAAAAGCAAAAACAATTTCAATGCAGTCAAATGCAAAAATAATAATAACAATAAAATTTGGGTTGTGCTGAGTGTTGTAACCTTTTCTAGAATTTGCTGAAATGGGCAAGAATAGCTAAGTATTTACTTAAACTGACCACATGACATTTTCCGTTTGGTTATCTGTCTGCAAAGGCATGCAAGCACCTTTAATTAAGCGGGAAAAGCTGCACGTGAAAGGCAGGAACGACAGGGCTGGCCTGTGGTGACCTCATGCTGTTGAGATGCTCAGCTTCTGGTCACAGATGCTCACCTCGAAATCCACCCTGCTCTCTGCGAGTCACGAGGGATTCATGTGGCGCCAAACCTCGACTAAATACCAATGAGAGTTTAACAGAATCATCTTCATCTGGCCAGAGAGGCTTCCAGAGCGCCAGTTCATCCCTGGAACAGTTAACCAGCTTTTCCAGTTGCTAGTTAACATGCCGCGGGTGGCATGGTGGTGTGGTGGTTAGCACTGTCGCCTCACACCTCTAGGACCTGGGTTTGAATCCTGCCCAGTTCCATGTGTGTGGAGTTTGAATGTTCTCCCCGTGCCATTGTGGGGTTTCCTCCAGGTACTCTGGTCTCCCCCCACAGTCCAAAAAGGTGTGCATGTGAGAGTGAATGGTGTGTGAATGTGCCCAGCGATGGGCTGGCCCCCCATCCTCGGTTGTTCCCCGCCTCATGCCCGTAGCTTCCGGGATAGGCTCCGGACCCCCCGCGACCCTGATAGGAAAAGGCGGGATAGTTAACATGCCCGTATGGGGGGGGGGTAGTGGTTTGTCAGTACCACAGCTCAGCAGAGGGGGAAAAAAATAACACACCACTGCCAGCCCAAAACCTGTCAGCCCAAGGGTTACTTGAGTCACATTATTAAAATGCATAATTGCTGCACAAATGATTCAATAATCAAGCAAGCAAACCAATCAATTGTTTTACCTACCTGCACTGATAATTGCTACCCACTCAATGAAGGGGGGGGTTATTTCACATGGTGTCATGTGACAGCACCATCACTAACCTGCCGCTTCCAGACTTGTGTGCAGATTTCCGGAAAATGGCGTTCCGGAGTGATGGGCTGTTTGTGTGAGGATTACACACATTCCCTAGCTTGTCTTTGCCTTACACAAATGCGGTCACTTGCAGGCTGCAGCATGTGTGTGCTGTCACACAAAAGTCATGGGGTCCAATCCCACGTGTGGCTCTGCATTTCGACTCAATGAGAAGGTGACTCAGCCCAAACTCCTCACATTAGCAGTGGTTAACCACAGCCAACCCAGATGCCAGATTTAACCAACCACCGAGAAGCCTGGTCTGTATCTTCAAACGGTGTCTGGGCTGTCAGGTGAGTGCCAACAATAGGGCCTATTAATCACGGACATGGCAGAGGGAGCCTAAACAGCGGAGGCATCAGAGAGATAAATCAGCACGCGGTAAGTCAGAGCGACGCTCCATCCGGGCCCAAAGGGATCCTGAGGAGGTGCCAGCGAGAGCTTCCCAGCAAAGAAGTGTGAAGGAGGAGGAGGTGATGGGCCCTGCAACCTGTCACAGCTGAGGGCAGGCAGAGACCGACAGGCAGGCAGACAGGCAGGCAGGCAGAGACCGACAGGCAGGCAGACAGGCAGGCAGGCAGAGCGACAGGCAGGCAGACAGGCAGAGACCGACAGGCAGGCAGGCAGGCAGGCAGGCAGGCAGGCAGAGCGACAGGCAGGCAGGGCGATAGACAGACAGCCAGGCAGAGACCGACAGACAGGCAGTCAGGCAGACAGGCGACACTGAAAAAACCAAAAGAAATTAATCCGCAAAGGCAATTTAACCTGGACTGATAGATAATATATTAAAAACAAAGTGGAGACACATTTTTACTGAATCAAAGTCCTGTGAAAATTACTAGAAATTGTGGCTAAATCCAGCACTTAAACAGCAAATAAAGTTAATCAGTTCCTCATTAAGAACCAACTCCTGTCTGTTTTTTTTCTCTAATATGAACTAACGAGACCCAGGCTGAGTGGGAACTTCATGAGAAGGCAATGAAAAAAGAGTTTAAATGAGCAGAGCGGAGCGGGTGAGCGGGTTTCCGGACGACTCAGTTCACAGGCAGACCAGCACAGTAAGGACCGTAAGCTGTGCCTGGCCATCCGCGTCCGTGACCATTCGCCGTGGGGGGGTCAGAGAGGTGTTGAGAGCCGGTGTAGGCACTGCCATTTGCAGCTATATGAATATCAAAGTCTCTCACTGCTGTCCCAAGTTCTTAGTCACTTATGTAATTGCGTGGGGGGCGCAATGTGTGGCTGAGTGGGTTAGTTCTGTGATCGGAAGGTCGGTGGTTCAAATACTGTGGTCAGCAGAATGATGTCAACTGTTGGGTCCTTGAGGAAGGCTTTTAACCTCAGGAGCTCCAGGGTCTGTCTGACCCATCGCCAAAGTTCTCTCAAATATTAAAGGTGCGAATGGAACAGAGATGCCCTCTTCTGACAGACCCTCAGAAAAGGCTGCCCCTCCCACCAGAGATGAAATACATGAAACACAATAGCGCTTCAAAGGAAGTTTTAGACTCACGAAATGCATTTTAAAGCACCAAATGCGTTAGGGGCTCACTATGCTACTTTTTACAAGAGCCTGCCTTGTAACATTACAGCCTAAATGTTATCCTTGAAGGCACGATGAAGCTTCTCCAACAGTGAGGATGACTAACACAAGGCAGCCCTACAGATTCATATCTCCTGTTAGCATAGATCACATTGCGTCTGTTAAGTGAAATTCAGTGGATCTCGCCGGAAAAGCCCCAGTGTGCTGGCTCTGATTGCACTGGATTAGCGGAGCACACATAGAACAATAAGGTATGTAGCGTAAAAGGGTGGATATTAGGAGCTCATTCCCTGCAAATCAAGGGATGTGTTTATGGCTGGCAGAGATCTCAGGCTTAACCAAGAAAAATCTGGGCCTCTCATCTCTCGTTAGCCCTTAAATTAAAGTGCCATTAATCAGTATTCATTTCTGAACCAGTACCTCAAAAAACATCTGAAAAAGAGGAAGGCTTTAAGGGAATACGGGGGAAATCAGAAAGCATGCAGCGAAAGGGGGGGAACATGAGAACGTATGCAGCGAAAGGGGGGGGGGGG
>JAODKL010000062.1:3996593-4014498 GCA_026780765.1 Petrocephalus schoutedeni
GCAGTGAGAGGGGGGAACATGAGAACGTATGCAGTGAGAGGGGGGAACATGAGAACGTATGCAGTGAGAGGGGGGAACATGAGAACGTATGCAGTGAGAGGGGGGAACATGAGAACGTATGCAGTGAGAGGGGGGAACATGAGAACGTATGCAGTGAGAGGGGGGAATATGAGAACGTATGCAGTGAAACGTATCTCAATGTACAGCTTCACAGAGAATGTGTGAACAGTGAAATCTGCCCAATGCAAGACACAGCTGATGTATTATCAGAACTCACTATTGAAAAAATAATTAGAGCTCTCATTTCTGAACTATCAGACCTGACATTCACTTGCTTGTCTTGTGTCAAAATCACCCCATGCAACGAACAATGCAAATTCATTAAGGGCCAAACATAAAAAACAGAGAGCAGAGGAAAAATCATGCATCATCGTCGTGTAGATTTTTCCTAAATTCATGTCCAAGTACTATTTTTATGCAGTGTTATTTTTATGACAGAAGGCTGGGGTGAATGATTCTTACAGACACACGTATAAGGTGAACTTTCTGTTCAGTCAAAAGACCAGCATGACTTAAAACTACTGATCAGTTTTTACTGGACTGTGCGGGAGACCCAGTCAACAACATACCACCAGACATTCAGAACTATCCACTAAAACTGCCAAAATATATCTTAGATACCTATTACTTACTAGTTTTCTAGCCCAACACGATGCAAGGTGATGTTGGATTGCCCATTGTGCAGAAACGGAAAGCCCCCCCAACACCCCCACCCCAAAGGGCATTAACACCAGCGTGTCATGGGGCACAATATTTTTGTAGAAAAACAGTTCAAAGGAATGCAAGTCCATGGTGTTCTGACAGGCACTTGGGTTAGTGAGTAACCTGAGGTCTGACTGGTGTAATGGACATCTCCATGACGCACTGTGACCTCGGCAACGGGGCTGTGACAGAGCAAGGACAGGGGGGACCCAGAACCACACTGCATTACTGTTCTAAGGGGAAAGAGAAGCACCAGACCACTTGCTATGGCCACAGTCACTAACCGTTTATGTTAATGAGGGCCTTTACCCAGAATGCACTTTGCAGGCAAGAACAAGTTAAACTCATACTGTACTTACTGATGAAGCCACAAAAATTATGATCCTTCAGTTTTAACTTTTGTTTTCTTCATGTTGAGCGACTTGTATAAAGATGAAAACGCAAATACGGCAAGCATGCCTTGGAACAATGGCATTCTGAGGATGCAACAAATAAATACTACTACTACTACTACTATTAGTGAGTAGAGCTGGCGTAATGGTTCGGGAAGCAACTGTGTAATTGAAAAGTTGCTGGTTCCCCGACCTGCAAGTATTACTGAGGTACCCAGAGCAAGGTACTGCCCCCAAGCACTGCTCCTGGGTGCTGGAATAACTGCCCAGGACACATTTCATTGCTGTGTGTTCTGCTGTGTCAACACTGACAATTAATCACCCTTCACATTCTAATAAATAATAATGATGACAACCCTGGGTTATGCTAGCGTGTGGCACACTGATGGCTTAAGCAAATATGTTTTTACTGGTAATACTGTAGTTAATCAAATCCTAATAAAAACCTTTGCCTTCTCTGCCCCCTGCAGGCTATATGCAGCACTGCAATTCCCCTACGACTTGCAGGTTTCACCTGTGGGTCTCCTCTAGAAGCCGATATCTTTGCCACCTCACCTCCACATCCCGGTGAAGCTGTACATGGTGCTGACACAGCGGGGCAGTCCGGGAGGCTCCAGTCCATCCAGCCGCGCCAAAAGGGCGGGCAGGCCAAACAGCACCAGGTACTTCACGTAGAAGAATTGGACCAGCGCCAGGGCCAGGCCACCTGTGAGGCAGGAGAGGGCCCCTTTACCCAGTGACTTACTGGCACTGGAAAACCCATAAACATGTAATAAATATGGCAGAGTCTCCTCAGTCACTGCAGGTTACACGTGCATCATACTACTTACAGTGCCTGAGCCCTCACGGTCAGCCAGTGACTCTCTGCCGCCCGCCAACCAATCCGGCAAAGGCATTCATTATTCAGAGCAATGGCATGTCAAGGATCCTTCACAAAATGTTTACGTTTCACATCCAAACACAGTATGAATTGGTGTGTGTGGTACTGCCCGTATCACTCAGATTTGGACAATGAAATCAATAAGTCAGTGATGTAACTAAAATGAAAACCCGAGTACAAACTGGCTCCCAGGTCTGAATCATTTATGTCTCCCAACCCAGTCCTCAGGACACCCCCCAACCCAGCACACATTCTTGCTCCCTCTCATTTTACGTTTTAATACATTTATCTGACACTTTTGTGCAAGGCAATTTAGAGTAAATTGGAACAAATTATCTGTGCTCCCTGGGATTTGTACCTATAACCTTTGCATCATTAGTGCTGCAATGCTCTACTTGCTGAGTTAGAGCAGCTAGCAGCTGCCAACACACCTGAACCAGGTATTTGGTGTGTGACTGTGTGGTTCAGGTGTGCTGGGAGGATGCGAAAACACGGACTGTCGGGGGGTCCCCGGGGACTGGGCTGAGAAACATCGACTTACAGGATGTGTCACAGACGACTCTCGGGGAAGCTTAATCGTCCCAAGAAGACGGAACACTGCTGTGATATTTTTGAGCCGCATTTGAAACGCCGCATGTCAGCGGGGGGCTGGAGGCCTCCTGGCACCTGTGGCGTCCCACGCCTCCTCGCGGGGGGGCACATGGTCAGATGCCTGCTTCGCCAACCTCCCCCCACAGCAGAAGTAACTGCTGCTCCCAACCTCATTTACATTTAAATGGCCCCAGCCCCACGGGAACACGGATCACCTGTACAGAGCACGCTTTCTTTTTGGGAACGCCCGGCACTAGACCCTTTTGTGACCACTCCCCCCCTCAACACCTATCATTTCTGACAAGTACTCTAAACCAGAGGACAACTGCATTACGCGGGAACATATATACTGGCAAATTCTATAATTAGATTCAAACCTTCACATTACAGAACATGCCACTTCAAATTGATCGGTGCCATTTATTACAGTGATTACGGCGAGTCACGACTTATGGACTCCATGCCCCAGCCAGCTGACCCAGCCAAGAGCAATGGTGTCAGGTCACGCTGTGATTCGCTCGAGCCAATTCTGAATGGCTGAGAGGTGAGAGGCTAGCGGGCATAAAAGGGGTTTCCACAATCTGGGTTTAAGGCCGATCTTCAGTTTAGCAAGGTGGAGAATTCCGGTTAAAATGCAGCCGCGTCTGCCCAGGAGGGGTGGCATAGGAAGGGAGGAGAAGTGAGGCTCTGAAGCTCGTGGTGGGTGGGATTATGGAGCATGGACAGTCAACGCTGACTGGTGCTCGTGACTGACAGTCTCGTCTGTTCTTTCCTGGCAGAGGACACCACAGGACACCCATGGGGAGAGGTGACACATCGCTGCAAGGTTCCAGTATTATGCGCACGCTCTAAAGTGCAATTTCATACCATCATATCATCAGAAGGCAGAAAACTCTTTCAAATCACCTCAGGGAGCAGTGCTTAAACCTCAGATTGTAAAGAACAAAATATTCTGAGGACCTTGCAGTTCTCTGACACAGGTACTGACAAAAGTTCAGGAGTAAATTGGCCCTTCAGATATGCATTCTGCTGGAACGTTACCCATAATGCAAAGTGTGGGTGATGCACCCCGTTTCTCCAGCAGCTGAGTCCTCTGCAGAACACATTCATGTGAAAACTCAGCACCTGGGAGACAGACTGGCCGTGCTACCATGCCTCCTTCTAGAAGTTTCTTTCTGATCTTTCAGATCAAACTGGGAGACGGTCTGAATTTTTCTTCCAATCAATCAGAGTTCGAACAGAAAATTGGTAGTTGAAAAAGCTCAAAACTAGTTAAGATTACACACTTCGCTTTGGATAGAAATGATGGCTAGCACAGAAACGAGAGAAAGCTGAAGTCAACAAAACGTACTGGTGTCCGTTACAAAATATGCTCGCTGTCAGAACATAACACTCAGAAAATAGTCAGAGTGAATTTCTAATCAGTTTCTGGAAGCTGCCTGCCGCCCAGACACGATGCAAATAATTATCACTTTCATCTGAACGATCCAGCATCTGATGACTGTTCACGCGGCAGATGGTGTGGCCCCTGCTTCGGTATCAAAGCCATCGCCAGGGTCAGAGTTCCCTAACAGTAAGGGAGGCGTTTAAGCGCCTCACATAAGGTACCTGTGAAACCACACCATGATAAAGGTCTGGATCACTGTGCTTTTCCCCCTCTTACTTGGTGCCTGCATGTCTGGACTAATTACATAAAGCAAAGTGAAGATAAGCTGAGAAAACTGGTCCAAAAAGATCACAGCACAGAACAAAAGCCGCTTTCTGGGTTACACCGGGAAGGAAACTCCTCGTGATCAAAGGTGTCAGCAGAAATTCCTACAGGGGACGGATGTTGGCGTCTTCAGAATGTTCCGGAAATACACCATGGCAATTACAACAGCACAGTAGGACTCCAGCAGTATCTCACCCAAGGCCCACGGGGGCAGTATCTGCAGATAGGTCTCGTTGTTCTGGATGGCGTGCATGTACATGAGATGGACCATGGTCTCGGCCAGGAGCCACCAGGCTACGATCCGGCCAGCGCTGCTCAGCAGGGAGACGAGGTCTACCTTTGGGCCGGCATCACTGCTGCGGACGCTGCCTTTCATCTGGAATGAGAGGGAGCGCAAGTCACTGACCTGGCTGGTTTCAGACTCTCACAGGTGGCACAGCAGGAGATCAACAGGAGGAGGTATGATGGATGAAGCAGCACCGGACCTCAGTATGCCTCTGACATGGCAAACCAATATTCTTTGGCCCCAAGAGGCAGGGCGAAGTAGCAGCACTGTGATTGGCCGACATTTCACAGAAGCAAGTCACATGACGCGTATCTGAGAAGCTGCTCCGCTCTGCTGGCTCTGCGTCTCCCAGCTTCCCGTGTCAGCCCCAGAAGAGGATGCCACTCTGCTTCACTTACACCCCGGATCCTCCTTCCATGCTGCTTTGCGTGCAACACTTCGCTGAGCCCGCTAACGTGGGACACGTGGCCGTGTTTCAGGATACAGCTGATATGCACAGCTTTCCAGAAGCAGAGCTTAACTCACTAACATCCAAAGCGCAAAAGAAAAACCACTCAAGAACTTTAGAGAATACCTTTAAAATCCGCTGGCCGAGAAGAGAAACGGGCACGGCTGATCATACTACTTGACAAAGAACAAAAACTGAACCTAAAACTCTCATTAGCTTGTTTTTTGAGCCTGCCTAATCATTTATGACTAATTACCCTCCTGAACTCCAGCTAGGTGGGAATGCAGATATTTCCCAAAACACAAGCACCCTGAGAAGCGTAAGGATGAGGATTACATGTGGCATGATTCGTAAAATGAAGTGTTTCTGATTGCTGGCTGACGATCCTCAGAGGCGGCTGTCAGACTGCATTGCCGCATAGCGTGAAGGCATCCCCTTTCCTGAGAGCCGCTCTGCTGGGTCTCTAACTCACAGGCCGGGCTCCCGCTGATAGGCAGGATGACACGAGTGCCGATTAAAAAGCCCAGCGAGCCGCTCGACTGCGGGATTTAATGAGCTGGGATCCGTCTGGGACACAAAGACGCGCCCTTCAGAACAGAACCGCGCACGGGAGATGCGACGGAGCACTCGGCAAGGGAGATCGACGTCAGCTCCGACTAATGGGACCATTCGCGGTAACCATGGAGACCAAGACATCCATGTTAAACTGTTGGACCAACATTACAATTGCATTTTGGCTAAGTACCTTTGATAAGATTAGCTGAATGCTAATGTTACCATCTTAATCCTGGACTTGTAGCCATTAACTAGCCAAATGCTATTAACTAGGCGATATCAGCCCCCTCAATACAGAAATGTAACACTCCTAACCGGCTGCTAGGGTGCTGAGGTTACCATAGTAACCAACTTCTGAAGAATACTGGTAGCCGGCCGGCTCCCCATTGCCAAAGCCACCTGAGTGTCTCCACCTGTGAAATTGCATAATTTCAGACTGTGTGTTCTATGTACCAGGCTCCGTGGTATGCAAGATGCCATTTACGGGCGAGGGAACCAATTACAGAAAATAGACTTTAAATTTAAATGCAGGAACATCCGAGATGGAGGTGAACACAGCATGAGCACGAGAAAGACTTTTGGGACAGAGGCGCTCATGGGAACCATAATACCCACAATCCACCTCTTCTTGTAGAGCCAGTTCGCCTAAATCGCATTGAGTGAGCAAGGTGGAGCGAAATAGGAGCTGTAAGATATGCAAGATAAACACTTAAATAATCTCAATCAATCCATGAAACTCAAAGTTACAAAAAGAAGCATTTCAGAGACCTTACAGAACATGGAGGTAACTTGTCCCTGCCCACAGGAAGAAAATGTGGTGCCAACTCAACATTTCAGCTGTATAGCTAATTGGATGCACAGCTTGAAAGGCCCAGACTACACATGTGCAGCCTGGGACTGGGACCACCACGGTCTTTGCGTCTGTTGGGGGACCGTTTGGTCTTAACAGTGAACCATAAAGTAAAGCTCAATCAGTAATCTGCTAATGCCTCTCCCCTACTAGTCTTCAATAAGCAAAACTTTAATTAGTGTCTTGCCGATAAACTGTCAGCAATGACTGACAAACAGGATTAGCACTTAATTTCCTCCAGTGATTCCATCCTCCATGTGACACGCGCTACTTTCTGCATGTGCGAACAGCATCAGCAGCATTTCGTTAATGAAGGGAGAGAGATGACTTGAAGATGTACCAGAACACCAAGATGCTGAGGCAATATATTCTTCAGATTACGTCAATATCTGCCAGGTGTCCTGTACCCTCACACAGGAATTACAGATCCATCAGCTACCCACGGACTATTTGTAGAAAAGGGGTGCATTTATTGTTTTGGCAAACACCGACCTGGGCATGCAAGGGAGAACTTACGTGCTGGGCAAAATCCTGGAAACTGATAATGGGCCCATTGTAGAACAGGGGATGGTAGAAGGTGTAGGCAGTCAGCCAGAAGAAGTCTGTGGACCTCCGAACCACTAGGAGGCGATAGCAGTGGTCCAGACTGTAGCTGATGGAGCGGAGGCTGCAGACAGCCACGCTGAAAAGCAGAAGGTAGTACTCCGCCTCAGTCTCATACCAGCCTCTCTGCAGGGACAAAGAATCGAATTATGAACCTAGCATAAAAGCTAAAGTTTCATGTACAGAGATAATGATGCTTAGTGGACCAATGCAAACCTAGACACCTACATATAACCACAGCGAATATGACAAACTCTCCCTTCACAAGTTCCCAAAGCTTTGAATATCCTTTGACACAATATAGCTTTGAAGAGAAGCTTTGAACTTTAGATATTTGCCTGAACGGCCATGAGTCACTTAAGCACTGAGAACAATATGATGCATCCAAGTCACACGTCCATTTAAATACAGGAGATCTTAAGGGAATAAGGAATGTGAAACCCTTATTAGTTGTATGGAAGGAACTGATGGTAAAAGGACGAGCAGAGCTTGAGAGGACAAAGGGGTCGTCTGCAGTTTTTGGAATATTTAAATTAATTGATATCCAAGCGGAGGCTGATTAATAATATTTCTATTTGGCTATTTTTGCCAAGATAAGCTTACTAGGTTAAGGGACAGATACAGAGCACAGTAGCATAGAATGAGGGCTTGGCAGCATTGTAAGTACAGCCAGTAAGTGTAGCCTTGGTCCGCAGAGTGATAGAGGTACTACGTTATAACATGTTTCAGATACGGGGTGACCCACGTGGCACATCATGTGTGCAAGGCGGCTGCACGCTTACAGCTCGAAAGCACACACCTGGCAGGATTAAACAAATGCCTCGAAAGCACGGACCAAGCCCATCCCTGATCGCCTGCACCAATTTCCGTTGCATTAAAAGTGGCCCATTAAGAAGGAAAGAAGCCAAATCGATTACCTCATGGGCCAGCTATCTACATCCTGACTTGTGTAATGTATGTACTGCTGTCCTTTACTTTTAGTAAGTGCACGATAGATACCTTAATTGTGCCTTAAGGGGCAGCCTTATGGAGTGACTCACTCGCTCCTCACAGAGCTGAAACACCATTAGCATAGGAGTGCTTCGACGTCATTCATTCTGACGCCAAACTTCAGATCGCCATGACGGTTAGTGTTCTCCCTCTGCCGTTTTCCTTGGCATTCAAAGATTCCCGAGCCACTGGTGACAGGGGGATCAATCCCGCCATCTTCAGGAGGATCTGCCGTCGCTGGCTCTTTGGTACATCCTACAGCAGGGTTTCCCAGTCTGGTCCTCGAGGGCCGGGTGGGGAAACGCCGCCCTACGGGCTGAATGTCCGAGACCCGGCTAAAGGCAGGGTTTGGCCCACGATCGCCTTCAGCCTCTTCACTCCTTTTCATCTTTCTTTGTTAGAAGGCGTTGCCAGGAGCAACGTACCTCTTCCCCCCCGACACTCCATCTGGAGCACTCCTTGATGATGTGATGGCGCGGGGAAAAAAAAAAAAAAAAAAAACAGAACCGCGTCCTTTACACGTGGCCTGAGCGATCTCTGGAAATGGGACTGCGTGATTGACCACCTGAGACCACCCCCCAACCCCCCATTTTAATTAAACATCCACCCTGGAGTGGATCTCTCAATAGCGCAGGCCAGGAAGAGCTCAGGCACAGAGAGATGGGTGCTAACAAGTCGAAGTCACATGGCAGAATATAGCGAACGCATTTTCCCCAGAATCGCCATTTTCACAACAGCTCTGGGGGCTATTTTTACTCCCAGACCTAAATTACCATATGGCTAAAAATAACAGGCAATATTCAGAGCTAAATTACACCAAATTGCAAAGACACGGCAAAGTCTTTTTATGTCTTAATAGGAACTTGGGTTGTGTTTGCTCCTGCCTTTATTTAACAGGAAGACATTTCTCAATTCCAACAAAGAAAAAAAAAAAAGCAGAGGAGACATTTTCCCCCTTCACTGCAAAGCGACAAATGAATAAATGACTAAAGGGATTAAAGACAATTGCACAAGTGCAGAAATAAAGCAAAGCCAGCTTCAGAGCTTCAAGGCGGCTCTGTGTCCCCAGGCGTACTCTAACGGGACCGGGGTCTGAGTGCTTGCATTCAGAGGAACGCAGCTGCGGAAAAAAAAACCTCATTCTTCAAATGTCACACATGCTCAAGGGACACAGGAAGCGGTGAGAGAAATGGGGCAATGTTTTATTGGCGCACTCTGGGCATTTTGGACAGGCGATCCAAAAAATGTACAAACACACCAGGGTATCGCAGCAGAGATGCCACCGGAGCGCCACTGCGCCACTGCCATTCTTCCTAACACAACCTTTGGACTGACATCATAGTATCACAAAAGCTCCACCAGAGGGCTTGAGATGCATGCCTTTAACCATTAGGCTAAAGTTTACAGTCAAAGACGAGGTGGATGTCACAAAATAAAACACAGGCACTATGTTCCCTAAAAGCTATGCCATGTAATGTGCACCAGCAAGGCTCCTGTTGGTTTCACTGCATCATGGTACCACGAACCCTGCTCAGTAAAACAATCTCCACCTTGTGTGTTTTCATGAGAGGCCGGCAGCTTCAATCAGGAGGTGTGGCCATGCTCAATAATTACACCCACACAACTTTTTCTATTTAATCAAAAATGATGACACCCAGCCGAGTCCCTGACCCAGCAATTCTCGGAGGATGTGTGTTTTCCATTCAGCTCTGAGAAGAGATGACTGTGCATTCATTTCTTTTATTGAACTTGGATTTGGAGTTAATCTAAGCAGGAGGAAGACAGAATCTCTGCCTGCTTCCACTTTAAGACAGGGATGACCTGCAGTAGCAGCGAGCACCATGAAGACAGTCATTTTTAATAAAAAGACAGAAAAAGGTACACAAAGCGCTCTCAGGAGTAGCAGAGGTTCCCTCTTGTTGTTGCTCCACACAGACCACGATAATATCCAGCAGCATGCCTGAAGAACTGGATTTGCACGCAGAAGACAGTGCAGGTCTCTGAAACGGCTTTGTAGAGATGCAAGCTAATTAACCTGAATGACCTTAGCAAACACTCATCTGCAATTAGCCTGTCAACTTCACCGTCTAAGACGATGCTGTACAGTAAACTCTACTGCACAATTTAACTTTTTTGGTTTAGTGATTTTTGCCACCGTTTTCTAGTTCAGACACACAACATCCACAATATGCAGAATAGACATCACACCCTCGCCCCCCCTCCCACATTCCACTCTCCGGGCCACCCCCCCATACCACATCCACGGACCACACCCCCAGACATACCACCCCCTTGTGGACGCTCACCTCAGACACACTATGACTTTGACCACCCACTCACCTCTACAGAGAGCATCACATTTATCTATAGACATGACCAATAGCACCCAGGGAGACAAGGGGGGGGGGGGGGGGGGGGGGGGACCCAGCCCACCACCCCTCCTTGTAACAACCTGCATGCTAATTGAAATTCTCTGGATCCCCAGACTGCTAATACCCTGGATTCCTGGTGCTGGAGGCCAAGCACTTTTACTGGTGTCATTGGGCAACCGGAATGAATTATCAATATTACTGCACAACTTCTGAAGCACAATGGTCTGTCCGACGAACGTTCCGGGTCCCGTCTGTCTGTCTAAAACTCCCCAGGCACCACGCAGGGGGGCGGAGGGTGGGACTAAACCGCATCAGCTGCTGAAGCGGCCAGCTCACCACTGGGGCGTTTTTAAGTATTTGTTTCACCTGTGTACGGTGGGTAGGTCAAGCTATGACACTCATGTGCCATCTAGCACCTCCAGTTCATGACCTTGTCATTGGTCCATGTAACAACATATTACGTAATGACTTGACTAAACGTAACAAATTCACGCCATAATACGGCGTTACATGTAACTATGCATTATGTAATACGACCACATTATGCAATAACTTGACAAACTGCTGATATTATAACTATATTCCAACATAACCTATCATCATCATCATCATCATCACATTGTCCAAAAAAAGAGCATTGATGTGTTTTTGTGATCAGTTTCAGTGGACTTTGGTGTCTCTGTGACAGAAGGCTTGACGTGCGCCAGCAGATGCATATTAAAAACCTTACAATAAATATACAAATATGTAATGAAATTTCAATATGTACACACACACACACACACATATACATACACACTCAGACTCGGCGTACCTATCTAAATGGGGACCTTCCATTCATTTCTATGGGGTAAAACCCTAATCCCAATCAGGACACCCTTAACCCCAACCCAGCCCTAACCTCAACCATAAGTAACCAACCAAAATACAAGACTCTTGGCATGTTTACTCTATTGATTGCATTCACAGATTTTTATAAAATTGAGGTTATCAAAATGGGGACTTGAAAAATTTCCCCAAAAAGTAGAGGACATTTCAGGTTTTACCACACTTTGGGGACATTTTGGTCCTCAAATGTGATCTATACACACACACACACACACATACATACACACACACACACACACACACACACACACACACACACACACACACACACACACACACACACCACAATGAATATGCTAGGAAGATGAATGAGTGTGCATAAGGTGCAGTGCATGGGTATTCAGCAGAGGTAGAATTACACAGTAATTTGAATGGTCCCCTCTTTTTCCCCCCAAGAGAGGTCAGAGGCCTCTGATTGGAGAAACAGCACTGCAGGGGAAAAGGGCCGACAAGTTTGCAGTTAAAAGCAGATGCCTTTGTCCAAGCCACTCCCCCTCCCTCCACAGCAGTTCTGTACAGATGGGGAGTGACCAGCCTCACCTGCAGCTCCCCCAGGAGGTCCAGGTGGAGTGTAGAGAGCAGCACCAGGGCGCCCCCCCAGCAGAGGGCAGGCCTGCGCAGCTGCGCCACGCTGAAAGACACGCCCATGTGCAGCAGCACCACAGCCAGGCCCCTGACGCCCAGCAGGTGGCAGGCTGCCAGCAGGCCATAGACTGTCAGAACCGCCACCCGGGCCTGGGAGGGACAATAAGACAATAAGAGATCAGTAAAAGGTTTTTGTCCTAGAACCATGCTGTCACCACGGCGTCCCTCTTGCTGAGCATCAAACCTGCAATGGTGCTTCACACACTGAGCGCTCTCAGCACAGCGCCGCTATACTTTCTTTATGCTGCTCACCCAAAAGATGAGGCAGGAAAATAAAATCTTACCTGTGGAACAAAGAACCCAGACAACCTGGAGATAAGCGCATGGCCGAGGAAGGACCAGAGCAATGATTTTTTTGCCCATTCGCTCCAAAAACTCCATTCGAAGTCTGTGGGGTCCTGCAGACAAAAGAAAAAAAATCATTACAAACTCCTTTATTCTGCAGGTTTTTTCACGAATGGATCTGTTTAACTACTAATAGCCGAAATTATGATATTAAAATCACGATTATATGGAAGGTACCGGGGTTAAGATTAATCTGTACCTAAGCTGCGTTGCGCATTTAAAGTAAAAATCTAAGCAAACGAAGAAAGAAACGTGTGGGTGGAGGCATTTTAAAGCAGAATCTCTGAAGCTTTTACTATAGGACTTTGAAAATATCACCACAATATCACGCCACACATGCCAGTGGTAATGGTATATATTTAGACCGTTGTGTCATCAGAGGGGACCGTTCTCGATGGTGCCTAAACGTTAGCTCGCGCTCATGATGGCTGAGACTCTGTGCATCACACTGCATTATTAACAGCACGGCATATGCTGGGATCGACAGTAACTGAAGGAACTACTTCTGCTAAATAAAACAGCAGCAATCCCCAGGTTGAGGGCCCACCCTCGGATCAGAATCCACCACCCTTAGGCATGTGCGTCAATAAAAGCCAACGCAGTTCGCTAACCACCACGCCACTCAGTGGACACTACAGTAGTAGCCACGGAACGTTGCGATTCAGAATATCATCTTTGGATTTTAATTTTAATGCAAATATTCATGCCCATAATCGCCTTACCTTTTTGAATCCCCAGATCAGTAATCCTCTCTCCAATTCAAATTCTCTGCCAATTCCATTTTCGTATTCTGTAGGGAGAGTAAAAATGCAGTAAGGGCCACACACCGGCCGGTATATATGCGTCTCTGCACGGAGAACACAGGACAAGTGTTGAGGTAAGCTGAATTACACCATTTACATTGGCGCGTTTCGAATCTGACAGATGCCAGAATAAATGTCAGCCAGTACAAAACAGCGAATTATATTCCCATAGGCTAGACTGGGACAGGATACAGGGTGTATATAATGGGTGGTGACAGAAGAGGGCCAGACTCCATCCCAGACAGCACTGGGAATGGTACACCCTGGACACAATGCCAAAACCATCACAGGGCATGCACACTGTCACACACTACGCAAGTTGCACTCCACATACACTCACAACAAGGGTGGGATTTGAACCCTGGAGGTGCTACCCCTGGTATCAAAAAGCCAAATCGACAGGAAGGGGGCTGCAGTGTTCTGAGACCAACAGCACGTGATAAGCAGCAGCAGGCTTAAGGTGAACACCAGCTAGCCGCCCACCCAGCCTGAATACCGCAAATCCACTCAGGACCATCAATCCAGGGCGGAATCAGGAAGAGCAAACCTGGGACAGGAAGCCGGTGTCAATCACAGGGCACAGCCTGGCATGGGCGTTAACAAACATACCACTGTGCTCACACTGAGAGACATGCACAACAACGCCAGCTTAGCAGTGCCAGACTGACATAACAGCACGTTTCAGCACAAACTCGGGGCCGACTGCAAGCATGCAGACCCGCAGGCTGTAAGCGAGCCTTCTGACATGCCGAGGAAGCAGGGAACCCGGGAACGCTGGTGCTGTGCTGGGATTTCAGACCGCATCACAAAGCACTGCACCAGTGACCTTCAGGCTCAAAACAAAGAACCAAATCACTAGAAGAAAATCAATTTGTACAAAAGACAAAAACAAACCAATTCCCAACTTCACAAATGAAGATCAAGTATTGCATACTTTCAAGGAAATGCTTATTTTAAATTAATATGTATAGTATTCAAAGTTTGTATTTGGGGGATATCAGCCAATGTATATATGAATCCTTTTCCACCATTAACCTCAATAAATACATAACACATTTTAAAATAAGTATTGGTGAGATACAGACTTTAGACAAGTACTGAACAACAGCAACATAAAGCCTAACATTACCACAATTGCTGGCTCAAAAACATCCAATGAATAATAAGGTCTTGCTTTAAACTAAAGTCCCTGTTAACCTCCCACACGAACCATTTCTTCGCGGTGCCACGTAAGGTCAGAAACTTACTGCACCATCACCTTTGCTGAATTCACAGCAGCAGATGCCACAACAGAAGCCGGGGCGCAGCCACAGTGCCCCCTGGTGGAGGGAATGGGTGACTACCGTCAAAACTACTCCAAGTCCCTGCTTTCTCAACGTAATGTTCGTATAATCCGAGTTACATTTGGGGAACAGGACCACAACAACCAGAAAGCCCACAAGTAAAGGAATTCATTAACGCAAAAAAAACAAATACATTTGTATTATCGAATACTCTGATCTTGGCCACATTTAAGTCAAAGCGTCTCACTTGCATGTTATCGCACATGGAAGAAAGCGTCCCCTGAAATGTGCATTGGTTAAATGGTTAATCCAAGCGAGAAATACACTTAAAAAATAAACAACCATCATTCAAATCTCTTGATTGCTGAGGCCTGTCAGTTAAGTTAGTGATCAGTATGTTGTATTATGTATAAGTGACACCCAGCCCACATTTAATTTTCTATTTGGGGACTGGACACCAATACGGGACGCGTCTCCCTCCTCCTCCTCCACACGATTTAGAGGGACTTGGTGAGCTACATATGGAAGATATGAATATTACAAGATTTATTGTACTTGTCTGAGAGGGTTTATTCAATGGGAATAGTAACGCAATAATAATGATGACGGATGCTCTGGGGCAGTGAATAATGTACTGCATTACTGCAAGAGTGGTTTTCATTTCTGTTTTTTCCTCAGTTTGGCCTGAGGTTGTCCGCCAAAAACATCAGTTAGGTCTCCAGCTTTGTCACGATTCCGTGATGTTGACTATTATTAGGTTTATTAAACCGAAAGAAGGGGGGGGGGCTTTGTGAGTCTGCCAGCTATAGCGCTCTTCACTGCCTATTAACCGCTTAATTGCTTAAATGAATCAAGCACTTTGCCCTCTGGGTACGGTGGATCGTGAGTGCCAGACCCCGGACCCCATGACATTACGGCACAGCGGGTGGGGAGATGGAAGCGGGGACTCAGATGGGCAATAATGGGGAAATAAGACCCCCGCCCCCATGCTTGGTCCGCCTCGTCCACCTTGACCAACAGCAGCGTGTGTGTTGACGCTGCACCTGCGGACCAAACCCAGCAGCTTACCTTTGGAGAACTTGTGCAGCTCGAAAAAGGAGTAAAAATGGGATCCGAGGGAGAGCAGCCAGTAGAGCGACATCTCCCAGCGCGGCAGAGCCATGGCAGAGGCGCGGGAGGCGTCCCCTCATCCCTGCAGGCACAAAGTAGGCAAGGGGGGCATTTCCCACGTCGCTACCGGATCGTGTTATAAACACCAGCGCATTAAATCAGGCCTTTAAACGTGATAACCGGTGCGTTGGTGTACTGTGGTGTATTTATACCCAAATACACACACGAGCAGCTGGAACTGCGCGATGTTCAGCGGCAACATCTGGCAACCCAAACACACAACTCAATCGGAATAAAGCGGCGCCCAACAACTGCACTGAATATAAGTTAAAAAACCGAAAACTCTGCGCTTTATAATGCCGCTCTTTGCCGCTTTAGGTGTATACATTTCCAGGAAGCCGATTTAATGCAGCGGTTTGCGCCCCTATCAGGTAAACTAAATGAATTAAGCACTGCAGAGCCAGTCAGCCGTAGCCGCCCCTCCACTTATCGGCTGCTCTCATCTCATTTTATACTGTGCGTTCGAAGAAAGACTTCATGTTTGTTTTATTTCCCCCTAAGCTGGTGCAGAGGGGATTCACTGGCAACGCTTAGACAAAGCGCCTCGCCAGCAATCGCAGCGGCAGCGACGTGGCAGCGCGCAGAGTCGCCGTAACTTTTGCCGCCCAGGCGCCACATTGTAACAGTCTGAAGCGGCGTACATTAACAAACGATTCCAAGCACGCTCGCTTGTGCCACAGTCCGGATAAGGCGAGCGCTCCTGCGGTTAAATGGCTACTTCCGATCCCTACCCCGGCTTTTGTCGACATTTCTCCGTAATGGACGCCTAAAGTCGGCAGCCGTGATTTTTTTTTTCGCGCTGCCGATCCTGACCTGTTTGGACGGGAGCGGCGTCAGTCAGGAGCCGGACGCCGGCCGGGGAGCTCCGCACGTACCGACGGGCTGGCCGAGCGGCGCGGCCCGGCGCTGGGCTTCCCTTAAAGGCGCAGGTCGGCGGCTGCCACCTTTCTTAATTACGGCGCTCCACATCCAGACAGAGTCCCCCAGACCATGCATTTCATGCAGGCATCTATAGATTGAGGATTTAAACTGTGACACAGATGTACCGTACCGAGCGCTGCACCTCTCCATTACACTCGATCTGCTTTAAAAAATCAAATGGAAACCAGTTGACTTCTACTGGAATTTCCCCGAAGACATGGAAATCGAATCAGTTTTTCGGGGTTATTGACTGGGTATTGCTGTAAATGGTAACATACATACATAACATACATAAGGTACACAGGCAATTCGGAGACGCTAACTACATTTTAAACTGTGGGAAGAAGCCCAGGCAGAAGTCCAAAGGTAAGCCTAGGATTGGGATTGGCTTTCTGTAAAGGGTATCCCGTGCCTTGTACCCTGTGCCACTAGGATATCTCCTGGGATCACGCTTACAATGTACTGGATAAATGTGATAAAATCTATAAAAATAAAATTATGGATTTTTTATATGGAAAATTTCAATGCAACAATCCCCCATTGTTGAAAAATATAATTAGATTTTTATTGTCTTTTCCTATTACTAATCTGTATGTTGAAAAATTAAAACATTCTGTTTTTTTCTGATGCTTTGGATGTCATGGCAACCAGACAAATTCTGTGCTGTGATTGGCACAGAATTCCCTAGACCCCCCAAAGTTATCCTGCCCGCCCCCCTCAGTCCCATACTGTGCACAGCCACCCTATTATCTATCATGGGTGAACTTTCTATGGTGAGAGGGGAAAAATGAACTTTTCAAGGCTGTATATGTCAAAGTGCAAACAACATAAATATAGGCTATAAACAAATAGACTATAATCCGTTTCCGCTTCGTTGAGGGTCTGTATGAATAAACTGCCCAGTGACGCCTTGCAGTGAGTAATGTGTGTTGGGGGTGCGCATCCATATTTGTACCCTACACATCTCTTGCTTCATTACGTCAGTTATACCGTAAACCAGCTGGCTGCACAAAAACAGACACAAGCTGTAATGTACATGGTGCCAAACTTTAGGTCTGGGAACACAGTGAGCAGACTGAGGTGGTGGCTGTAGAAGCTCCCACTGCGTCAAGTCTCATTGCCCGGAACTCACATTATCTGAAAAGAGTTAAGTAACCATACCTTGTCAGAACAAACTTCCTTTGAATATCAACTCTGCACACTTTCTATGGAGTATAAAAGGCAGAGAATTTCAAAAGTCATTAAAAGCTGGATTTTTTTGGTTGATCATGAAGAGCAAGTTCTCCATCAGTATTTGGCTCTAGACATTCCCAAAGTCACCTCCTTTGCATTCTTAACTCTACTCTATCTAATAAAAGAAACAAAATAAAAGCCTACCTAACTACACTAAACTACGTATGAAAACAAAAC
>JAODKL010000062.1:4014598-4031616 GCA_026780765.1 Petrocephalus schoutedeni
ATACAATGGCAACGGGTATATACAACGACAGGTTGGGCTCAGACGACACCAAAGGAAAAAACAAAGTTAAACAAAACCTCCCAGATCCGAAACCCTTGTTTTTAAGTAGGGACTTGAGCTAATGGCACTTACAGAACATGTGGGACCCAGTTTTAAAGCTACTCATCAGCACAGATAATCTGAGAGGGAGTAGAGAAGAAATTATGCCTTAAATAACTCAGAAATGATCAGCTGACAATGATGTAGAACTCGCTTGCTGAATATCTACTGTCTCTGTGCAAATTGAGGCCTTTGACTTATGAGGTAGTTCCTGCTTTTCCCTTGAGTCATGTGGCTCTCTTGAACTCCGAGCTGTGGTTCTTGGTTGTCTTTATCGATAGCTTTTGTGTTTTGTGCTTTAATCAGCATTTGGCTGCTTTTCACATATTTCGATTAAGACCGAAACTCTTCATCTGTACAGTGATTTTTAAAGATTGTTATTTCATCTTGTTTGGGAGGATAACGATTTTAAAAGGAAACAAAGTGTGAGATATTGGGAAGTGGTGATTAAACATATATAGCTCCAAAACAATTAAGAGACCACAGCACAATTTTTGTTTCACTCATTTCTCAATTTGTGGTTATGCACCTGTGTTTGCAAACTGCAGCCTGCTCCTTCTCTGTTCCTCTTTAATTAAGGGCTTCTTCCTTGCTTTATGTGACTTCTGTCCTGCTTCTAGGAGCCTGATGCTAACTGTCCGAGCAGTGCACTTCACACCACTTAATGTTTCCCGTTCCTTATGAAGGTCATGTTATCCTCCGATTCATGAGACACTGCTGGATAAGTTGACAGCCATCTCTGGCATTAGAATGTCGCTTCTGCCCATTGCCTGGCTGGTTTCTGGTCATTCCCAGTGTCTCCTGCTTCACATTGTTCTTGTGTAGGCTACTGCTGTCTTAGAAACGTTGCACCTGGAAGCAACCTGCTGCTCAGTGTAGCCATCTGCCGAGAACCAAGAGTAGTCCAGGATTTTGAAATGCTTTGTGCTGTGGTCTCTTAATTTTTTCCAGAGCTGTATTTGAAGTATTTAAATACATCAGTATGAAGTTTGTGCCTTTTTGCCGTTTATTCAGATAATTTTATTTTGGTTACATCCAGTATATTAATATGACTAGCAAAAAAAAACTATTATTCAGCATTATAATTAACAAGTGGTTTAATGCAATCACACTTAAGTCAGGCACCATTAATTATGTCATGGTAAGATGTAATTTCCGTCTAAAATGATAAATGTTTTCTAGAAAATACTACCGTTGTAATGTAATTTCCATCCTGAGTGATAAATGGGGATCTGATCTGTTTTGTCATTACTATACAAAACATCTTAGCTCTGTGTTTCAATGAAGTCAAATCGCATATCTGGCTGAGATCTGAGAGTCTGCCGCTAATCCGTATTTGTCACGTGTGGTGTGCCCTCCTCTGGTCTTCTGCTGGGACTGTGCCAAGTGCTGCGAATAGTACTGTACATCCAGACTAAGACCCCTGGGTCTGAAAATGACCACAGATGGCAACCAGACAGCGAAAAAGAAGAAGCATGCAAAGGCCACAGTAGCAGTAAATATGCTTATTAAATGTTTCAGACCTATCTTAGAAAATGGGCACCTAATCCTTGGAGAACTACATCTCGAGATCCCTCAAGTCCTCCATTCACTTTGCGTAAAAAAATCACCAATTCTGAAAACAAATACGTTACAGCATGCATTCAGTTTGTTCTGTAAACAATCATTTTAAAGAATGATATTTGGTGGAGACTCCTGCTGAACGCAAAATTTCTTTGGAGCCTTCGGCATGGAGGACCTCAGATCCCGGAACAGAAAGCCACGTGGCACCTGAAAACTGAAGCTGACATCCTGCAGGAAAGCTGCAGGCTTAAGGCCGGCACGGAGAGAAGGACTGCCCAGTAGCCCCAAAACCAGGGGTTTGTTTATTCACAGTGATCAGCTGACCACATGATTCACCGGTATGGGTTATAGTTATACGGTGATATATCAACACATACAGCCAGCAGCATCATAATTATTTTAATGCCAGTACAGCAGTACAACCCAAGTAAACATGCATTAAACAGCCAAACACCCACATTCAAGGAGATCAGAGGGCAGACTGGGCAACAAGTAAACTGCATATTACAAATACTGGAAAAGGATTTTTTTACCCATGTGATAAATGCAAGGATTGTGAACAGTTACCAAGGGGCCATTACTGTCGTATATACAGTTAATGATGATGTTGTGTCATTGATGAGTAGTCAGAAAGAAAGTCCTTTAGCCCTTTATTGCTGGAGTAGGTTAGCATAGTTAGAAATAGATACAGCTATTCATCATATGTTCTTGGTGTTATGCTGAAATGGCCCCCGGGATCTGGAATGACTTC
This sequence comes from Petrocephalus schoutedeni, assembly GCA_026780765.1. Classification (NCBI taxonomy): domain Eukaryota; kingdom Metazoa; phylum Chordata; class Actinopteri; order Osteoglossiformes; family Mormyridae; genus Petrocephalus; species Petrocephalus schoutedeni. The sequence goes on from JAODKL010000062.1 coordinate 4,017,012, forward strand.
TGACCTCTTTGACAACAGTCCGCTTTCATAGAGGACTTTGTGTCGCTGCTCAGAAACTGTTATCTGCGGGTGCCTTCCGTTGACCCTGTGGAAGTGTCGATTTAATGCACGTCTGTCTCAGCAACCGGCCACACAAAGAGCTGGACTAACAGGATGACGATATGCAGCTGGCACGCAGAAGTACACCTTCATTATAGAGACTGAAAGCAAGGTTCCAGTTTCTGTCCTGAGCTGAGGCCTCTTACCAAAAACTATGTGTGTGTGAGAGGCTGATTTCTCACAGGGAGGTTTGATCTCTGCATAGCAGAGATTGGGGGTGATTCTAGGTTGACTAGCATTTAATTCAGTGTTTGTGCAGCTCCTATTAATAGGAGAGGAGACTGTCAATGCACTGGGATGTGAGCAATGGTCTGGAAGCAAATTGTTTGTTAATAACATGAAGAATTAGAAGGAGGGCGAGAAGCACTTCAGAAGAAGCCCTTCATTCATGAAACTCAATCTGTGTGAACCCAATTCTTTAGCTCACAAAATCATATTAACTTGTGATTAATGGTAGACACTTTACACTATGATTTTTGTAATCATTGTGATTCATGGTGCCAAAGGAAATATCCATTGTAATAAAAATGTCCATTATAATTATAATAAAAGCAGTTTCTAATAATATATAATCCTAATAAAGGAAATCTCAGTGTATATAATTTAACCCTTTCCCCATGTGAAATTTGCCTACCGTTTAATGATGCTCTGGGGTCAGATTGACCCCAAACATGGGATAGGGGTTAAGCTGCTGACTTAACAGAATTAGTGATGGATCACGAATGAATGCTCATAAATATCTGGTGTTCAGTCGCTATGTTCATTTTCAGCGGCATCTCTCTTAGAGCGCATCACAAACATTTCTGCCATCCGGCACCTAAACGCAGGTGTAGAGAAGCAGCCCTGAGGTGGAGGGGAAGCGTGACATCAACAAGAATAAAGCTGCACGGCTCCCAGCTGCTTCCTGGAGACGGATGTAGAGGAGGATGGAAGCCAGAAGGCCAGCCGGCAGACCCATCCCGAAGCAGCTGTCCCACACCGGGAGACTCTGAACCACCCAGCACCTATGCTTCTAAGATACCTATGCTTTGTTAGCTATCGCATGCTATTAGCTAACACACAGATAACTTCTTGTGATTATGTGGACACACACTTTATCTGTCCATTTAGCTGAACCTGCCTGGGGTTTGATTTCACAGCTGCTACTACCTTTAACCAGCCTGGAGTGTAGCACTATATAAAGCAGTACATAAAGGCTAGTGGTGCAGCTCTGCCAGTGACCTCCACTAAATATGGAGTACGAACTTAGCTACACTCACAGCAATACTGAATGAAAAGTTGGAGAATAACTGGTGTACAGTGAGAAACTGGATGGAAGATTATTTGTGTGGGTTCCAACTGATTTATTATTTCCCGAGTGAAAAATATAACTCGCCTTATCCAGTGTTCGAAATACACAGTTGAATTTTGGGAGATGACGTAAACAGTAATTGGACCGACATTTTGTCCTACAAGGGTGTGTTCTTACTTTTTCCTGTTTAAAGAGTTAATTAGAAACTGCGAGGCTAATGATACGGAGAGGAAGTGAACTGGAGCCTAGGCAGAACCAACGGCAGCACCAAAGATTTCAAGAAATGTGCAAAAATAAATAACGTATATTAGGGACTGAGTTGTTGTGATTATAGGCTGGAAAAGATAAACGTCTCTGGGAGAAGTTTAACTGTAATTTAACTGCGATTGCATAAGCGATCACTTATGTAGTGGTACGTGCTGCGGTTATGGTCAAGAAAGCTGAAGCTGTGCTTTAAAACATCTATGGGTTGTTTCTTTCAAAGGCATTACAACAGCACACAAACAAACTGCTACTGCAAGATGTTTTTGCTGAACAGTTCCGGCCACAGACCTGCAGAGGGCGACAAACGTGACCAGGAAATCCGCAATCACTAGGATTTATTACTGATTTAAAATAGCACATTCAAGGCAGGGGTTTAACGCGTGATCAATCAGATCTGGAAAGAGACATTTTCTGCCATGGATTATATCGCTCTTTCACATTTATCTCGCTGAATTTAACATTCTAAGCTTGTTAAAAAATTACTCAGTTCAATAGGACAAGTCATGTCTCAGTTCAAAAAGCATGCAATTGAAACCTCTCCATTTAGCACACAGGATGAATAGTATTCTTTGAAGGTCAGAATGGGTGGGATTGACATATGCTGCCAGTCACTGTCTAGTTTAATCCAGAGCTTGGAAAACCCTGTCTACTGGATATGTTTAGAAAACTTAAATCAGGCCTCCTGGTCTGTGTGGCAGGTGCTCATCAGTACACCCAAGTATCATTCAGGAGGTTAGATAACCCATACTGTGGTGTTTGCTTTGAAGCCGAAGCCAAAACTCTTGGTTTTAAGAGCAAACCCTCAGAGTGAAATGTGGCACGTAGTGCTCAATCACACACGATGAGCACAATGCTAGAACGATAAGAGTGAGTCATGGCAACGTGTCGAGACAAATATGCCAATAGCATCATATTAGGGACCATGTCCTGAGCAACATGTACAATACTGCAGGCCTGGTAACAGAGAGAAGCTCTACCCTTCATCACTCAATGCACTGCACACCAATATTAAGCAAATGCTAATAAGCATGGGTCCTCAAGAAATTTATAGCAATTATTATGGAAGCATTTCCTAAGATTATTATGAAATATTTGCGTGAAGGTCTGTACATTTCTTCCAGCACTAACTATACTTAACTAAGGAATTGGTCCGATGTTGTTACATTGTTAACTTCATCACTGGAATGTCTGTGGGAAAGTTTGCTTTGAGCAGTCATTGGTTTTGTGTTTCCCAAAGGTTTCGTATTCCTGTGAACATTAATAGGAATATCGTATATACCTCATGTGATTGCATGCATGAAAGGTATTGTGAAACAATTAAGGAATTTAGATGAAATGCAACACTCTAATTAGTGAAATGGCAAATCCCATTAGGTATTTACCCGTAAATCAAAACGCGTTAGAGTGCAATTCAGATTTGACGCAATCTCTGTGCAAAGGCCCATATCTTCCGCTAGAGGGAACTCCGAGCCCGTCGTTCGGTGTTGTAATCGGCGCGCGTTTCGTGACTCACCTTTGTGGGTCAATGACATGAACTGGTGGTAAAAGTATACAGTACTTTCAAAGCAAGTTACACAGAGTTGTATTTCTATACGCCATTCCTGCAAAACCATACGAATCAAGCAAATTTAGAAATGTAATCTTTACATAGATTCTTCGCGAAGGTACCCCTGTCTCCCTGTTCCTATTCTCCCTCGCAGAAGCCTTTCAAAGGATAGGGAAGGATACATTTCAGTAGTACGGGGTGGTGTAAACGAACTCAGGGCTGCAAGAAGAGGAAACCTGAGCTGTCCTCAGTCACCAGCAAACACCCCCTCCCCCATCATTTTAATGAATGATTTGCAAGCGATATTGGTATTGGGCAAAAACGAATGGATGTGGCTATATTTAGAATGGTATAAGAGTTTTACAAAAGTGAAAATGTAGAGGTCGGTAAACATTGCTTACAAAAAACGCACGCTTTATGCATTTTTTCACTGCATAGTCTGGGAAAGGAATTGCATAATAAACCTGATTATTATTAGTTATAACGATACATAAGTACGAGACACCGTAAATATATTCAAAAACAAGGTTTTACTATGTTACTAAATAAATGTTTATTCATACGGCTTACAAGACCCCCAAATGTGGCTCCGATCTTAGGTGGACCCGGGTTGTGCACATATAGTTTTGTTTGAATGGCATATCAAGACATAATCTCTTCTGGAGTATTAAGTAACCAGCATCTCCAGCTGCGTTTAATGCATAGTTCAAAAACTTCCTTTCTATTGCTGACAATGAGTCCAGATTTTGTTTTTGCAGCTATAAAACGCCAGCCATTGTTGAAAGCCCCCGCTGGTGTGGACATGTAAACTCCAGGCCGATCAAAGGCTTCCTGTGGACCGCATTCTTCCCTTTCGTCGGGGACGCAGCTGCTAACGCAGATTTTATAAATGAAAATGCAGAATGATGCGCGTCAGAAGAAACGGAAGAACAAAAAAAAACAAAACAAAGTAGCAATAAATATTTAACGAAATGTATCTCTTCCCTTTGACCGGTTACTCGGAATTACCTCGTCATCTCTACACTTAGGGTATTAAAGCCGCGCTACCCAGTCTGACCGGCGCGCTGTCGCCGACACACGGGCGCTGCCCTCACCTTCCTCCCGGTGCCGGCGCTGCAGGTTCGGCGAGGGGAGCCTGGAAGGTTCCGAACTAGCTAAGTGATGCCTACGGGAACCTATCAAAAGCAAAGGAGCCAAACCCGCGTCTACAGGACCGCGACGGAGGCGGGGCGCTCCGGCACTTTAAAGTTGGGAAACTCGGGTGGCACGGAGCTTCTGCTCTGAATCTGCGGAGGACCGTTATCGTACATTAGCGGGACTGAGATCAATCTTATTGTGCAAAATGACCTCCAAGTGTCCCAGATGCGAAAAGCCGGTGTTTTTTGGTAAGATGCTATTGCCTTTTTTAAAATAAACATACAGCTGGATAACATTCACTGCGATAGAGAATACACTGTTCTAGACTCCGTTTGACAAATCGATATTAGCTGGCGTCTGTATATTCGCAACAAGCTGTTTTAATTTATTTCTGCACTACCGTAGGCTATATGCATGTTATTCACAACACATAGTTGCAGTATCCTAAAATAACATCATTTGAAAGTGTTTTTGGCAGTTATAGAAAGGCATCTGAAGATCTGGAATGACTAAAGTTAAAATTACAGTATTTTTCATAAATTATTATGCAGTCTGCAATTGCTGGCTTTACTTTTGAAATACATTAATGAAAAAAAACATTTCACTGAGTTATTGTTCTAGCTTGACAACACGTTGTACTTTTCAATCAGGGCTTAAATGTCTGTGAAAGGAAATACACTGTTCGATACTATAATTACAGGCACCAGGCTGACGTCTTTTGACGTTCGATACGTGAGAGAAAGATCGCACCGTGGCCGTGGCCCCATGCATAAACTTTCGCTCCGTTTTCTGACGTTAATGGACAACTATGTCCGAGACCTAATCTATATTCTGCATCAGCCACCTCAGACCGAAGGAAAACAAAAGGGTTATATAAGCTGCTTGGCACCCGAGGGCGGCCGGGCAGCATCGCCACCCCATTGTCGCTGCCAGGGACTCTGTGACAGGAGCCTATTCAGGCTGCTTCCCATTGTAACCGAGGCCGCCGGACCCTTGCACTAAGGGGGCACGTTCTCGCTCCATCAGACTGCTTCCCTCCAAAGCTGTCCCTGAGGCTTTTCCAGCATGCAAGCATCTCCGATTCCTCCGGATTCCACTCGAGCTGATCCATCATCAGAGGTGCTTTTTTTGCCGGGGGAAGGGAAATGCGTTTCCGACGACTTCAGGAATAATGTCTGGCATCCCCATTGTCTAGCGTTCACGGGAAGCCGTGATTGCGCGCAGACCGCGGGCTTGCTGCGCTAAGTCATGCCCTTTACACATTGCTGGAGCAATTGCTTGTTCAGAAGTAGTGCTTTATCTTGTTTCTTTTAGTAAAGAGTTGATGCTGCGGTGTTTTGTATTTGTGTTCCACCCTGTCACGTTCAACTATACATTTGTAAACCAGGGCTTGGGACCAAGCTGAAGGTTCTTAACATTTGAACATTTGTAGCATTGTTTTGGTTTAATGGAAGTAAAGTTTGATGTTTTGTAGTTATGCACTCATTGAGCTATTATTATGGTGTTCTCCCTAGAAACCAGAACACAGAGGGTCATTGCATTTAGGCTTAGTAGAACTTGACTGAACTAAAGCTTGAGTCAAGTTCATAATTTTCCAGTCTCTGATCTCATGGCTTAAATCCTTTGGTAGCTCACTTTTGACAAATGCCTTTAAAGAACTGAAAAAAGGAGATAATTCAGTGTTCTGAATTTTCCCAGAATGCATTTGTTTGTTTGCATTCCCTGGCAGTTTATTAAGCTTCCTAATTCTAACAAAAAGGTCCAAGACTATTTCTGGAAGGACAGTGTTGCTCTGAATTTCATGAGACCAGATAAAAGACAATGTACTGAGGTGACATTTATCCTGATGTCAGTCTGTTTCATCGACTCCCAAGCTAGGGAACATGTGGAGATAAGATCAAGATATTTGAACTCCAATCACCAGGTACTGAACAGTACAGCACTGGGAACTGAATATGCCTTTTTATTTGGTGCCCTACAGAAAAGCTAATTATTTTCTGACATGACCAGTCAGCTGGAGACCCCAGTACAGCCTGTGTTAACATGGGCTGCTGATTGACTCTGAGATGTGGGGAGTGTCCCAGTTAAGAGCCTTGCTGACAGACATAAAGAAATGTCACTCAACTGTCACCCCTACCCCCCAGTTACCACAGCTGTTTGTTAAATGGGGGGAGGGTGTTTGCGGTTTTTCTAGGAAAATGATCAGCACTGAAGTTGTTTAGCTTCAGACTGTTGGCTGTTGGATCTTCCATGAGGTGAAGCTTGAGTGGCAGATATCCGGCTTTTATCTAGACATGAAGTTAAATAGTTATATTCAATTTTGGTCACTCCTGGGCCAGATGCCGCAGGTTCACAAGTTTGCCGTTGACTGCCGCGAGCAAGACCCCCCCCCCCACCCCAGGCCCATGGGTCATGTATCTTACGTTGCTAAAAATGAGATCGACGTATCATTACAGGAAGAGGGAGTGACTTATGTAAGCACATAGGCAGAGCTTCCCAAAGCATTCTGCACCCATGTCAGCATAACGGTTACATCCCACCCCGCAGTTAACGACGGAAACACGGAGCCTCCCACAGCACTCGCAAAGCTCACTTCCCCTACTACTGGGATTGTGTGAGGGGCGGGACGGCGCTCCCCAAGCCCGCGACACTGACGCCTACCCGCATGCTCCGCTCGTGGCGCCATAAACTTGCCATTCCGTAGAACATGGACTCTGACTGCCCTCTAAAAAGAGTTGAGGATATTGAAGATCCTTTGTGTTTTTGTGACCGTTGTTAGAATTTGAACAGAATATTAAAGTAAAAATGTATTGATTGTAATAGTAATATCAATAGGAGTTCCCCGCTCTGCCACAGGTACTATGGCGAGCCGCACTCCAGCACTGCTCCATTGATATTTATACCAACGAGTCCCTTTGATCCTCCTGTCTACTGTGACACAGGACAGCTTAGCACCATTCTCAGTTTTTCTCTTGTTAAATCTGCATTAATGTCCCCACCCCCCACCCCCCCAGCTGAGAAAGTGAGCTCCCTGGGCAAGAACTGGCACCGATTCTGCCTGAAATGCCAGCGCTGTAACCGGACCCTGTCGGCAGGCGGACACGCGGAGGTAAGGAGATGCGGGCGGGTGACACCGAGCCGCCAAGGCGGGGCCCGCGCAGGGGACAGGAAGGGGTGGGGCTTCCGGCTGCCTGGATGGCGAGCGACATCAGCCTGGGGGGGGGTTGTTCAGGTTCTAGGGTTCATTGAGGCCTGTACACATTCCGGCAAACCGAATCCTCCACTCCTGGGGGCGCGATCTGGCACCATGATTTTGGAACCTGTGGGTACACGCCTCTTTCCCGTCAGAAACCTTTTATACAAAAAAAGAGGGGCATGTTAAACACTCTGATTTAAGTGGGAGGACCCCCCCCCCCAGACAAACCATGTCCTGGATGTGAGTTTTATGTCCATTGCTGCTTTTCCACTGGCAAACAGGAACCGACCCGTACCCTGAGCCATACCACGGAGACTAGTTACATCACGGCTCCAGCTCACTTCGGGTTTCCACTGCACAAAAGTCGGCTCGGTGAAAGTGTCGCCTAGGTTGGAAAGTGACAGTGATGTAAAATTGAAGAGGCTCTTACTTACTGTTCACACTGTGTGCATCATGATTCACTGTGTGCTCATTTCCACTAGCATGTCTGAGAGAATCACCATCTTATTTTAGCATCAAACGCTGGCGGAATTAGCTTGGTTTGGTTACCCCCTGCTAGTAAGCCGGGCAATGTCAGCGTGGGTATGGCTCGGTGCGTGCGTGTAATTAATGTGCATGGCTGGTTGTGCCCCTCGATGTAATCTTTACATGGTCCATATTGCATACATGCTGAAGCCTAAAATATCTATTTAAATGTGACATCCAATCTAGGGTGCATCCCTGCCTTATTCCCTCGGCTGCCTGGGATTGGCTCCAATCCCGTTGCCCTTGACCGGGATTCGCAGTTAGATGGACTGATGGGTGTGATTGGATAAGATGCTTTTTACGTTTCCCGCATTTCGCTCTTTAAGAAGGTGACGGCACTGTAAGGATGGACTTTCCCTGCAGGAGAGGCAGCTTCTGCTGCTGATGGCCGCCGCGTTGTGTGATTTGCACGCCTGAGCCGGGGTAATTTTGGACCCTGATGGCATGACGTGTGTGTGGGCAGCTGAACCCCGGAGCTGCTGCTTTAGCTGCCAATGTCTCGCATCTAAAAATAGCTCAGTGTCTATTGTCCTACTGGATCGGCGCTCAGGGGAATTGTGAAGCCAAAGACACACACACACACGCGCTGGGCATGACCTTCACATACACATGGACAGCATACACCTCTTTGATAACAGTGACACTACCTCCATCCATCCGGCTTCCAACTGCTTACCCTGCTCATGTCTGTGGTGGGGGGAGGGGGTGCTTGAGCCTATCACAGGCAACAAGGCTGGGGTACACCCTAAATGGAATACCAGTCTGCAATTCAGAGATGCCAGTTAGCCTCATTGCATGTCTTTGGGAGGGGGCCAAAGACCCTGGAAGAAACCTGCATGACATGCGAGCATTCAGAGCCGAGACAGGATTCGAACCTTCATCCAGGGAGGTGTGAGGCGACAGTACCTGTTTCTGTATACCTTTGGGGAAAGGGCGCATGAGACTGTGGAATCCTCACTTTGGTGAGTGCAGAGTGGGTCCCGCCACTGAGGCCTATCCACTGCCTCCACTGGTTCCCAGACTTACGAGTAGGTCCTCCGCTAGGCCCTGAAACATGTCAGCCTTATCAGTCGAGCTTCTGCTAGACGTCTGTCAGTGGCTGTCGAGGCTGGGCCGTGATTGGGGGGTGGGGAGGGAGTCAGTGGAGCAGGACACGAGGCATTTTCTGGCCCGCTGGTCTGAAACGCTGCGGCCATGTGCGCCGGCTTCCCCTAGGCGCAGGAAGGCGGCCCTAGTTCATTTTTAATGAGACCCAGCTAGGCTTTAGTTTGCTCCTCATTAGCACCTCTGTCGCACTGAGCTACATACGCAGTCTGCGGCTGGAGGATGAAGCTCTGTCGGTATTTGATATGGCTGAATGAATGGGTTTTATGGATGAGTCATGAAGCTTTTATACAGGGAAAAACTGCAGAGCTGCAGAAATATGCTTCCTGTCCTGATATGACGGGCTACTGTGCCGCTTACAGTTACATCGATGTTTAGGTCACGGGTAGCGGCCCAACTCCTGGCACTGTGTTCACCCGGCCTCAGTGACAAATTGCGTGGATTTAAGCGTAGCGTAGCCAAGGCTAAGACGGCTCTCCGTTATAGGAATGCAGGAAGGGAAAGCTATATAAAAGATACTTCTTTGTAGCTTTCCCAGAAAGTTTAGCTGCTTCCCAGAATCCTTCACTCTTTTAAATCCGTCCCACCAATTGAACAGTGAGGCTGGTTTTTTGTGACACTTAGCTGGCAGGGTTATGCAGAGGGACTACAGCCAAGCATAGAGGTCTGTCTGAAAGGGGGGTTATCTCATCTCTTGCAGTTGTGTCTCTGGGTTAGTCCCAGTGTTTGGAGCCCCTCTGCCCATTGAGCACCGAGGGCTCAGAATACCTGTAATTGTTACCCATAATCCTTTGAAGTTTGTCAGACTCAGCCCTTATGGCCGACTTTTCTTTTGGGGGGGAACAGAGTGGCCTTTGTGCCTGATGGTAGCTGAGTTTCTTATCATGACAATCTTGGAGTTTTCCTGGACAAAGTGGGGCCTTGTATTACAGACACAGAATATTTCATAATGAGACCTTTGTGAATATAAGAGCACATTTGTTGTTACCCCAGTGCCTTCCATAGACAGAGCTGCAGCGTACTCTGGAATCACACTATTTTTGTTGTAGGTGTGTATAGAGGAGTATCTGATTCACAGGCTTGGAATAATTCACTGTCTCTGAGGGTGATTCCGGGGAACAGAGCGCATTCTGTATGGCTCATTCAGCCTAACTGATCTGCTTTAATCAAAAAAGCCTTAATTAACCACCTTTCCTGCTCTGAAGGGTACGACGTTGGGCTCACAGGGGCAGACGGACACGTCACATGGGCGTGGGGTGTATGGTGGTGCCTCGACAAGATCCCAGCGCCAAACGTCTCTGACAGCCATGGTAGAGCGATGGGGTGTGGCTTCCCACTAACTGGATAGGCGCATGCCTTGTGCACCCTCTTCAATGAGGGCATGTTGGGGCCATGCCATATGCACCCCCCCCCCCCCCCCCGAGATCCGAAGGTCAGCAGGATGCAATGCAGGTGACGGAGCTCATCTTTCAGGGGCGCAGGTGTCCCGCTTGTGTGCATAGAGCCACATCTGGGAGGGGGGGGGAGTCATCAGAGGGCAGATGCCTGTCATCTAAGGCAATTACATTTTATCATAGTTGGGGGAGGAAACTGCAAATAAATATCATATAAATTCCTGTGGCAAGACGAGGGTGAAGGTGGGATGATCTGAAAGGACTTCCTTTTATCCCTATCATTACTATTGTATGGGCGAGACACATGGCATGAGGACTTTATGGATTATTATGTTAAAAATTACCCTTCCAACATTAACAGGGTTGAATTCATTTATTGAGTATGTCTATATAAGAATACATTGCGTAAGGGGTATCTTACAGGCCTTTATACATATGAGATTTCTTGCTATTTTATTTATTATTTGTGGTTATTTCATTTGCATTTAGTAATAAGCCCTGGGGCTGAGCGGAGGATAAAGTCTAAAGCCTCAGCTGTGTCTCTGGTGCCGCTGTTTACCGTACAAATATTACTGTATTTCCCATTCGTATTAAGGATGTGAAATGAGACACATGTGGTAACCGTTTGCTAAAAATAAAGTGGCGGAATCCCGGGTTGTGAAAGTAATTCTGGTTATATTCCCCCAGCCTCTGCTGTACCCCACCTGAAAGGAGACAGGAATTAATGTCAGTCGTTGGGGGGGAGGGGTGTCAAGATCGGGGGGGCCAAAGGGGAGGGGGGTGCTCCTTTAATTAATGACAATATAATAAACATGAGGATGTGGATGCAGTGAGTGAGGCTGGTAACGAGCCTGGCTGATGATTCCCAGCTGGAATTTTGGCTGTTGCAGGAGAACATTACTTCCTGCTCAGCTCGTGACATTTTAGGCCATTTACAGTGTTAGGCAGGGTTTAATGAATTTACGAGTCTTTTCATGTATGAGAGTTTTATTTCCCATATTTCTTTTTCACAGCATGATGGGATGCCGTATTGCCACAAACCTTGCTACGCTACTCTCTTTGGGCCGAAAGGTAAGACCTGTAATCGCTTCTCAGCCATGTTTGCTATTAATGGATTTAAGCATGGCGGGTCTCCCTCGGCGAGAATAGGTCACTAATTTACACATCGATTCCCCGCCTGCTCTCACTAATATGAAAGTGTCGCATGCAGTGGGCATCTTTGCCTCTGTTTGTAAGTTCAGCTCGATAGAGGTCTCCGTTCAGTCAGGTTTTGTGGATTGTTTGGAAGGCCTGTTGGTTTTATTGACACGCCGTTAAAAATGTTCTGTAAATCACTAATTAAGGTTGATGTATAATTCCTGATTCAGGCACTAAGATTATAAGCTTTGCATGTTTAATTATCAGTCTGTCTGTGTCCTCACATTTGATTGGGTCTCCTTAGCCCAGGTCTGTCAGTGTCCTCACATTTGATTGGTTCTCCTCAGCCCAGGTCTGTCAGTGTCCTCACATTTGATTGGGTCTCCTTAGCCCAGGTCTGTCAGTGTCCTCACATTCGCCATAGTAAACTACCATCTCCTCTTTGTTTTCTCCATAACAGTGGTTTTAGTTTGGTCACTTGCACAATATTTAAAAACAAAAATTCCACCGAATATTTCGCTCTTTGGCTCTGTCCATCCATAGCCAGGGACGTTTATGCTTCCAACACTGACCCAAGCCAGAATCTTCGGCATCGTCTGCTAGTTGTTTTATTTTGGAAGCTACATTTCTTTTTTTTGGCAGTTTAATACAAGCATTACTGTGGCAAGTCAATTATAAATATCCACATCAGCATGACAATAGCATTTTAAACACTACCTACACCCCCAGAAGTCAATCAACTGCTTCTTATAAACACATACTCTCTCTGTAAGCTTGAAACCTAAAGTGCATGCTTGCAGCTGATGTCCCTTCATAACCTTGGAAAGTTCTCGGGGGGACAATCATGCTTGCCGGCTTTTGCCAAAATGATTCCAGGGGCGCTGAGAGATTTCATGCAACCTTAAGAAATGGCATAAATAGTAAAGAGTAAAATGTGGTGTTTCGCGGTGCAGTGACCCAAATACCCCATTCCTCGTGTTTCTGGGGAAAACGAGCGGCATGTGAGCTGATGTTTGAATGATGCCGAGGCATGCGGGCCTCTAATTGCAGGTTACAGACACTTCACTCCACACTAATCCCCGTGCTTCCCTGATACCAAAGCAGGATAATTTGTTTGCTTGGTAATTGCAGAGGCAGGAAACTAAGAATCACTTGATGTGGCCAAAAAACGTAAATTATGCTTAAAAGAACCTGCATTAAATACATTTAATGGCGCTAATCCAATTAAGCTCTGTGCTGCCCAGAATTCATTAATAGAAGGTCTGCTGTCAACCATAAATTATGGAGGACAGCAGGATGTCATTGAGGCATTTTTGCTTGACGTGCACACTGTGGGAGTATCTTTGTTGTTACATTAAAATAAAGACCTTAATTGGATTATTCCCCGATGTGGCTCGATTCATCTTCTTAAGATGAATAAGGATGGTGATGTATTCACGAAGGGTCCTGCTCAATTAGGAAGATAAGTTCTGGGCTCACTCAGGGACAGCTAATGGAAATTGTCATTTCAGTGTAACGCTTGGCTCAATGCAACACCGCAGTACGGCAGCAGAATTTCCTGCATCGCCATCCTAAATCTGACTAGAGTATTCTGGATAAATAAAATAAAGGAGGCGTGCTGCTCAGAGGGTTGGGATCTGTGATAAGACGGTCGCTAGTTCCGATCACGGGGCCGGCAGAGTGATGTCACCGTTAAGCGAGATCCTTAACCCCAATTGTTCCAGCCACTCTCTGACTCTGCATTCTCAACTGTTCATTGCTTTGGATAAAAGCATCTGCTAAATGAATTAAAACTTCGGAAACTGTATTATAAGCCGAACTACACAGGAGCAGGGATGACGTTTAAAAGGGCCATATTCCAGCCGCAGCCTTTGCATTGCCTCCGTCATGTTGTCAGCTAGACCATTAAAACAGTGGAGCTAAAATGTCCACAACCCGCAGTAAAATATTTTCCCTCCCTACACATGAAATGCTGTCCGATTGAAAAGGAGTGGACCACCCCCCCCCCCCCACACTGCTCTGAGGCAGTAATGCGTCTGTGGGGGCTTTTGGGTACTCTGTTGCTGGAAACTCCAGTTCTAGCACGCAGGCGAGGAATTTGAGAGGGGAGGGCATGAGGCAGGGTGTGAGACAAACATACCCCCCCCCCCCCAAACCACCAGACATTTCTGAGGGCCAATTTGCCTGTACCGTGATGGCAGAATGCACATGCTCACATTGAGTCTCTTACAGGTGTCAACATAGGGGGGGCGGGCTCCTACATATATGACACGCCGCCCCCCACCCCGGTCAGCACTACCATGGACAGCCCGTCTGATGGCTCTCCCACCACCCCCTGGACCACCGCCCAGATACCACGACAACAGCCCAAAGGTAAGGCAGTCCACGGCTGGATTTTCCCCGTCGAGACTGAAGACTCAAGAGTCTTTATTGTCAATACATCCATGTACAAGAACACGGTGTGTTGAAATACTGATTTCCTTGGGTTCCCTAAGGTGTTACACAGAAATACAAACAATAGATAACATCCAGAGTGGAAAACACCCACAGCCGTCCTCTGGCCAAGTTTTGACCTGGATTCACAATTTTCACCTCTTGCTGTCCACACCCAACCTCGAAATTTTAATTATTCTCATATATCATACAGCATTGTTTCCCCAAACTACCAACATCACAAAGCGGCTGGGGCTTAATTACGAACAGATATAAGAACAGAAGTTCACCTTTCAAGTCCTATTGACGCGTGTGTTTTCTGAGGAACATAGATTCAAGATTCAAAAAACTTTATTAATCCCAGAGGGAAATTGCTTTGGCTTGGTCAAACAGTTGCTCAATATCCATCCATCCATCTTCCAACCCGCTTATCCTGGTCAGGGTCGCGGGGGGTCCGGAGCCTATCCCGGAAGCAATGG
>JAODKL010000062.1:4031716-4042492 GCA_026780765.1 Petrocephalus schoutedeni
CGGCACGGGGAGAGCATGCAAACTCCACACACATGGAACTGGGCCGGATTCGAACCCTGGTCCCAGAGGTGTGAGGCTGAAGTGCTACCCACTGCGCCACCGTGGTTGCTCAATATATAAATTAAAAATTAAATAATTAAATGAAGTGCAAATAAAGAGAAGGAGAAGGAAAATTAGGTTAGAAAGTAATAGAAGGGAGAGAAATAGTGAAATTCTTATTCCACGGTAGCAGTGCAGGGGATCGGGGGACAGGACAAACTGTAGTGCAATATTAGACAAGACAATGCAAGACAAACAATAGTGCAATACAAGACAGTGCAAGACAAACAGTAGTGCAACACAAGACAAGACAACAGTAGACAACAGAGGGGAAGAAACAACATCCTTTTAGTAAGTATCAGGGGAAATGAAACTCCTGGGGGCGCGGTATCAAAGACCCAGCAGGTGTACAGTTCAGAGAAGACTTTGAACTCTTTTTTGTTTTGTGCTCTGACCTGTGTGGATATTGGGTATTACAGTGTGTCAGTGTGTTTTCCCGCGTGGCTGGTGGGAATCCGCAGTGGCAGTACACCTTAATGCCAGCCACTAGGGGCGCACCTGAGATCCCCGCACCCATGGACGGAGGGGAAGACAGGATGAGATCAGCATGCAGGACCCCGTCTCCCAGCAGGCCTGAAGCTTAGATAATGGCTTTAAAAGAGGAAAGTTAGTTCAGTGTGGAAGGAGTCGCCGGCAGCAACGCCGTGACGGGCCGGCGTGTTCCGCGGGGAGGAATTTTAATGGGCTGCCCTTAATCATGTTTCCTGAAACAACATTTGGTTTTAATGAGCCTTTTCCGACTGGCGAGCAGACGGACGGCCTTCAAACTGCAGGCTGGGGCCACATTGCGATTATGGGACTGACGAAAGGCACGTCAGACTTCTCCTTTTCAACTTGAAAGCTATTAAACTGAATTAGAAATCTGATGTTTGCGTTTGTTCTCAAATCGTTTTTGAGATCTTCCAAAGGTCTTTGTGCGAGAGACGGGGAACTTAATCGCGAAAGCTTTGTGGGCCTGTCAGACCTTCTTCTGTGCAGATGAAAGCATCTTCCAAAGAACACCAGCTAGAAGGTGCATGGAGAAAACATCAGCCTGTTGCCTGTGTTACAGAGAATAATCTTCGCCAAAAACTTTCTAACATTTATATCATCTTCGGTATTATCTGTATTTCTGTTTTGCCCATTAATCTCGCTCCTGGTTTCATTGTATTGCATCATCACAACCTTCTCCACATGAAATATTACTGTGACTACAGAATGTGTATTTAGGATGGATGCTTTCAGAGCGTTAATTGTGAGAGATCTTTGATAAATTCCACAGACATCCTGTAATTGTTGTGGATAAACACTGCCCCCCCCCAATCCTCCAGTTAAAATGGCAACATCTGCGATGGTAATGGAAACCAACGGGTGCAAATAGATCGTTTATTATTCCCCACTATGAGCTTTGAACGTGTGGGATTTGCCCCCCCAATAGTTGGGCATGTCTTACAGACGTCTCCCCAATGGCAGAGTCACTCCAGCACTGATTCATTGCCATGAGATTGGCTCTGAATCACACCCCAGTGTAGGCTGACACTTACAGTATATTTATGTTTTTCAGTAACACCCCCCTATATCAAGACCTTTGCTGGAGAGACGTCACACTGTCCCGGCTGTGGAAAAGTGGTATATTTTGGTAAGTAGGTGAAATAAAGCAGACTCGGATCTGCACATGTTTTGGGGAGGTGGGCCTGGGGAGATTTTTTGCGGTCACACCAGCAGTAGCACAGATCAGTCATGTTTTATGTCCACATGGAGGGGACTGGCATTCCTCCATCTAGCCGGATTGGCTCCATTCTTTAACCTATAACTGATGTCACAGAGACTTTGCGAGACATTTTGGCTCGTGTGCAACGTTAGTGAAAAAGTTGCAAAAATTGTGGTTTCTTCACATGTACACAGTCAATGCACATATAAGCTGACCAAATCCAAATAGCCCGTCTGTCCAAAAACCTTGATAATGTGAGCTGCTCTGGACCAAGAGAAACGGCAAGGGGAGGGGGGTGGGAGGTATCAGTGTATTCCACGCAGGTTAATCATTTAAACCAGAGAGTTTACTTAGCCTCTTCTCGCGTCACCAACATTCCAGAGACATAAGCCTGCCCCCCTCTGGCGGCTTGAGGGTACTTCAACGCGTTACTCCCTAAGCCAAAACCAATCCACATTCTGCTCATATTTAAGCTCTTATTTCAGTCCATGTGGGAGGATGCATTTTTGCTAGAGCGACTCCAAATTGCGGTGTCTGTAAAGCTGTAGAGGACTTTTTCCTTATCGTGCCTGGAGCAGGATCCATCAAACCATTGACATTTTAGGACAGAATAGAAGCGTTCTTTCTGGCATGGAGGCTGGGGGTTGGTTTGTCTGGCATCTCTGGGAGATGGAAAGAGCAGGCTGTACGTGATGGCAGCCAGGAAACGCAGCCCCTCTCCACCTCCAGCAGGTCCACCGACTTTCAGCTCCAATGCTGAATATTCACACTGTGTGCCCCTGTGGCTAAAGAAGGCGGGGTGTGAAATCGCTTGAAAATATTACTTGGAACCCGTCAAGTGTGGGTGCCTGTCTTCTCAGATTTTCTCTCGCATAAAAGGCAGAAACACAGGGTACTTCAGAGGACCTTTTAGAAAATTCTACCAGGATATTTTTAGCTTCAATAACTTTTTTGGCCAAAGTAGTTTGAGTGAAAACATTGTTTCTTTTACATGGAAACATTAATATATTATGTCTTATATGAATGCAGCAATTGTAAATATATGGGAAAATTATTTCCGTGAAGACATATAGTCCTTTTAATTATGCACTGACGAGCATGGCTCAGTACTGTTCTCAGTGTTTTTACTGAGGCTTCTGGAACTCATGACGGGTTTTTGTAAATCCCTCCCAGATGTCTTAAAAGCATTATTTACGCTGTCTGCTCACGGCTAGACTTCGCCAGTCCCTCCCTACAGCCATTCAGGTGACTGTATCCTCCACCTCCCTAAAATGCATTCAACAAGACACAGAAAATTGTGTGATTACTGGACTGTTTGTCAGTAGATAGTCTGGATTCCATGCTTCTCAGGCAGACTTGTCCTGAACCAATATAATGCATGAAATAAATGCTAACACTTTATTGGATCTACATAGGGCCCTGTAAGGTGTCAACAAAAGAATCCTTGCCTTTTAATTTTTTGGATTTTATAAATTAAGCCCTGAAATGACCTCTCTGACAGAATTGAACTCTCATCCACCCTCTTTGTCATTATGTCAACATATCTTTATGTCAGGAAGTGAATGCCATGTGGAACAGACGTGTGCATTCTGCAGCCAATAGGAACAAAATGAGAGCTTCTGGTTTTCACCACTGTTTTTTTCTGGTATGCAGCGGAGAAGGTGATGTCTCTCGGCAGGAACTGGCACAGACCTTGTCTGCGCTGTGAGCGGTGCAAGAAAACGCTGACATCTGGTGGACATGCTGAGGTATTGCACTGGCACGTTAACGTGAAAGTTTGGTGCTGTTAGCCACCACAGTATTCTGCTCACAGATAATAAACAGAGAAGGAAGAGATGATCCATGGATGAGATTACAGATTGCTGTCAGTCACTGACAGGTTTAATCCAGTGGGGATCAGAAGACCAGTGTTTCTTAAACCAGTCCTCAGGGACTAGATCAATATAGGATATAATGTTTAACTTTTTCCTGTAGTACATTACCACAATCCCGACATCTGCCTTTTTTAACAGCATGAAGGTAAGCCTTACTGCCACGTCCCATGCTACGGGTACCTGTTTGGACCAAAAGGTGTGAACATTGGAGAGGTTGGCTGTTACATCTATGATAAAGACGCAGAACAGAATGAAGTTTCAAGCCAGCCGTAACGCCCCAGATATGAGGCTGGATTCTGAGGTGCTTTCATTGTCCACTATCCTAAGTAGAGCACTACAAGCCTCTATTACTGTAATTATATTGGTATCAGAGATTAAATGTTTTTTATTGCCATTGGACTAAAAAAATACAATTTTCTTATTGAGTCATTCTGGTGAATCACATTCTATTTTTCTGTAATGTAACTGTAATGTGTGTTTATTAAAGAGATGAATGCTTAGCCTGTTAATCGTTATTGGCACTTGCCCTGCACTGCTTATCACCCATTTATTTTTACAATATTAAAAGCTGTTAATATGAACATGCTGTTTTTCTTTTAATGGATATAGCATTTGCATCTCTGAACTTTGGAAAAAAAAAAAACAACAGGTATGTAAAAGAATGACGTAAAATGTACTGTTTCCAGTTCTTACTTTTTATACTGTGAATGTGACATATATACCCTCTTGTCTAAAAAAAAAACAAATGAACTGGCGAAGATTACGAAAATGTTTTGACAATAACCAACAGTGTTGTTTTTGGGTTAACTGAACTGCCTGTGATGCTTGACAAAGTATCTAGAATTCTGTTACCTTAACAGTTTCTTCATTAAATGAACTTAAGAGCTCCACATTGACACCCTCACAGAGTTAAGTGGCTTGCCAGCCAAAGGACACTGCAGCTCCACTGTAAAGTGAATGCAGTGCCGTGGAGGAGCTGCTTTCGGGCAGTGATGTCTCAGGTTCATTTCAGCCTTTGCAAAAGGATGGCTGCCGCTGTTATGGAGAAGGGTTACTGCTCATAGACCCTACCTATATATCTTATATATCCGATATGCCCTCCACATGGTATACAGCCTCACGGAATGTTTCAGAAAAATCTATTTATTACTATAACCCTTGATTCACATTCCCACATTTTTATACCTTCTCTGCAATGGATTATAAATAAACTTGAATAATAAAGAATAAAGGTTTTTAACCCTGGTGTCAATGAAGTATATCTTATCTTGCCTAAATTGACATTTCTAAACTATTTTTGCTCTGATGCAGAACATGGATGAAGGAACTGGCATTACATTAAGCAGATTGCAGTTTGGCTTTCTTACATTGCAGCAAGAAGCCTACTGGCTTACCAGTGCCTAATGATGACCTACAGGTCACTGAGGGGAAATGAGTCATAGAAAAGCCTGGGGCTCATTTACGGAGTCAACTCCATCCTGGACAAAGACAGCTTTCCTTCATTAACCAGCGGAGGTGTTCACACAGTAATTTGATACAAGGTGGATTTCAAAGTTGCTACACTGTTGTTTTTAGTGCCATAATAGTTACCTGCAGTGTTAAAGCTACTTTAATAAAAGATTAATGTGGGATTTGAGCAGAGATTCACAAACTGTCAAAGTGTTACGTTTAACACCTGATGAATCTTACTTTTGCTCTTGTTTTAATTACCGAGGGTCACTTAATAGGAGCTCTGCAGCCAGAATCTGTTATGCGCCATGTTTGTATGTTACTTACTGCAAAGTTTGCAAAGGAGAGATTACACTTAACATCCAGGCTGTTAGCAGGCCTGTAGCTAAACCTTGGAATCAGTCATTAGGAACCATGTTTGAGGTCTGAGCAGATCTAAGATCCCCCTACTTTGTTTGCTCAATATCCTCTATAGTCTCTGGTAGGCGTCTGTTCCTGGTCTCTGGGAGAAGCTGAGCTATCAGGCCAGAAGCTGTGGCTACAATGCACAAGATGATCTGGGGGAGGGGCTTCCAGATATCATCCAATAACATGATGAGTGGAGCGATGGCCGCACCCACGCGGGCCATGAAGGAATTGTAGCCCAGGCCATTTTGTCTGGAAAGAGGTGGGAGCATTAGACAAGTAAGGTGGAGAGCTTCACAGACAGCGAGCACAATCTAGGAACCATGCCATGGGATTCTACTAGGGCGAAAATGGATAAAAGAGATGTCTTACCTCACAACTGTAGGGTACAGCTCGGAGGTGTACAGGAAGATGGTAGCAAAGGAAGCAGACGAGCCCGCCTTTCCCAGCACCGCCACGACCGACCGAAAGATCCACTTATCTAAGGAAGACATGCAGTCACTTATCTAAGGAGGGATGCCAAAGTCAGACTGTCTTCACAGGCAGCAAACTTGGTCACATGCATTTGGAGGTCCTTGTTAGGGCAGGTACTGTAGGTGAAGTATCAAATGTCCATCCGATCCACCAAAATCCGAAACTACTTAAGTAGTACAAGGTTGAGGTGAGTCTGGAAGATCTCAGGAAGCTCAGGGCACAAGGATTAGGGCCTCCTTGGTGGGATTCCAGCTCAGTGCAGGGTACACATTCACTATGACACATTTTAGGAACTGGCAGACGCCACAGATTGCTTACCTTTCGGAATAAAGATGTTAATACCAAGACAGATTCCTGCCAGTAGCAAAGCACCCGCTTCGGTATGTCTTCTCCCGATTCTTTCCAAAAGGACATAAACCAGTAGCTTAGTCGGGATTTCTATGATCGCATAAATGAACTGGGTCAGGTAGATGTTTAGGCCGAATCCGGTAAGGTTTAAGCTGATTCCATAAAAAGTGGAGGAGATGCCAAACCTGTGCACAACAGATTCACTTTATAAGCCGTTCAATGTCTATCAGAAAGTCAATATAGAAAATTCCTTCATAAGTTAGCTAATACCATACTAGTCCTGTTTTCAGAGCCAGTCTCCTCATCTTGGGGGTTCTCACAAGATCCAGATAGCTGTAGGTCTTTTTTCCTTTCTCCACCACAATCACAGCAGAAAGGTCCTGCACAAAGAATCAGGCATGAATAAAGTCCAGCATTATGCTTCTGGTATGGCATCAAATGTTACTCTTAGACAATAATCTAGATAATTAGATAATTGACTAACTGTTAGATAATTAGGTAATGATCCAATGAAAATCAGTGTCGGAAGAACGTCAACTTACCTCCGGCTTAATTTTAGATGCGAAACCAACATTTGCGTTCACTTTGGCACATTTGATAAGGTAGCGGTGAGCACGTTTCACCTTCCCTGTAGCTATTAGCCACCTGGCAGACTCCGGTAGCCACCTGCATGAGTCGTGAACAGCGTCAAAACGGAGCGGTCAAAGTAACATGTGAAGCTAGTAAGCGCAGCTCTGCTTCCCGACCTCCAGGATACAATAGCCACCGCTAACGGGGAGGTGATGGTGACGATCAGCCACCGCCAGTCCCTGATGAGGTACGCGATGCAGGCCAGCATGACGGAGCCGAAAGTCCAGGACAGGCTGTCCAGCACACCCACGACTCTCCTGTGCTTGATGGTCACCCACTCCACACCTGCCTCGGGCACAGAGTTACAGCATGGCTTCTTCATGCGGCTAGGTTCAGACAGTAAGTTTCAGAAGCAGAATCAAGCGCCTGAATTCCTATACCCAGGAGCAAACATGAATTAGCATGTGTATTTTCGACCTTGGCGCATGTTGAGCTCCTGTAGCTCAAAAAGATTAGCATTGCACTCCAAATCTTGGGTCCAAAACCAAGGGAGCACATTTATATTGTTACACGTCCCACTACTGTAGGTTGGTTTACATACAAGTATCAGATAAATTTGTTAAATATTTCATGAGTTAGAGTTGAGGCTGCTTTAAGAAAGGCATACTCAGTGCAGTGAGCTTACCCAGTTATAGTACTGTACAAAAGCCTGTTTAAGCTATGTATCGGGGGAGTGTGTCTATATCCACTCAGAAAAAAACAATTTAATATTATAATCTATGCAATTTAACAGTAACACAATACATAAAGATAATAAACAATAATTTCTTCTGTAGTACAAAAAGTTACTGAGATCTGCTCTTGATGGCTAGATGAACCAGATGGCTAGACCACTTCAGGTCCCAAACCTCTCCTCAGGGGCACCTCAGTCACTTAGTCAAATGTATTGTATTTATTATTGTATATATTATATATATTGTATGTATTACTCAAATTTCACCCCCAACTGAACAAATTAATAAATCAATCAACCAACTAATTAACAGATTGACTGATTAATAAAGCAATTAATCAACTGACTGATTAAATAATAAAAAGCCTTATGTGGTGTCTTAGTGGTCAAGTCAAAAATACACGTGTGCTTTGGATGATTGCTGCATATACTGGGGCGACTTTAGGAAAGGATTTGCAATGGCTGACGCCCTTTGACAGATATATCACCGTTTTACACCAAAATAAAGACAATGCAAACATAATTCTCTTTTATTGTCTAAGACTTTTGTGCAGCACTGCATATATCTATATATATTTATATATTCAAAAGTAATTCCTTAAATGAGTTACTTGTCGACAAGGGGCTTGCGATTATTTATTCTGGCAGAGCACAGATTAACAATGTTTGTACCTATCAGGGATTTTAGATAAATGGATGGATGGATGAAAGGATGATCGATACGTTATTAATTAAATAGATTTTATATGGAAGAGTAAGGATCCACTCACTCAGAACCGTGGAGATGATACTGATTCCTGTGATTCCGAGGCCCGTGAGAAACCTCAGAATGGCAAACATCAGGAAAGAGCTGGAGAAGGCGCTGGCCAAGCCAAAGGCCATGCCCAGCACATAGGAGACCAGCATCATCCATCTGCGGCCATACCTGCGGCCCCCCCCCCCCCCCCACACACACACACACAGACACCACCAGGAGCCGTCAGAAGGCACAAAAGAAGCACACACGTATAAATAACCTCACCAGTGAAGAACACGTGACAAACCTCGCTGAGGAAGGCAGTCTACTTAAATAGATTATATAGCATTCATGGGTCAAAGGGTTAAACTGACTCAGAGTAAGTGACTCAGTGCCATTAACACACAGCAAAACATTAGGGTGCCTTTGAGTATTACGGACACTCTTTGAGAGAATATCGGCTACCATCTGAGAAGAAGAATGCCAAAAAATTAAAATATGCAGAATAAAAATGGGCGTACCTGTCACTGAGGCTGCCGAAGAGCATGGCCCCCACCATCACGCCAATGAAGAAGATGGTGGCCGTGACTTTGTTCTGCCTTCTTTGGTCACAAATCAAGTCCCACTTTGAATTAATGAAAGATCTTTTTAATGATAAAATCCGCACAAAATTTCATTTACGGAGTGACTGACTCCGGAGAGGGATGTTTTGGAGACTAAAACAGGAAGTTCATAGAGGAATATAAAGCAGTTTTATTGATTATTGGTTAATGTTGCAATAAATGCCTGAATTAAGACAGACTATTTCGGTTTATATTTAGGTGGTATGATGTAACAAACCTCAGTTGCTATGGTGGAAGCAAAGGTGCTGGTGTCATAGACCCATCCATTCTGACACGTAACAGCAGGTTCTGCTGTAGCGTTGGAGACTCCATCCAGGAGATGGAACTGGGGCTGTGGAAACATCTGACAGGAACTCAGGCTGCCATCTTCCTGAGCCGGAATGGAGACGATCATCCTCTGCTCCTGGGTGAGGTTCTCAAAGGGTTCCCCGTCGTCCAGGATGCTGACATGGCAATGGTGGGGTGGCACGGCAGCGATGAAGTTCTGCACGAGGAAATGGCAGGGCAGTGTGAAGCGAGACACAAAGACGATGGAGAGCACTATGACTTGAAACCGACCAAAGCCGCCGGTCTCTGCCAGGAGATTCTCAAACTTCATCCCTGCCTTCGACTCATTAATCCACTTGCGCTGAACCAACTAGTTCTACGATGTCATGCATGGATTTACCTTCGAGCTAATTTATAGATGGTACTATGAAAAGTCTTGTTAAACTTTAAAGATAACTGACTAATCGGTAACCAGACACTCTACTATATTACTATGTAACAACATAGCTCTATATCAATAAGTTCAAGAATCCAGAATGACTAAGACATATATAAAAAAAATACTTCAGGTAAAGCAAAAACGCTCCATTTGATTTAACTTTACATTGCTTACATTTTACGTATAGATTGATTTTCCAAATATTAGCAGTATAAAAATGTATATGTTTCTCAATGTCGCGATGCTCAGCACTTCCAAGCCTGTGAGCGAGGAGCTAATCATTTCTTAAGTGTGACGACCAGGTAACCAGACTTCTGAGTTTCTTAGACAGAAGCAAGTTGCCTGCAGCTGTTATTGCTGGAGGGATCAAACAGTGAAGGTAAAATACAGTAAGATGTAAAGTAGCAGCTTCAGATAACGTTGGCTTTCAGACTAGCAAAATCCAATAAATTATAACTAAGACAGAGAGGCCTCGACCGACTCTGCACACTTTTGCACACTTTTTGGACTTTCTAGGACTTTCTTTCTTGGCTTTCAGACTAGCAAAATCCAGTAAATTATAACTAAGACAGAGAGGCCTCGACCGACTCTGCACACTTTTGCACACTTTATACATAAAAAATAATAAACAAAACATTAATTTACATGACGTGTACATGTACACAGGACTTATATGTCTGACAGCACACTAATTCCAAGTGCATCTAACATCAATGTAGAACTTTTATCTTTAACAAAACATTAATTTAATATGTAATTTACATGAATAAAGAGCATAAATATCTAATGACACATTAAGTTAAAATGCTTTGTATATGAGTGTTATATGAAGATCTTGTATGATTTGGGTAAAACACATAAAAGTCATATGCTATTTTTTAAAAAACTTTTCCATTTCGGCATTATGAGCCCCTCACACACTTTCTCTAAGAAGGCTGAGTATTCAAACTGCTGTCTAACGCATGTGTACAAAGGGCAGTCAGATTTCAAAATGCTGTCTAACGCATATGTACAAAGGGCAGTCAGATTTCAAACTGCTGTCTAATGCATGTGTACAAAGGGCAGTCAG
>JAODKL010000062.1:4042592-4074590 GCA_026780765.1 Petrocephalus schoutedeni
ATTAACGGTTTGATGTCACTAATATATTCACCGTGCAGCTCCTCTATTGGTTGAACTCAGTAGTTGGGGCGGGATTTAATTTGTAGTTCTCATTTTACGACAACTAAAGTGCTGGCTTTGACAGCATGTAGGAATTGGGCTTAGACTTTGCTGAAAGTAACTTTTAGCATCTTTATACAACGCTTTTAGGTCCTACTGTTTGCTAAGAATTTTTTTAACTCTTAAGTCAAAGTGTACGACTTATCTTAAGACCATTTTTAAGAAGTTTTATGCATAACAGCCCAGGTTATTGAGTTTCTTAGACTGAGGCAATAGCTAATGGCTGTTCCTCCTGCAGGGATCACACACTGAATAAAAAAAAGAATAATAAAAAAGAGCCTAAGATCACCATCTTCAGATCATACCAAATGTCAGACAATATTTTATAAGGAATACTACTCAGGAACAAGCAATGTCACCTGTCCTACAGGGTGCCAGACCTGTGAAGTTAATCATTTATATCAACTACCTTAGATGGCCAAACAAACAGGTCAAACAATCCAAATTAGGTTATTTGTTTAACAGGCATATTCTTACAGAACCCACTGCCTACTTTCTGGACAGAATCCCAACATCTCATAAAATTCTTAGTCCAGAAATCCTACCAGGAGGAGAAAACGGCAGAGCGTAAAAGCATGTGAGTTAGAACTACAGAAGCTACACACGAGATGTTGTGTAAAGCCTGTAAACTTTACTTTGGCATCATTGTGTCAGAGGCAGAGACCGATGTGGTGTTAGTTTTGACAAATTTAAATGCCCAAGAACCATTTCAACCTCAGAGCGATTCAGATATTTAAGAAACATTTTTGCAAAACACCCACAATGCACCCTGTGGCACATGGAGGCAACTTAAAAAGGACTGTGAGGAAGGAGAAAATGGCATTCTGATTAATTGTATTATTTCACTTGAATGGAATGGATTAAAGTAATTCTCTAGGGCAGCATGAATTGTAGTGCATGAAAAACTACATATGAAGACTAAAGCACAGGAGCATTCAGTGAACAGCCCAGAATTCCTCTGGACAGTATCCAGCTATAAAAGTGGGTTTAATATACAGCCGCAGTGTATCGAGAAGCAGCAGAATGCATTTATCCAGAGAATTACCAGCAAGCCAGCAATAATCCAATGCTTTCCAAAGCCATTCATCATCAGAGGGAAACTCATCTAATTTTATCCCTGCCGCTGGCTGTGTAGTGGACCCCAGAAAAGTAGAAGCTCCAAAGAACCGTGAAGGAGCATGTTGCTCATTAGCCTTCTTAAGCCCCGACAAGGACGAACGTGCTAGGACTGCCATTGCCAAGACAGGTGGGCGGCCAAGGAGAGGCTTTGAATGTAAAATCCTCCATCCCTGCCCCATCCAATGGGGCCAGCTATTCCTCTCCTGAGAATTCAGGCAGATGCATAAGACAAAGTATAAAATCAGTAGCGTTTTTGGCCATGATAATAAATGTCCTTCATGGTCTCTGCTGGTTTGCAGATTAAGAGTCTGAGGAAATAGGGATGACAGCAAGAGAGATGGTCCCCCTGCTGTGTGGAATATGTCCTCACCACTGGCATACTCACCTCTCATTCATATCATAGCACTGGGACAATCATATCCTGAGACTCTACTTAAAGGGATGCTCCCAGAATTTTAGCTGTTCCTTTAATGTAAAGTATAGTTCAGTAACTTTGTCTTATCATTGCCACCCGCTCCCCAGCCGATCCTCCTGGCTCCTTCCCCAGTGTGGCCCCAACGAGCCATGCCTGTTCTGTATTAGTCCTACCTCTTGTTCCTGCCCTTCTGTGATTCACTCCAGTTGCCTCGTTAGTCCTTTGTATTTAAGTACTTCTGGTCTTACACTCCTTAGGCTTGGTAATAACGTAATCATCTTTGTGTACCCGATACCTCTCATGTGTTAGCCTTTCCCGTTCTAACCCCATGTGATGTTTTCTTTTCCCTGCTCCATTTTTGGTTTAATAAAGCCCGTTTTGTTTGATCATTATGCCCGCTCAGGGCTCCCAGGCTTCCCGGTTGTGACAGTCATTATCCAACCTATCGATTAGACGATTAGTAAGCAATTAACTTTCTATATGTAAATAATCAAGGGGAGTATAGTGGGAGGACCATTAGTAACATTTTATCTGAATTAAGAATATACTTTGGGTACATGACTGGTGTAAGATATTGTATATTAGTTAAACCGCTGGCAACTCAAAAAATACATATCATGCTGACAAACTTAGTATTAAACACCTTTTTATTAAATGACATGATGTCTCTTGCACTGAGAATAATGGAAGTGCAAACGCCTTTGTCTGTTGTCTCTCTGCGCAGCATGTCTGCATTGGTACGGGCGTTCATACAGACCCTACAGGCACTGACTGTAATGGCTGTTGTTTGTGATTTACAGGGTGACCATGATGCTTTTCGGAGAAGCCCTCATCTCACGTGACATCCTGTGGGTCATTCTGCAAGAGGTGTTTGCTGGGCTGGTTCATATTCATATTATCGAGTGTAAAGTAACACGGGCTGCGTCCTTGCTTCCACCACTTCACCCAAGTTGCTCTGCCCACCTTGTGACCCAGGATGCAGCCAGTATCCATCTTCCGGGGGGATCTCAACTCATTTCTCTGGGTATCGCCTTCAGAGGGGTGTCACTCTGCTGGACAGCAACATCCATTGATAATTTCCTGGAACTAGATAATTATAGCACATCACCATACATTATCTATACATGATCTACAACAATGGAGGTAAATCCAACACTACACAATACTTCTGAAGGAGAAAAATACTTTACAAAATAATATATTAGATACAAGAATTAAAAAAACGCAAAGAATATGAGGTACCAGTGGCAACTGTTAAGACACAAATAGAACTAAACAATCACATAATATTGACTCGTGGTGGAATGTAGTAATATTCTGCATGGCACGCGCAGACGCAGCACTGTACCTTGCCTGTTCAATGTCCTCGATGGTCTCTGGCAGTTGTGTGCGGTTAGTCTCTCGCAGCAGCATTGCCACCAAGCCAGACAGGATGGCCACCACACAGAGAATGACCTGGGGGAGGAGCATCCACACGTCTTCCAATAGCAAGATGAGAGGCGCAACAGACCCGCCCAGGCGAGCCATGGAGTTGGTGTAGCCCATGCCATTTTGCCTGCATGAAAACAAAATAAACGTTTTGTGTTTATTTTATACAAAATAAACGTTTTGCATTTTTTTAAGGTTTTTCAAACCTTAAAAGCTTCAGGCCACAGGGAAGTATATGTTGGGTAAGTTCCTGTGGTTTCTCATAAAACTTTTATATAGAATCAAACAAATTCCCCGTTATTTTAGAGGTCTGGACTCATTTGGATATGGGCCTGAGAGCCGATAGTACTGCTGCCTCTCACCTGAGGACAGTGGGATAGAGCTCTGCTGTGTACAGGAACACCGTCGTGAACGAGGCCTCGGACAGGCCTTTGCCAAGGATGGCGACAAAGGTGCGGAAGTACCACATATCTTGGCAGACAGGTGGATAAAAAAAATTGTTTTGAAGAAATAGTATTAAAGACGTCAATATTTGTTAATACATGACACAATTCACAATCAGTTAGTCCAAATCCAGACCTCACCCTTTGGCAAAAAGATATTTACTGCAATGCAGGTGCCCGTTAAAATCAGCGGTCCCCCCTGGCACCACCTTCTGCCAATTCTGTCCAAGCAGAGGTAGACACCAAGTTTTGCTGGAATTTCGATTGCAGCATAGATGAAGTGCGTCAGATAAATGTTCAGGCCAAATCCTGTGATGTTCAAGCTTATCCCATAATATGTGGACGCGACTCCGTACCTAACAGAAACCAAGGGAGAATGACACCTGCCCATAATCAAGGCGCACTGGACAGTTCATTATGGAATCGAGAGACTCACCAAACAATTCCTGTAAACAAGGTCAGCCTCCTCATCTTTGGGGTTCTCACTAAATCCAGGTAGGTGTAGTTTTTACTTTGACCATGCACATTCATAATACTGCAGAGAGCCTGTGGGAAACACAAGGGAGGAGCTGAAACCCTGCTGAATGACCTGCTAACCAACAGAGCAAGTCCAAGTCACAGCATCTTTATTGGCAGGTTCAGCTACTAGATCCATGGGTCAACGCAATCTTGTTGGTGCAAGAAACAGAAGATAGTAAATAGAATGCACAATACATTATACAATATAAGTAGAAGATACATAGAGATTAGATAATATAGATATAGATTATGAATCAAATATAATATGTGAATTTAATTGAACAGACAGGAATGTGCAATAATAGAATTCTGGTTACAGTGCTGTGATTGCAGTGCAGAGAGGGGGACAGGTTATTCTTTTAGGAGAGCCAACCTCTGACTTGATGTTTGAGAGGAACTCTGTCTTCCTGTTACATTCTGCGCATTTCTGCAGGTAGAAGTGAGCCTTCTCCACCTTCCCATTGGCTATCAGCCACCTAGCCGACTCTGGGATCCACCTGAATTTAGTAGAAATACCGGACAAATGCACATTTTATTCCATACCGTTCTCCTGTTTCGCACCAAATAGAATTGCAACAACACATACTGCATTCATGTTCTCTGACACTACAGCATGTTAAAAATTGTGGTAAAATATGCATTATTTTACATGTGTTTATCTCTTTTGTTGGTGCTACCCTGTGATTCTGACCAATATAAATAGTTGGACGTGGGTGTTAGCAGTTATGTCCTTGTCCTGTTGTTATATTCTGCAAACTCAAGCATATTCAAAGATATCCAGAGTTTCAGTTAGGCTCTCAAGAGAAAATGATGGTAGTGGAGATCCCTGTGCAGTCCAGCTGGTCCATGGAGGCCTTACCACCAGGTGATGACCGCAAGAACCAGAGGAGCGGTCACAGTGATCAAGAGGGGCCTCCAGTCATTAATGGCGTAGGCAAGTCCCGCCAGGAGCATGTTGCCGATGCTCCAGCACAGGCTGGCCACCACCCCGATCAGGGTTCTGTGCTCGATGTCAACCCACTCGACACCTGCGGGGACAAATATCAGATTCTGAAAAGCAGAACATGGAATGACAGGGCTGGACCCTACTTTGCATTTCAGGCAGTGGGGGCTACTGATCTGTCAATCACGAAATGAAAAACTAAAAATGCCAAAAATTTGAAAATGTAAATAAAAATAAAAATAAATCATTTAAATATCAGGAAAGTGAAAAAGAAACTGAGGAAAAAAAACATCAAAGTACCAGAACAGAGGTTCTGAACTTAAACTGTTCTGATTGGTCCAAAACAAAAAGCATGCGTGTGGAAACGGTCATGGTCTAATGCATGGGAGCACTTACAGAGAACAAGAGAAATGATGCTGATTCCAGTGAGCATGAATCCAGTGAAAAATCTTGTGATGGCAAACATGACGTAGGAGTTGGAGAAGGCGCTGATGAGTCCTAACACCAGGGATGACACGTAGGACACCAACAATAGGGGCCTTCTGCCAAACCTAAAGACGCAGGGAAGTGTCCAGTGCATGTGGTACTCTAACTCATACTTATGGCCACACATAGCTAAATCAGGAAGGCATTAATTGCAAACAGTGTATTCAGAGGAAGATCACTAGACATTTGCAGTAATGATGCTGTCAGACCTGAGTGGGAATAATAATCTGAAGGTGAGAGAAGTAGATTTCATTTTAGGACAAACCTAAAATATTTTTCCTTTATACCTTTTGTTTTTAAACTAAATGCATCATAACAGGAAAAATAAATAAATCATTACTAATACAAAAAGACCCCAAATAAATATTTATGAGGTCAGGGTGGCTTGTCATAAAAAAGGAAACAACTGGACCATTAGTATTATTACTTTACCAAATGTTATTGAACCATCCCAAACTCTCTCAACTATTTAGCCATTGGAAAATACTGTACCACACTACTTCTCACATGAAGGGCTATTGTAATACATAATACGTTTGTGGCTTGTAATGTCTGGGATGGACTCAGGACACCCTCATGACCCTCTAAGCATGGATGGATGGATGGATAGATGGAATGCACGTTTAAACAGTCAGATAGTTCTGGTTCTTTATTCACATGCCAGTGAGATACATTCAGATCAAGACAAAAAGGGGCTCACTTGTCAGACAGGGTCCCGAAAGCCACGGATCCAAGCATGACCCCCACAAAGAAGATGGTGGCAGTAGCCTTGTTCATGCCTTTGCTGGCACAGACCAGGTCCCACTTCGGAGCAGTGCCAATCAGAAACAGGAAGATCACTCATTGGGTGATGAGCATGATCGCACACACAAGCAGGCACAGACACATACGGACCTTTGCCATCTGGTGCCCACACCCAATGTCAAACATAGAAAATTAACCCAAGCTGTATACACATAATCAGTGATGGATTGTGAAGTGACCTGACTATCATAACCGTAACGGGTTTGTTTTTTACACTACTAACGAAATCATTTTGGTTCTTCAGGAAACAGAGGGATTACAGATTTCATAACATTATTATTTTGCCACCACACAAGCAGAAAATGGGTCAAAACTGAGAATATGATGTTGTGTTCCATTTTTAGCATAACACTGGCAGCATGAAAGCGTAGCCACGGGATATAAACACCATGACTGCAGAAACTGAAATCTCCCAGAATGCTCTGAAAAGATTTACCTCAGTTGCTATGGTGGAAGCAAAGGTGCTGGTGTCATAGACCCATCCATTCTGACACGGAACAGCAGGTTCTGCTGTAGCGTTGGAGACTCCATCCAGAAGATGGAACTGGGGCTGTGGGAACATCTGACAGGAACTCAGGCTGCCATCTTCCTGAGCCGGAATGGAGACGATCATCCTCTGCTCCTGGGTGAGGTTCTCAAAGGGTTCCCCGTCGTCCAGGATGCTGACATCGCAATGGTGGGGCGGCACGGCAGCGATGAAGATGTTAAGTAGGAAGTGACAGGGCAGGATGAAACGTGAAATGACCAGCAGGAGGGCAATCTGAATCTGATACTTCCCAAAGCCGTTTATTTCCACAAGAAGATTCTCAAACTTCATGCTTCTGGTCGCTGGAGCCTGGGGGAGAGGTCTCCTGCTGGAGGGGATGGACTGATAGAGTCACTGCAAGAAGATGCTAGTCACTCAAACATTCCAGTAAAGGCTAACTCTAGACACTTTTGGAGGTTTTATTTAACAGTTTATTCAGCTGCTCATTCAAGGAGAGCTTAGCTTTAATCCCAACTAAACCCCATTCCAGCCCTAATGATGCTGATTATAGCAGGCACCAGTTTTTATGATTGTTATGATCAGATACTCACACCCCCAAAGCACTCAGACTACAAACAGCACATTCCCCAGATCATCTGTATGCCTGTAGAGGACATGAACATGTGATGTCTCCCGTAAAGAGCAGGGGAACAATTAATGGTGCAGCAGGTAGTGTGTTCGCTAATTCGCAGAGTTTATAGCGCAAAGATTGTGGAATTGGCATACAGCCATAATAGCCTTGTTCAGACTCTGTAAAATGAACAGGATCAGTGAAATACCCAGCTCTATAACCCAGATATTTATCCATGAAAGCTGGGATAGAATAGTAATAGATAGCTAAGAACTACAGTAACCATAATAGAGAACATTCAGAAGAGCTTGCCTGGAGATGCCGTGTCCGATCTCTGCTCCTCCAGCCACCCGGACCCCGAGCAAAGGTCGGCCCTTATCGGTGTAAGGCTGCGATCTTTCTTGGGGGGCTATAAACCAGCGGCGTTTTTACCAGTTGCCTTCCAGTGTGTGGGTGTGTGTTTTTCTTTTTTTAATTGCATAACCACAAGCCCTTCCCCAGACCCAAGCTCAACTTGCTCCCCCCCTCTGGTCAAAAGGACAGGGCTGAGTTAACGCTTTGCTGAGGGTGCCCAGCGATAATAGTGCAGCCCCCACCCTGGGGAAGACAATAGTGCAAATCTGTGTTAACACAGACTGGGACCTTTGTGTTCCCTGATTAACATGCCAAGGTCCCGCTGACCATGCCTTTGTTCAGGGCCTGCTGGGCAGCTAAGGGATGTGACGGGGGGGCTCTGTATATTTCATCAACCAGTGGGGACGCACATTTTGATGGAGGTTCAAACTCATAACTGTACCGACGAGCTACATGCATGGTCGGTCGCAAACAAATTTCGGGGGCGTTCACTACCTTTCACTATGTGGCTATGTGCTTGCTACATCTCATTGCACTATATGTTTATACGTTCTCGTCGTCTGTATGTTTATATTGCACTGTGATTACATATTTATACATAATTGTACTCGTATTTATTGTCTCAGGCACTGTAATTTATATTTGTGATTTGTGTTTTATCTTTAGTTTGTGTTTGCTAGTGGCTGGAATGAGATGCAGAGTAAAATTTTCATTGCATAGAGTAACAGTTCACATATGACAATATACATATGTCACATATGTCATATGACAATATACTCTCTTGAATCGTCTTTATTATTAAATTTCAAACTCAATATTTTGGTTGCTCTGTATTTTAATTTTATTCAGGTACTGAAGCACTTTATTAGGTTACTTCTGCAGCACATGTCAATGTGTCATGAAAATAAGCTAGCATTCATTTTTAATTACCTGTTCAACTATGGGAAGTCACATAGTGTCAACCCAGCCCTGGGAGTAAGTCAGTAACGTATGTTTGTAAGATTATGACAGTTTCAGCTGTGTGAACCCAAATTTCCCTGAAATGTCAAGACTCTTCCATCTGTCTGTGAGATATAATTTGTGTTCGTACCATGGGAAGCCACAGCTGGATGGGGACCCTTGCAGATCCTTTCAGAGGAACATTGCGTATCTCAAAACCGTCAACTCAGCAAAAGCGGCATCCCTCGCAATCTGAACAAAACCGGCAAAGTGGCCGGATTGGACTTTGTCCATTCATTCTCATCACGTTTTCTTGACACTTCACTCAGCATACAGGACATCTGACAAAGATTAACAGACTTGACTGATGAAGGCAAACGATTATTTGAACAAATAGTTTTACACTTTCAAGATGATGTGAGGTTCATCACCTCTGTACTCTCTGTTCCGTACTTGAGGCACATTTAACACATACAGTACTACCAGGACACCTCTTCATCCCATCTTAGACTACATTCATACTTCTAAAGAACTTTTGATTAGCAACAGAGGCCGTCCAGCTCATCCTGGGCTTTCTATGCCTGGAGAGGTGAGAAATGCAGGCGCCAAGTAATACATTTTCCTCCCTAACAGTAAGCCAATCAGATTAGATGCAAAGTAGTTTAACCTTTACATATGTCTGTCTTGTAAAAGCTGTCATTTGTCTCCCAAACATGTCTTACTTCCATGTTAAGGTTGTTGGACGGACTCTCCTTCCCATCCACCTTGGCATGCTGGTACTGGTACCTCTGAGCACCATCCATTTTCACAACTGCCAGGTCCACCTTGCACCAGGCTCACCTGGCACGTCCCTGGGTCACGTGCCATCCGGCCAGCGTGCCATCACCCCGGCAGAGCTGGTGCTCAATGTTAATCCATTCTGTCCCTGAGAGAAAACGAAAACGATGAAATCTACTCTTCACCCTATTGCTTCACGTTTTCCCAACCTTCATAAGGTTTTTGAAACACGAATAACCCTAAAGAATATATACTTCCAAACCATCTAATGCTTTTTGGGGTTATGTATTACTGTACCTAGTTTTTCTGCTGGTGGATGATTTCCGAGTTCTCTTTTGATCTTACTTATTTTCCTCCTGGTATGGAGCTGATGATGAACCTAATTAAATATGACTGAAAACATGCCCCCCGTCCCCTGCCAGTATGATTTTTTTCTTTCCTCATAAATTGGATTAATTAATAAAAGCTGAAACATTAAGTGCCATATTGTGTCGTTGCCATATTACTGGGGAAGGTGGATCAACATCACCAGGGGAAAAATCCAGCTGGAGAAGCAGAATCAATGAAACTTAAGACGGAGAAGAAGCATCATGAGTTGGTGCAGCCAGCCAGCAAATGAACGGCAGCCACTTAACTCAGGTGTAATTTTACTGATGGAGGAGAAGATAGATTTATATGAGAGATGGGGTCACCTACCAGCGTCCAGCGTTGTAGAGGGTTAGGGTTAGGAAAAGCTGAACGTGTTAATAAACATTATCTGTGATATAAACCTTTACAAGGCAACATGGGTCTTCAAGATGCTGTAACCATAATAACAAAGGCAAAAATTAGCTGTAACTTTCCAGAAGTTATTTTGGGGCATTTAACTCTACCATGGTGTGTATTTTCAGAGAAATTTATTAGAATGCACCAGAGTAGGTACTTCTCAAAGAATTTTTAGAAGCAAATAATACAAATTTCCAGCTACAAAAATGATCTCTCCCTCTCCCTCCCTCACAAAAACCCGCAAGGTCCTGGTGTGCAAACCAGCTGCAAAAACAAGTCACACCATTTGTTAAAAGCACACCGTGGTTTTTGTTTCGCACGGGAAAGTGACCGAGGCCACTTAACGGCGTCACTGAACTGTGTGTCTCAGGACATAATGCATTACTAACTTGATGACTTCAGTGACACCCAAACAGCAGACTCCTGGATTGTTGTTCGTTTGATGTTTTCCTCCCCATATTTAATTTAAAGTATCATCTATAAAACAGAGGAATTCTTAAGGCTGCCTTTACCATCTAGTGTGCCAACACAGCACTGGCAAGATGGTTTGGCTGCCCTGCAGAAGAAAATGGCAGCTCAGAGCAAAGGTACAAATGAACTGTAGCAGTAGCAGTGCTGCCTGAAAAACTTTGTTCCCTTTACAGAAATGCTGTTAAATTTTTGCTGATATGCATTACCATGATTCTGTCATACAGTAAACCTGGGTTCTGCGGTTTGTCATCTAATAATTCATCTTGTAGCTGACTGAAGCCTATCACAGGCAACACAGGGCACAAGGCTGGGGTACACCCTGGATGGGATGCCAGACTATCACAAGATGCACACACAATTATATACCACAGCCAAATTAGAGATGCCACTCAGCCTAACTCAGTATTCCCCGATCCTCGGGGAATACTGGACAGTCCACGTTTTTGCTTCCTCTCAGCTCCCAGCACACCTGTACCAGGTATTCAGTATTCCTGATTGGCTGGGAAAACATGCAAACTCCACATACATACACATTTGTATTCATATCCTTGTGGGGACCCTCCATTCATTTCTATGAACATAACCCTAATCCCAGCAGTGACAACCTCAACCATAAGTAACTAAACAAAAAACAAGACTTGGCGTTTTTAGTTTTTTGATCAGAGACAGATTTTTTATGAAACCGAGTTTCATAGGTGGTCAAAGGTGGTTGCCACAATGTCAGAATAACAGGTTTGTATAATATTTGGTCCCCACAATGTAATCTATGCCTAACCCATGTGCACACAGACACAGACACACACACACACAGCAGAGGGGGGATTCCGATCCCCAACCCTGGTAGGTGCTGTGGTACCTGTCATCTCTTAATAGTCAGTAGACACAGTCAGTAGAATCATGTAATCATTGCGAACATATAGATAAGACTGGTGGCCTTATACTGTACCTGCATGAATGTGGAATGAAGCAGTTGTGAGTAGTAGGTGATCCAACATTGCTGGCTGGGGCCGATGATAGAAGAGCTGATACAGTTTCTCAGGTGTGGAAGCGAAGGTCTTGAGGAACCCCATTGGGGTCTTTGGGAATGCTGAGCACAAGGGTGCCCCCTATCCTCCGTGTGGGAAACTGTACAAGCGTTAGGGGAGGGGCCCACAGAGGAGATAAACATGGACAGCGGGAAATGACTACCCTGCAGAGATACAGGAACTTCACCGGTAGAGACATCACCAACTGCAGCGTGTCTCCAAGCCATCAACTCAATTCCAGCAGCTAAAGCAGGCAGGCGGCTTGGTTTATTACCCTGACTAATGCAGACTGACTTTCTGAGACACCTACAGAATGACATCCCCAGTGCAGTACTGACACTGCTCTTTGTCCTTGCTCTTTGATCCGACAGTCTAATCCAACCGCCCGTTCATGAAAACACACAGAACATCTGCGAGCTTCCAGATTGCTCTAGTTTCGAACAGAACACCTAGGGATAGAACTAGACACAATGAAAATCCTGTGTATGCTTTGGACAAATTCTAGTGTGGTTTCCATATAAATATAACAAAAAATAATTGCAATTATACCTAATTATTACAAGCTTACCAACTGTCAACTAATTTTTAAGATAAAAAGCAAACTGGCAAAGTTGGAGCAGGCAGCTTCTCAGATTCCATCTTGGGAGCTCCATGTTCTTCCGTGAGGAGGTCTTCCGAGATGTGTGGCAGAAACAATAACAAATACAATATCACAATGCGAGGAGGAATGTGGGTACATTTACACAGCCGGCGCACACAGCTCCAAAGCATCTGCAGTCGGCAAAACACAAAGGCAGCGAGGCAAGTCCACTTCAGAGATACTCATTTTTTCCCCATTTGCATTAGAAGACTACAGGCAAACACATTGAGTGGGGGTGATGCTCAGATTCAGATTCTGGCGTTTAAGGCTTTCGTGAAATTATAGACATGGCTGCTCTTACCTGATGGATCATCTTTGTGGCTGGAAAGACTTCACTGAACCAGACAGTGATTTCTGCATAACTGGTCACTTGGTTTTGGGCTCAGTCATCACAAACTCATCTGGGGTTTCCCTGCTGTACTTCTAAAGGAACAGACAACTAATAGTTTCTAACTAGCCAGTAAATTACTGATGCTTGTTAGTACTTTCGTGTGACGATTTTGCAGTCTTCTACGTATAAGCATTGTGAGTCTTCCTCATCACAAAAAATGCCCCAACGTTTCAATCTACGTGCGTATTCAGCCTGCTCCACCAGGCGATTAGTCACGCGATGTTTTCGAAAGGTCAGGAACGTCAATCGTGAACACAGTTCCGGACGTGAGGGTCGAGGAGTCTCCTGTTACAGGTATGAAAGATCGCCAGCATGGGGCAGATGCCTTGGAGCGTGTGAATATGTCATGGTGAGACTGGGAAGGATGAGATCAGTGAGAATTTTAGTAGAAAAAACCAAGAGAGCGGCCTGGTCTAACGGAAATCAAACCGCATAGACATTTGCAGTGGGGGATGTTAAGGGTGTCCTGTGAGCACACAGCAGCTACAGGACTGCTGACATGGCTCCTGTTTATAGCACAGGCCTCTGCAGGAGCCAGCCTGTCGCATCGCTCAGGTTACTCTGGATGAAGGGGCCGGGGGGTGGCTGCTCCCTCATCCCCACCCGGCCACCCCTCCCCCGCTCTCAGGCTCCGCCTCCATCATCCACAGGGCCGAGGACTCACACATGGACCCGATCAGGTGACACAAGGTGCCTTCCCGTGCGTGTGCACATCACTAAACAGAAAATCTGCAGTCTGCTGGTAAAAAAATAATTCAGAGAAACGCAAACCCCAGTGTAGTCCAAGACAAATCAAACAGCAGACGGGAGAATTAAAAGATAGGGGCCTTTAATAGCATGGTTATGCATGTTAGTTGCTTTAGAATGAAATGACCACTGCTGCCCGTCACAAGCTACAGTCCACTCAGTCAGGTTGAACTGACAGATAGTTGAATATGGGGAGGGGGGTGAACGCCAAATGAGTCCTCACAATATCTCCCATGATACACAAACCGTTTTATTTGGCCAAATATCACCTATCATGCAGTATTTTTTACATTCTGTTTTAAAGGTGTAAACATTACTTTTGCTGCTTTTTTGAAAACAAAGCAAAAAAAAAAAAAAAAACGAGCGATCTTTGTCTCGGTCCTCCTCGTGTGTCTTTTGCTTGCCCTTTGTCCTGTTCTCCCCTAGTGTGGCCATTTGAGTGTGGCGCCAGCCTCTGCTGCATGGGGCATCTGTGCTTTCAGGTGTGAGGTCCATCAGTGGCTCACGTCGCTAAAAGCTCAGGCTGCCCAGGACTGACCTCTTGACATCTCAACTGCGGTGACGTGATAGATGTGGACAAAAAGCAGTGTGTGTGCTTTTATTGTGTTTTTTCTCTGTATGAAGCCTCTTGTGAGAGATGCAAATGGTTTTTAGATTATAGATGACAATGGTTACTTTATTTCCTTTTTTTACTTGTGGAAGGTTTGTTTCTCTTATGGGCATGACCGCATCGTCTCTCCCTGCATTATGACTGCACACATACATGACCAGCCCCCTTTACTTTTTTTCCGACTGATGGCGCAACCCAGCCCCTGGCCAAATGAACCTAGACAACGCCCCCTGGTGGCCACATCAAGCACTGTACTCTCCACTTCAGACAGTGACCCTAGACTTGCTAGTTAAATCGCCGGGTAGATGCTGGTGCGGTTCTCTTAAAGGAGCCCAGGGCAGCATGATATGCAAAACTTTGGGAGAAGTATATATTTTTGAGGCAAACTCCTTTCAGGTTTACACTTTCACAAGAGGGGCCCGAGCTTTTCGGTGACACAGGATGCGTTACAAATAGCAAAATGTTCATTCACAGACAGATCATATCAGAAACCTCTCATAAGTCTAATTGTCTGCCACTGGTGTCAACATGCACAGGAAACTGGAGTGTGGGATTAGATCATATCAAGAACCGAATGACCTCTT
The DNA here is from genome assembly GCA_026780765.1 of Petrocephalus schoutedeni. Lineage (NCBI taxonomy): Eukaryota > Metazoa > Chordata > Actinopteri > Osteoglossiformes > Mormyridae > Petrocephalus > Petrocephalus schoutedeni. The sequence goes on from JAODKL010000062.1 coordinate 4,057,249, forward strand.
CATTCTGATGTTATTTAACCATGACTCAGCCCACAGAAAGGTGTCAGTGTTACTGGCAATACCGGTAGCTGGGACCAGTGGTTACAGCAACAGATACCTCGTGGGAGATGTGTGGTGGAAGGCATTTACATCCGACACAGGCATCCATTCCAGAGACTCACAGTGAAAGTCGGGATTCCCAGATTTCTGTCTTGTTGGACCGACAGGGACACTGACAAAACATGCCAGTGTCTCTAAGCCAGTGTTTCCCAACCCAGTCCTCGGGGAACACCAGACAGTCCACATTTTTGCTCCCTCCCAGCTCACAGCCAATCAGGAACACCGAATACCTGGTACAGGTGTACTGGGGGCTGAGAGGAAGCAAAAACGTGGACTGTCCGGTGTTCCCTAAGTACTGGGTTGGGAAACACTGGCTTAGAGGGAGCTCTAAGCAGCGTGGATGGATTGTCAGAACATGTGAATGTGCTGCTCTTGCGTTCAGCCATCCTGGCAGCTTTAGGGCTTAATAATTTCCCATATCCAATCACCCGCATCTTCACAACAACTTAACTTTAGTTCATTAACATTTCCATAATTTTCAAGTGTCTCTCTCACGTCAATCAAGATTCAATTGTCTTTTCAGTCGGATGGTTTCGTCTTTGCTCTGCTGTGTGCAACAGAGCATAATCTTGTGCTAATTCACATTTACAGGTCCCGCCACAGATGGCCCCAGATGTGAGGCATTGTTGGGAGGTGTTGATCCCTGCCAAGGTCGAAATACCTGATTTTGACTTAGGAGTGGATTCAAGGAATCAAAGGTGGGATTTGAAAATATGGGCCTGCAAATGCTTTTGTAACAGGGTGGAATGGGTCACGCTTGACTTTAAATTTATGATTGTCCTGTGCAAATAAGCATACAAAATGTTACGCACATACAGAAAAATATGTTGGCCATTGACAGTGGCAAAATGGAGTCTTTCCCAGAATGCGGAGCAGATTAGCGATTTAAATAACTGATGATTCAAATAATTAAGCAGACATTATGCAGAGAATTACAGCACCCATGCCACATAGCTGGAAGTCAAGGTCCTGCAGTTGCCTCTGTTGCGGTACGACATCTGTCTCTTTGTAGCCTGTCTGGGCTATCCTTTCAGACTCACCTTCACCTATGCCAGTTTTGGTGATTTCTTAGACTGCTGGAGAAGTTTACAGGAGCTTCCCAAACTGTCTAGGTTTCTGCACATCAAATGCTTAACATTATGCCAAATCGCCGTAGTTTTGATCTTGGATATGGATTTCTCCTGATGCACTTTCCCGCAAGACCTAATATCAGAATAAATAACATCAGCCATCGCCTCCCAGCTACCAGCTACAGAACCGGAACATCGTTTCAGCGGTTGTGACATTAACGTCACTATCTGTTGAGTAATGTTAGGCTTCCGCTGCCGAAAGACGCCGCCCCTTATAATTAAGGTATTTGTGCCTAATGAGGCATGGAGGCTCTCTCGTCGTGACACGAGCTGAGAAGACCTCTCTCCGGGGGAACGCTGACTCTCCCCCTCTCTACTCACCGCTAACCATTCATATACGGATCCCTTCTTGAGACTTAAAGGAAAGAAAACAATATGTTTGAAAAGAACCTATCAGATAAAAATAAAGATTACATCTCCAAGAAATAAATATATAAATATATACACACTCTGCGTAAAACTATTATCAGACAGCAAGAACGTTATCTTTTGCAAAAGGCATGCCGTTTCTGGCCAGGGATCGCACGTGAGCAGGGAGGGCCTCGTCAGAACTGCCGAGCATGGCCCCACACACCGCTGATGTTTCTTGGACCCCCCGGCTCACTGTATCTACGTTATCGCACCCATAGTGGTACCGTTCCCACCTCAGACCCCTCTAGCTCAAGGAACCTCACAGAAATCCATGCTTTGGTGTTTGGCTGAACTCTGCCTTCACACTCATGTGCACTTTGTGATGTATTTTAAGAGAAAGGCTTGGCACCCTAAAGGGGTTATAATATTAGCAGTATGTGCTGCACATTTTTCACCCTAAACAAATTGGCTGGGTTATGTTTTAAGATTTTATTATGGGGGAACTTGTTGGTAGGTTGAACAATATATTTAGGTCAGTGTTAAACCGGCTCATCAAATAAAAAATAAAATCATGTTGTTTTTGGTTTGTAGGGACCAAAGTCCTAAATCATAGGGCAACACATTCCCATCGCCCCATTACCAGCCGCTTGGTGATGTAATATGTTGACACAAATCTTGCTTTATATTTACCATCTATGATACCCATGGTTAGCGATCATACCCAGAGGTCTATCAGTCAACCAGAAAGATTTCAACCCGACTGAGTTATACATTTATAACTCTGACTATGTGTCAGAACGACAGACCTACAGCTGATTCAGTGCCTCGATGCTGCTGTGAGCCAGCATTTCGGCAAGCGACCCCCCTCAGACAGAAGCTGGCGTCTGGAACATGGGGTTGGTGGTAAAGTGGAAGCAGTTTGTTTGGCCTGGGGGAGGCGAAGAGTTACTCCGGAGCAGGCTGAGAAGCGTGGATTCGCCACGGTCGGGTGCTTATGTAGTGCACGTTATTATCTGGTGGCTGCCCTGCTCTTGGCGGGCTGGGCCGGGGCCTGCGGCAGTGGCTTGGCCCTCCTGCTGGGCTTGGTGACGGTGGGTGGCCCAAATGCAGAGTCTTCGGGGGGGCTGCTTTGCGGGGGGCGGGGCTTGAGCGGGGCCGCCGTGTTGGCCCGGACAGAGATGAACTGACGCCTTACCTCGACGGCGGCCGTCTGCCGGCGCTGCCGCTGGGGGGATGGGCTGTCAGTCCGCGAGGTGGAGTAGCTGCGGGGGGAGGCGCTCAGGCTGCGAGGGGCCGTGGCCAGGGGCGGGGGCCGAGAGCCTGCCCGCAGCGGCATTCTAGGACTGGTGCAGTACACGGGTGGCCCGGGGGTGGGCCGGGGCTTGGACTGCATCAGATGTGACTTTGGCTCACCTGGGGCATTCACGGTGGCCTTGCCCCGAGTCTGAAGCCTGAAACAACAGAATTATGTAGATGCAGCAAATGCTGGAGTCACTGATTGCTGTGGGGGAGGTTTGGGTTTATTACAGGCAGTGTTGGGAGGGTTACTTTTAAAATGCATTCCACTACAGAATACAAAATACATGCCCTAAAATGTAATTTGTAAAGTATTCCGTTAGATTACTCAATGTCAGTAATGTATTTTAAATACTTTGGATTACTTCAACATTGTCTTACCTGTGGCAATCACACTATACTTACTTAAGAAGATAATTCTGTTATGTTCTTCTACTGTAGCAACTGGTTGAATGTATTAAAGTATCACGCCAGATGCGTAAGAGCTGGTGAAACCCTTGTAATAGTTTCTTTACAGTAACAGAGTCTATATAATTGCGCATCATAAATGCACATGAAAAATCCACCACCATCCATTTAACATATCCTGCTCATCGTTATCATTGGTATCATTAGGCTAAACATTTCAACAAGAGCATGCATGGATACGGCATTAACAGTGTGCAGAAACATTAAATCTGTAAAGTTTTCTGAGCAGCACTACACATGTAGTAGACGCAGTAGACGGCCTATATTGTTTGTAATCTTGAAACTGCATACTGTACAAAGCTAACGCCATGGATCTTACAGCTGTAACATGGTAAATAGCCATAGTTAGCATATAGCCAATTGTTGATTGGCAGTTTGACTATCACTATAAAGGGCTAGGACAGGCAAGCTGACCAATAAGCTGCGGATGACTATAGCCAGACCAAAAAAAACTTACTTCAAGATGCTTCTTTAGGTTGGAAGCAGAGTTTTTGGACACAATGTAAGTTGGTGGCTGGTAAATAAAGGTTGCCCTGCACAATGATGTTACGCTTTCCTTTTTCTTCCATTCCTTCCATAAATGTGAAATGGTGACTCCCCAACACTGATTACAGTTTATTAGAGAGCGGGATCTGGGACGTACCTGTTTAGAGGAGTGGGTGTGGCTTTGAAGGGCAGTGGTGCGGGGACAGATGTGAAATGCCCCGATGTCCTTTTTATCGGCGTGACGGGGCGTGGGATCCGGCTCTGCAGCCGATCTGGTCCACTCTCCAGCTCTCTTGGTCTGGGCCCGAGCGCCTTCCTGCCGGGGGAGTCGTCAGAGTCGTGAGTGTCCTCCTCAGAGCCAGTGGCCGACAGGGTCTCGGAAGCCGGCCTGCCCTCGTCGCCGGAGGACACGGAGGACGAGGCCATCCTAAGCAGGCGACTCTGCTGCTTCTCTATGATCAGGCGAGCCAGCCGCTGCTGCCTCGCGCGCTTGCCCAGCCGCTCCCGGGAGGACTGGGAGGCCGACTGATCTGAACCCGTGTCCTCTTCAGACATGAGGACTGGTATCCGGCTCCGGGGCAGGAGTCTCGGCAGCTTGGTGGACCTGAGCTCCTCTAGGGGCCCCGTGGGGGCTTGCTCCGCAGGGACCTCCTTGGCGGGGGACTTCGGCAGAACCTCGAGACTGATTGGCGGAGGCGGGCCAGCCGAGATGACATCAGGACCCGAAAAGACAAGAGGAGGAATGCCGTCCTCCCTGACCTCTGAACTTTCCACAGATACACAAACGCCGTTCTCGACAAGTGCCCTTTCAGTGGGAGGAGATCCCGAACGCTCAACTGTTGGTGCATAGCCGTTTGGCTCAGACTCCTTCTCCAAGAAGCCAAACTCGCCGTTCTCCTCCACGATCTCACCCTCTACCACATGCTCTGCATCGTCACCTGAGAGCTCCTCGGAGACCCTGGAGAGGCCGCGGTCCTCATGCCTTCCCTGCTGGCCACTGGAAGACATCACGTTCAGGTGGGAGGTCTCAGCGATGTGGATGAACGTGCGTTCGACTTTGGTGAGTGGGGAGGAGGCGCCAGTGGCCGCGATGAGAGGCTTCGGCTCTGACCTTAACACCGAGGACAGTGTGCCAGGCTCAGAGACATCCAGCTGGCTTCCCATTGGCTGAGGCTTCTCAGTTTGAGGGGTGATCGCCGCCATAGTCCCCAGATCAAGGTCCCCACCTCCCAAGCACTTCCGGGCATCCCCAGGTGAGAAAAGGACAAGTGTCCTGGAGGCCTCCTCCAGCTCGAGGTCTGGCTCCACCGTGGAGGCTGGCCCCTTCGACTCCCGCTGGTCATCAGCCAGGAGGGTGGAAGGAGCTCCATCCTGACTGCGTTCTGTGCTTTTCTGACTGACCTCGCTGCTCGACTCGCTCTTGGGTGTTTCTGCCTCGCCCCGGCTCTTCTGCTCCAGGGGAGGAGCCGTGGGATCATGGGGAAACACGGACAGCGTGCCGGAGAGCACGGTGGTCGCAAAGTCCACCCTCTTGAGCCGTGCCTCAGGAAGACTGCTCGGCGCATCTCTATCGGCAATGCGCTCCTTCGCTCTGAAGTCTCGGTAAGGCGGACTGGAAGGCACCAGCAAAGGCTCCAAATGTTTGGATGACAGAACCTGGAGGGGGGAAAGTACAGGACAGAATGATGAGCTGCGTGCAGCAGATGGCAACACTGGCAACTCAAGGAGGCCAAATCGATTAGCCCAAAGTACGTAACCTTGGGCTGTCACATTTTACGAGTATGTGTGGCTAGTCCTGTCACCTCACAACTCCAGGTCTGGAGGCTTGAAGCCCACCTTCGTTCAGTGTGTATGGGTAGATTTAGCATGTTTTGCCGCGGTGGTCTCCTCAAGGTCCTCCAGCTTCTTCCTCCATTCCAAAGACCCAGTAAAGTGAAATAAACCGTGTGAGCGTGTGCATGTGTGTGCCCCTTACTGGACCAACCCACCCATCCACGGTGACCAGCTGCTTGACCCGTGTTTCCTGGTAACATGCCCAAGGCTCACTGTGATACTGTACCAGATGAGATATGGAAGATGGATGGATAATTGATTTAAATATAAAGCAGGGAGACAGTTTCAAAGCCCTCCTCAAATCTCTTTAATAACTTGTTGGTTGTATACAACCTCTTCAAGATTGTCTAGATTACATACATGAATTAGAAAAGGCACAAAAAAATCCATTGCACAGCGTTAATTTGACAGCCCATTTGTGTTTCAAGTGTATCCTTAAATACAGTGATCTGCCATATTTACACACAGCCTGTAAGCAAGTACTACATGCTAATATACAGGTAATCCAGTATGAATATTTACACTTCACAAGTTTATTAAAAATCTTAAAATACATGCATTATTTGCACATATTACAAGCCTACTGTACAGTGTTACCGTTGTATAAAAGAATGGCTGAAATCTCTCAGAAAGGCTTCTTTTTGTGTTCTGTCAAAAAGACACTCACGGATCGCTCAGCTGGCCGGCTTATTACCCCACTCAGCACTTTGTTCCTGTTAGAAAATGCATCTGAGAATTGGCTCAGCAGGTTAAAGCGCCTTCGAAGAGAGTCTTAGAGCATGATTCCAGACTCATCTCTCCACCCAGGAGCAGAGGCCCAGTGCAGCTGACAATAGTACCTTTTGGGGATGGAGGTGGGGGGTGGGCGTTAGTCAGGCTGTCTGGGCTGTTTCTGTCAGGGGATGTCCCCCCATGCTGGCTAGCCAGGTGTCTGTTATGCTACGCCATTCTGACTGGCGTGTGTAAAGATAGAGAACAAGCCGGTACAGGTGGCTTTAGAGCAGTGCTTCTCATGCTGGTGCTTGGAGATCCCCAGATAGTCCATGCTTTTGCTCCTTCCCAGCTCCCTGCCAGGCAGCCCATAATTATTCTCTCTCCCAGCCCAAAAACATGGACTGTCTGAGGGTCCCTGAGGACCGGTTTGCGAAACACTGCATTAGAGGAATGCTCGAGGTAAAGAGGAAAAACAAACATCCAGGAAAATAAAACAATATACTTAAAAGAACAAAACAAGCGTTTTTATACAGCTTTTGCACAGAAAACAACCTGCATGCATTTCAGCAGGATTAAACCTGTAGGTAGGTCAACAAGACATTTCCTCAGGAGACACAGCATCCTAATAGTATAAGTTAATAGCAGCAGTGTGGACTGGCATGATGCTAAACTTGCACAGTTACAGTGTTTCACGTGTGTTAAGGGAACGATGACTCGCCTGTGAACACACAATACCATAATGCATATGCCACTAGAATTGCTACACGCTCTGTCTGGCCCTTTATCTCCCTCCCACTCCTATCATTTTCAAATTCTTATGACTATTACAGTACATGAGTGTTACAGGCAATATCAGGCAGTAAGGCAACAGCTCTGAATCATGTATCTCTGCAAATCAGTACGGCAGCGTCTTTCCGAAAACGAACAAATCGATGAAGCGGCCGCATGACCACGCAATGCCTATTTTTAGCTTTTATTGCACCAAATGTTTAATAGCAGCGGGATGCAGAGAACTTTGGACGACAATGACCTGGTGATTTTGATGAAAACAGTGCAGATCTCCCAGCATGCACTGGGAGCGTAGCATAGCCCCATTGCCATTCACACAGTATGAACGATGCGGTTGTTGCATAGGCAAAAGGCAACTAAATATCGTAATAAAAATGAAAAATGAAAATGAAAAATGAAAGCTTAAAGGACTAAGTACATCTGCTTTATCATCAGTCACATAAATTTAAAAAAAAAAAGAGCACGCTTTAAAAAAAAAAAAAAAAAAAGTTTATAAAAAGCCTTTTTGTAAAAGTTTAACTAAGATATTGGATCCGTGAGTATCCTTTTAAGCGGTGGAAATGTACAAAAGCAACAAAAAATATATTTTTTTAAATTAAAGAACCATATGCTTTTATATCCACAAAAAAGCCCAAAACATATATATACAGCTTCATGCAGACAGTGTAAGTTGTTAAAAACCTGGGTTTGTGTACAACATAGGGGAGTCTGAGGATGAGTCAGCTGCACGCAGAGTGGGTGCAAAAGAATACTGTGTCAAACTGTGGGCGGGGGGCGGTGGGGAAGGGGGCGCGTTCAGGAGGGACAGGAAGACTTTTAGAGCGACGGGAGTCCCCCACTCGTCTCATGCAGAAGGACAGCGCCCCTTCAGTCGTCATTTGCGGAGTCAGCAGCAAGCCACCGGAAGGTCACCTTGGCGATGCTCCGATGGCACTATACATTCAGCCAAAGAGCGCGGCGAAAGGCCCACCGCCAGCTGGCGAACTACAACCCAGACTTAACAACACTTACATTCTCAAGGATTAAAGGCCCCTCCCTAACCTGAAGGCCGTGATCGGGCACCGACCGCTGTACAAGCTGGTACATCTCACGCACTCACAAACGGCCGTTACTTTTTGACTTCTCGCTATACAATTAATTAAAGGAAGACTAGATCGCGATCACTGAAGGGCCTTGAATTTGCACAGTATTCTGCACTAGACATATGCCTTTACAGACACCTTCCACCGAAAACCCACCGTTGGCAGCTTCGGCATTATACAACGAGTCATTTTGTTTGCATATGTACATTTACAAGAAATGAGGAAAAGCATAGCTATCTCAAAGTTAAATTTATCGTTTTGTTTTTTGTTTTGAAAACAGTAGCTAAAGAGGTCAGAGAGCAATTCAATGCAGACCACTAAGTGCTAAAATAAGACAATACAAATTAAACAGTAACATTTAGCATTTAAGCAGTGTGATATCGGCATTATTAAAATATGGCTGCAAGACGTCTTATTGGTAACAACCATTTTCCCTGCCTGCAAACAACATTTGAGGACACTTTCCTAGGTAAACACCCCATCCTTTCCATAGCTACTGAAAGGGTTCTAACATAATTACTGGGCCTCATTCGTCATGATCGTCATCAGATGAGTCACAGCAGCCCAGGCGGCAATAATAAAATCGTGTTTTTTTGTCTCGTTGAAAATGGCGACCTATTCCTGCGCACTTCCCTTGCCACCGCTGTCATAGCCCTCCACCCCCTGTAATTACTCTTTGGAAAGCACCACCCATTTCCCACATTGCTTTTCTGATTTCTGCATAAAGAACCCTCTTGCACCACCTGATTCGTAAACAGGACAAGCACACACCAGCAGATGAATGCCCAGCATCTTGGTCTCCATGGACCCAAATAGTCTGTAAACAGGCAATCCTTGTATTGCTGACATTGTATATGGTTTTCACATTATAAATTTATTAGATTTACAGGTCTCTGTCTCCTGAGCCAATTCTTCAATATCACAAAAAAGAGTAGCTTGATGTTATTACTATGAGTACCACCAAACCCCATACTTTGGTTCTTCTGGTGAATAGTACTGGCCTTCTCCAAGCAACTGTAAGTAAAGACTTGTCCTCGAGTGGTTTTGGTAAAACTGCTATCAAAGCTGTGAAACAGAAGCCCTAAAACAGATCTGGACCCGTGACCTTCACACCTGAATTCGATGCAGCTTCATGGAGCTTCTAAGGGCCGAGCACATCCATCAACATGAGAGCACAAACTGGGCTTGTAAAGATGTGTACATACACAAAAGGGAAGTGGCCTCTCATTCTTAGGACTTCATCCACATAAAAAGCATTTACTAACCTATTATTATGATTTAGGAAATTACATAAGATCTTCCTATGGTTGAATAGAATGCCTGAAACACAAGCATAATATTAGTAAGTAAGTAAAATTCTCAATCTGGAACTTAAAATTATATTAAATAATCAGACGCCGCTATATATAATATTCATTTTGCAGTCCTTTCAATCAAACTGACTAAGTCACATAATCATCTTCATTTGAGAGTTTATAGACTAATGATATATATTTTAAACAAAAACACACTGAACTGCACACGCAAACAGTATCACCTTTGGGATGCTAATCTGCTGCATTTGTTACATGTGCTGCGTATTGCGACGTGGCACCCTAACAATGCATTCTGCATGCTCATAGCCCTTGACATCATCGTATATGCGGCACCCCAGTGAGACGTCGTGCTGCGGTCACCCCGTCTGCCTGCGAGCGGGGCAGTATCTCAATCACATCATTTACATGACTGTCCTCCTGACATCTTCTTAAAGGTACCCGCACTGATCTGCAGAACCTCACTGGCAAACCATCTTAACAAATCACTTTTGGTTGAAGTTATGCTAGTTTCCACTTGGATTCTGCCCCTTTAGTTGTATTATGAATCTCTGGCAGTAAAATCAGAGGAAAAATATTTAAAGAGGCTGATTTAACCTGGCAACTAAGATCTTAATCACGTTCTACCTATCGAAGAAACAACTTCTTGTTTTCCTAAGTCAGAAACACTGAACAATCACACTAATTGTGAATGCACCACTTGCAATGGAAGGAAGAGACCAAAAGGAGCCTCAGTAATGATGACGGTGACATGCAAGTGCGTGGCGACACCTCAGTGCCGAGTGTCTGTCCACCTCACGCCTGCCACAAGCTCAAATGCTCTGCGTACTGCTCGGCATGGGTCCAACACCCCGGCCAGCCAGGAGGCAGCAATGCGGCCAACCCCGCCCCATCCTATAGGGTGACCCCGGCCAGCCAGGAGGCAGCGATGCGGCCAACGCTGCCCTGTCCTATAGGGCGACCCCGGCCAGCCAGGAGGCAGCGATGCGGCCAACGCTGCCCTGTCCTATAGGGTGACCCCGGCCAGCCAGGAGGCAGCAATGCGGCCAACCCTGCCCCGCCCCATAGGGTGACCCCGGCCAGCCAGGAGGCAGCGATGCAGCCAACCACGCCCCGTCCTATAGGGCGACCCTGGCCAGCCAGGAGGCAGCCATGTACCGAGGGCTCCCAAAAGCATAGTTGCTAACTATGTCAGCAGCTTGCATAGCTGGACCATGCAACTGAAAGGGTCCAACTATGTAAGTTGCTAATGGGAGCTTTCGGGAAACGTCCCCCGGTTAAGGTGCCGCCACAAAGACAGTGATGGAGGAGAGCTTTTGGAAAAGTCTGAAGTGCAGCGAGAAACTGAGCTGTTATGGCAGCACTCCTGTACCTCAATTACTGTGCTGAAGTGTGGCGTTAATAGAAGTGGGATGCGGGTCACGAACTGAAGACCTACGGATGGTACCACCTGAATGCAGAGCCCGATTTCCCAAGCTGAATGCTAATGGATTCTCTCGCCCCATCTGGAGCATAGAGCTCAAACGAGGCCTCTTTACTCTTAAAAAATAACCAGATCCCTTCCCACGACCTCAACTAGCAGTTCTTGCTGAAAAAAACTACGCAGTTATTACAGCTGCTGGCCCAGGCCGCACAGTGCGCTATTGGCCATTTCAGCATCTGTGCTGGCAAACTATTGCTATCTCATGACACACTTTCGTCTCCATGCTATTTTAAGCACGCGGGATGAAACGTATTGCTTCCAAACGCGACGGCCTAGCGGCGAAACCACAATCTCATTTTCTGCACAAACCCCCCCTCCAATTTTATTTTGGAAGACGGCCAGGAATCACCTCGCGAGCCGTTCACTGCAGCTACACAATTGCAGGACAATTGCAATTGCAAGTGTCAGCAGCCCTCAGGGTCCATTAAGACCCGCCTAAAACGGGCAAGATGCAGATTCCAGCGACAATTGCACGGATGAAGTTAATTCAGAGACGTAACTTTTACAAATGCTATTTGGTCAGTTTTTTTTGGGGGGGGGGGGGGAGCAGCTGGCTGGTCGCCTCGCTACAGGCCCTCTCCTCCACAACCCACCCCCCGACTCCCTACCCTGGGGAAGCAGCTTTGGCTTGAAATCACAGCAAACTGAGCACCTTCTAAACATAGAGGTCAAAGGCTACTCTCTCCCAGACGGTGGGTGGGTGGGGGGGGGGGGGGCTACTTTACAGCAAGACACAGCCTTTATCGACAGTCATCCTTAGCTACATTCTAAACATCTAACATCCTTAAAAAAAACAAAGCGTCTGGTTCTACTTTATCTTTTCATTATATTTTGCACAACTGCCATAAGGCGTCCCAGGGGGGGTGCAGCTTCCATCTCGCCGGTCTGTCTGTCCTCCCCAGACGGCGAATCGCCACTGTCTTGCATCGCGAGGTGCTTCAGGCTCAGCCGTCGCCCGGACGCACACGTGGTTCCCATAGCAACGCCCAGTCTCTCTGTCCCTCACTTAGGGCCACCTGCTGCAGTCAGCAAGGACTGGACCCAGTTTATTGCATTGATAAGAAAAAAGGGGAAGAAATAAACAAACTGTCTTTTTTTTTAAATCAGTAGATTACACGGTTAGTGGCTGGGGGGGGGGGGGCTTCCGCTCACGTCTTGTTCATTAGCTTGGCTAGCATCTGCTGAATGTGCAACCTGGACACATTGAGGACTGAGTGGCGGGGCCTGGTGCCGCCGGCCACCAGGGGCATGTGGCGCCGGGACGGCCCGCGGGCCGGGCTGCTCTCGGCAGAGCGGCTGCGCTGGATCAAAGTGCCGCCGGGCTGGGGGTACAGCTCCGTTTCCAGAGTTGAGGAGGAGAAGACATAGGAGGCCAATCTTCGCAATTGGCTGGGCCTCGGCAATGAGTGTTGGGAGTGTGGCCTGTCCTCCTCCAACTGAAAGAGACCAATAAGAGTGGAGGAAAAGGTGTCAGGCTGGGGAGGACTGACTCCTGCTCTCTCCTTTTTTACTAATTTAACTTAATTTAATTTAATTTAATGCCCCTCTCTGCATGCTTCAGGCCCCTCTGCCGACAGAGTCCCGCATCTCTCTCCTTGGTAAAAGCCAGAGCTACACATTCTACTACAGGAAAAATCCCATCTGCTATATATATGGAAACTCTAACAGTATGGGGGGGGGATAAAATAATAAACAAACGTATGGACATCGATCTGGAACGGCACACTCACAGAGACCGTCTCTGCTGCTTCCAGCATGGCAGGGAGTAGGGTCCACACCCAAACAGCATGTTCTACAGGCAGGCGTCTCAGGGTACGAGAAGCAGAGTTAAATATAGATTCACTGCCGGCGTATGCAACAAGGCCGCCGTCACGCAAGGTGGCACCAGTTCAGAGACTGTAGCGATCACGGCTAGTGAGGTTATCGTGAAGAGCAAACAAAGTACAAAGGACGACTCTTGTGCTGCTGCCCCCAACAACGTAAGTCTCTCTACTGATCCAGGCCAACAAGCACCCCTGACCTTTCTCTCTCAGTACACCGAACACCGGTCTCACCAAACACCGGTCTCACTGAACACCGGTCTCACCGAACACTGGTCTCTCCGGAACACCGGTCTTAGTATACCAAACTGGTCTCACCAAAATGCCATTGTTCAGCTTAAGCATCTAGCTTTAGTACTGAATAAGACCATATTTTTACCGGTAAGTCATATCTTTGTGGAGGCTTCTACATCAACATCAAAGTCAAGGAACTGAAGGCCACTCTTAGGCTCAAGCACTTGAGCATGTTTTGAAAGCGTTGTTTTACAAATGTATGAGATAAAGATCAATCTGCAATGTGAAAACTGCCACTTACAGTATAAGATGTGGTTACTGTAAGTAGTCAAAATAATAGGAACAGTCCTTAGAGAACTCTGTGGCCTGAACTGTAGGGGTGGGGGGGGACTGAGGTGTTTACCTTCCTGTGTAATCCATCCTGGCCAGGCAGGAACATGAGCGACTGCAGAGAAAATGGCCGGAAATGCAGACCCATCACAAGCCACATATGCTTGTGCCAGGAGGGAACATCAAAAGGATCTCATGCAAACAACACTACTGGTTTAATACAAAGCAGAAACTCAGAAACTACAATGCATTAAATGAATGAGACCACGTTATCAGTAATTCAGTATCAGTAAAAATATCACTGAGTGATATCTGCATCTTTCAGAGGACCCAAAACACCAGGTATTGTCAGGCACGGTGCCCTGCCCTTCAGGAACAAGTGCCTTGTGCCTCAAACAGACGATTCAGGCTAAGGGTGGGTACAGCTGCACATGTTGCTTGCAGAGTTTGATTGTTCAGGTCCAGAAAGTTAAAATCCAGACCAAGATTTAGTTTCAACCAACCAGCTGAGTATAAAGAGTCACAGTCAAAGAGTACTCAACTAGTTGGTTGAAACAAGATCTTGGTCTGGAATTTTACTCTCTAGACCGGAACTATCCACTTCTGGTTGCTCCTGGTTCACAAGCGGGGGAAAAGATGCCAGGACAAATGGCCTGGCCAAGGAGCTCCAGCGCTCTCCGGTTACGTTACAAGGAGGGGGGAAGAGCTACTCCACGCCCATCCGGTGCAGCAAAAACCCCCACCCAGGACCAACTTCAGCGAGTCTCTCTGGAAGAGCCAGCGTGAGTGGGCTGGGCTTTAAAACCTTCTGGTACTGGGGGCCCAACCAGATGGTCGAGGAAACCCGGCTTAGAACACAACCATCTGCCAAAACCAATGGCTCTGAATTTAGCAATGCCAACAACTCAAGGAGGACAATTTAGGCCGGGGGGGGGGGGCAAGATGGCATTTTCTTCACAATTTCTTCAGGAGTTCCATGCTTCACTTCCTTGCATCACTTCCCTGCCCTGAGGTGTACGGACCCCCCAAGCAAGACCACAAAGAGCTAATCTGTGGCCCCGCTCTATTAAAGGAGGAAATAAAAAACGACAACATAACATCCCTTTTGTAGCCGAATACTGCTTTTGTTGTTGTTGTTGTATAAGGATGAGTCATGAAAGGTGCAGGGCACAAGAAGCACACAATGCCCGGCATTGCCCCCCCCAGCCACCTTGGGATGAGAAGTCCCCGATATCGAGACTCAGCCAATTTGCACAAGACCGAAACCTGTCTTAACCCCAAAGTGAACAACACAATTTGTTTTTTTTACACCCAAAAACAAATTGCTGCAGAAAATAACTTCTGAAGTTCGGATGTCGCTTTCTGGATATGGGAAAAGGGGGTGTGCTGCGATGGACATGAGGCATATGGCGGTGTGAACACATTCTGCCTGGTCCTGTGAGGGGGGAGTACCATCGGAGATAAAGTTTCTTCACCGGCAGGTAAGAGAGGCGTCTGGATGGACGTGACCTTTAAGTGCCTCCTTCGTTTACCATGGCGATGATACCATTAAACTGCTAGCGCGACACTTTTGTTACCTACAGCCAGGGGCCGCCATGTCGGGGGAAGGCTGATGGTGAACACGGATGAAGGCAGATGGGGTGTTCAGGCTCAGGGGTGAGCTATACACCCTTTCAGGCAATGCCCACCCCCCCCCCCCGAACCCCCCGACCAATAACGAGGCATCTTACCAGTCTGTGTGGTCCAGTGGGGTCCGACTCCCTGCGCCTGGGCCGTGTGGAAGGCAGCGAGTGGCAGGGCGAGTGGGCGGGACTCTGGCCGGGCCCATCCGAGGTGGACGGACGGCGGGTGGGACTCCTGCGTAGGCTGTCCTCCTCCGCTAGCGGCAGCATGCCCCGGACTCGGCCCTCCTTGGGCCGCACCACCGCCTCCCCAATGGCGCCCCGCCGCCGCCGCTCCTCCCCCTCCTCCAGCAGGCGCAGCTCCTCGGGCTCCTCGTCAGTGGTGCCCGAGGTGGTGGGCTCGGCGCCCGGGTGGAAGTCGCGCAGCTCAGCCTCCTTGTCGATGATGACCCACTCCTTGCTGTCGAAGTCCTCCTCCTCGGCCAGTGGCACAGAGCGGAAGGCGTTGCTGAGCGCCTCGTGCTCCACAGAGGCCGACACCTCCAGGCGACCGCTGGCCTGCCGGTCCCCGTGCATTGTGTCCACGGACAGCATCTGCGCCGGCTGCGAGGAGTACAGGTGCCGGGAGGGGGATCCCAGCATGTCCATGCGCGACCTGCCAGGTAGAACATGCGTGCACACAGGAGGATACACGCGTGCACATAGGGCCGTTTACTCATCGCTGCGGGGGCTCCTACCAGCACTAAACAAAACAAACACACTAAAGTGGCCTTATTATGCTTCATTAAGGCCCAAAGTACATGCCAAGGGGAATAACACTCAACACTGAAAGCCCTGGGCGGAACGTGTAGGGGAAGCCGACCAATCAGAGCACACTGAGCTCACTGAGCGTGGGGTTTAAAGCCCTAAGAGCATTTCAGAGTGTTATAGACAGAGTAAATAGAGATGCACCGAATGAGAAAAATCATGTGTTTTTGGATTGGTGAAGCATGTAAATCTATTTCAGCAGACCACAAAAAAATATATGAACAGTGAAAATTAGCCCATTTAAAATCTGACACCTTTTCCAGTTGACAATATCTGATTGCAAAATCTGATTATTAGGGATTAAATCTCACTGGCATCTGCCTAAGCATTCCGTGATTTTAGTAATATTGTAAGCCTACTGTGTAGACGGTATTGCAGGAAAAGCTTACTCCTGCGTTCACAAATAGGGCAGAGATCTTAAGGCACTGCTACACAGATCTGCGGTACCGTAAAACATGCACATGCGCCCACATATTGGGCAGGGACTGCAGATCTGACCGCTGCAACTAGGGATGATGGTGGAAAGAAGTAAGAGATCAAAAGTGTGGCGGCACTTCACTAGAATCAATGCAGACAGTGCTTGTTGGCAAAAGTGCATGCAAAGGCATTAAAGGCTTTGCATGAAAATAATTTATTAGGTTTGTTTTACATTTCCATTACCAGAAAATCTGTATTTTTTAAGACATTGCTGTATTTTTTTTTAATTTTATTTTGCATTTCGCATTTAATATAAATTTGTTAAATAATAATACAAATTTGTTGAATGCTAAGTTATTTGATCAATAAAGCAATGTCAATTCTGTTGTTAATTAGATTTTTTCTTTAAAACGTACCGATAACAATACCATTACAGTATCTGACCGATAAGCAGATAAGCAGTACCAGTAAGAGCGGTAGTACCGTTAAAATGTCAATGATAGCCATCCTTAATAGTGGCAGGGGTCAGAGGTCACAGGTGGCTCACCTCTTGTCGTGGCCGTCGGCCCTGCCCTCGGCGGCGGACAGCCGCTCCGATTCGGGGCTGTGGGCGCGCGGGTAGCGGGCAGAGCGCATGTGCATGCTGGGAGACTCCGGCAGGCCCCCCTGCCCCGGAGAGGCGGGGTACGCCGCTGGACCGTGCTCCTGGTCTGCACTGCCCTGCGCCTGGGTGGGTGAGGGGGGTCAGACATGAGGGGCAAGTTCTTTCATAAAATGCAAACAATACAGAGAGAATTTTATGGTACACGATATTATAAACATTAAGGAATAATGCCCAAGGAGTCATATTTACATAAGTACACATGTCCGGCACACATAAGGGCAGCATCAGTCCTCAGGGCTCTTCCCATTTTCTTCCCCGGTCTCTGCACCCTTACGGAGCAGCCATCCTCTAGGACCTGAGAGCAGGCAGAGGCCCTCAAAGGCACAGGCTCCCTATACCCTTAGGGAACAGCCACCCTCTAGGACCTGAGAGCAGGCAGAGGCCCTCAAAGGCACAGGCTCCCT
>JAODKL010000062.1:4074690-4089933 GCA_026780765.1 Petrocephalus schoutedeni
GCTCCCTATACCCTTAGGGAACAGCCACCCTCTAGGACCTGAGAGCAGGCAGAGGCCCTCAAAGGCACAGGCTCCCTGCACCCTTACGGAACAGCCATCCTCTAGGACCTGAGAGCAGGCAGAGCCCCTCAAAGGCACAGGCTCCCTGCACCCTTGCGGAAGCCACCCTCTAGGACCTGAGAGCAGACAGAGGCCCTCAAAGGCACAGGCTCCCTGCTGCCATCTATCATCTCTGACAGTGCTGATTGTGCTCGGATCACAGTGCCCCCAGGGGGGTGGCATACCTTGCCGATGCTGATCCTGAGTTTGTTGCGGTTGAAATCGGTGTCCTCCCAGCCCTCGCCTTCGGGGGGCATCAGGCCGCCCTCGGCGTGCCGGCCAGGGGCCACAGGGGGCGCGTTCTCCTGCTCGCTCAGGCGCTCGTCCTGCAGCACGTCGTCCGTGTTCTCCCGCTGCATATCTCCGGGTATGGGCGTCACATTCACCACCCTGGCACAAGGAGCGCCCTCATCACTGTCTGCTACTACACACCACTGACCAGCAGGTGGCATTTATGACACTCAGTTAGCCAGGATGATTTAGTGTGTGTTGAAAAGAATAATGCTAATTAAGGTCAATTAGTAACATTGGCCTCCATTCTATCCAATATTATAATTACTCTTGATTAACATACTCTAAAAACACAGGGTTTCCTTTCAGGTGCCAAGGTTTTTTTGAATGGATTTAGGGTATTTTGAGGTTGCTGAATTAAAAAATCCCATTACTTTGGCTGAATTGGTTCGAGTCTTTGAGATAATGGACATCCATGAAATAATGCATTCCCCCAATACGACTTGTGTGTGATAACAAATGCAATAGGTATTGGTCTGTCTTTTGACTCTTTAACAGTGTCTTAGGTAACGAAATATCCCATATAATTATTTTGTATTTCAATTTGTAGGCCTACAATGCTATAAAAGCGACTTTTTATTTCAAACATGTTGTGTTAACTGATTAATATAACTATTAATTAACAATTAATATTTCAGAAACTAGAGCCAATCTGGCAAAACCAAAGTCATATTCCTAATCAGCACCATAAACCTAATATAAAACCCTTCAGACATCGTTGGCACCAAAATCACTGTATACCTGTGAAATCAAGGCAAGGAGACTGGAGAGACCAGTCTTGAACACATACTTGGCAAACCATAAAAAGATAAAATTATCTGATTTCTAATAAGTGATGTCAGAGCTACTCATTGGCTCCCTGTGGGGTACTAGTGGCTGTGGTTGAAGCGTTAGTGACCACGACAGTAGGAGCCATGTGACTGTCCAGGGCCATGTGACTGTCACCTCACAATTCACCTCACATGTTCGTTATATCAATTCCGTGTTTGTGTACTTCTGTGAAACTGGCCATTTTAAACAGGACCAGAGCATCAATATGAACTACTGGTCCCTCTCTAGCTGGAATGATGATTTTCCTCCTGCTTGAGTTTGAAGAACTTGCTGTTTGTTTGTTGTGGTTTTACACACAATGCAAAATGAACAAGGACCACCAAGAACTTCAAGAAGTATTTAGAGAAGCTTCAAATGCCAAAATGCTTCTGCAACTGGCAGTAATCTGTTTACGGTGGCTCACAAAGGGGGACTTTCCAACACAATCCCCCGCAAACACGCAGCTGTAGCCCATAATGGCTGTCAGGCACGATCACGTTTAGCAGTTAGCGCCGTGCTGAGGAGCCGCCGTCTTCGCCAAGCCCACGCCGTCTCCGCATGCCCGCAAATCTGCTGTGGTCTGATCATCAGTGAGATCCCACATCAAACGGGGAACAGAGCCTAACAGAGCATTTGCTGCAGCTGCGCATCGCCGACTGCACGCAGCAGCACCTGCACAGAGGCCTCATCGTGGAGGAGAGAGAGAGGCCGTGCTGCCTGATAACTGGGGTCTGAGAGGTCCTATTAAGGGGAAGCATCTCCTCCTAGCTCACTGTACCATGCTCACAAGCAGCTGCCAAACATCCGCACAGCAGTCCTCTGCAGCGGGACAAGGTCGGAGGTCAGCCTCACCCCACCATGGCGACCGTCTGCCGCGTGTTATGTTGGGGCGGCGTGGACGTGCTGGTCGACACCAATGAGTCTGTCTCGGCCTTCTCCCAGTCAAAGGGCTCGTTCTCCGTGATGATGCGCTCCTTCATGCTGTTCTCGAAAACCGACATCAAAAGCTGCAGAGAACAGAAATGGCCGGGGGGGGCAGTCACAAGATTACTAGGTACACATGCCAGCCTGCGAATGTAGCTTGGCTAAAAGCCCATCACTGTAACTCCTTCAGAACTGTGCCAAACAATGCTATTAAACATTCTGTTAAAAGAAATAATTAAAAGACTTTAAAAATGGCAGCTTGATCTGAAAGCCAATTAAGAGAAGCTCTGAAAAGGCCCTTGCCTATTTGCAGAGAACCGCCCATGTGGCCCAATGTAGCTGATAATACCTGATAATCCGGCTTGGTGTAGTAGTCGAGGCTCAACACATGATCCAGGAAGGTGTGAAACTCTGAAGGCATGTGCTTTAGCAGCATCCTGTGGTCGTACCTCTCTTTGATCTGGCCCACTTGCTCCTGTTTAAAAGGGACACGCCAGGGCTGGTGAGCCATCTGCCGGCACCGCTAGCCGAGTCAGGCATGTGAGGGACACCTAAAGCAACCGTAATACCTTGTCTTTTATTTTCCTCCACGGCAGCTGTCCAACAGCAAATTCTACCAGCATGTAAAATAAAGACCATAAATCATCATGGCGACCCATTTCCTGTCAAAAGAAACAGAAAAAAATATTATTTCTCTATCTCTTTATAAGTCCAATTTCTCAGCAGAAATGTTTCCAGCCAAAAATGTGTCTGTTCATGAGTAAGGAGGAACATAATACTGTAGTGAAGCAGGACTGACAGCAGCATTCTGAACACTCACCTTGTTTTTATGTGCGTTGACCGAGGCGTAGCGGACCGTCCCCCGAAATCCTGCGACGGTTCTCGGCTGGGAGGGGGAGGACGATGCAGGAAACACTATCAGAACACATGCATGCCTTCCGAGGGCCGAGCGTTCCAAAGCTAACCCCTGAGAGATGCGAGCGTCTGTTGCTTTGTTGGATTTTACCTCCCACAGATTAAGAAATGCAGCATGAAATAATGAATGATGCAATTAATGAGAAACTAAACATAATTCATATGAAGAGTAATAAAAAGAGGAGGGAAAGGGGGGCCAGGCAGGGGGCTCAATGGGGGTGCATTAGAGTTTCTGACAGTGTTGTACTGTGTTATTCCGTATCTCCACTGTATGTGCCGTTTCAGCACCACGTGCCCTCCAGGACACCGGTAATGCCTCACTGTAAGCACTCGGGGGGAGAGGGGGCTCTGAGAGGGCGCGGCCACTACTTGGTGCAGAAAGATCATACGCATTATAGCTACTGTGTGAACTGTATTTTGGCATAATATGTAAGTAAACCAGGGCCATGTGACAGGGAGGTGGTTCCAGAACTCAGAAGCTGGCAGCACAAGTCCCAGGAGGGCAGGCTGCCGTACCCTTGAGTGCAGCAATTAAATACAATAGCTTAAGTAAATCCAACTGTGTAAATGACTTTGAAAAACCTCAGATTGTCAGCTAAGCACGTAACATACATGCAGAATACAAAAGAAAAATGGAGAAACTACTTAAGTAATTTTTAAGTTCAATTCATTTTATTTTCATATAGGATCTTTCACAACACAGAGAGCCCGGAGACAGGTGACAAGAGTGTGCAGCAACCTGTCACGGCATCATGTATAAGGTGAAGGAAATAAGGAGGGTGGGGGGCTGCTCTGGCCTGGAGGACAGAACAGGGTGGTGTAGGGGTGGGGGGGGGGGGCAGCGGTCGGCTATGGCACTCACGGTGCCGCTCCGTCACACCGTAACCGCGGCCGGAGCGAGCGGCTGATGGGAGAAACAGGTCAAGCATGCGCTGCAAAATTAAAAAAGAAAAAAAACAACAACTGCAAAACATAAAAAACAAACACAAGAGTCAAACGAAACAGAGACAAAAGGCAGCAATGACACGAAAAAAACTGAAGAAATTAAAACCAAACCAGCAGGCATGAACTCAAAGAAAGAAACATTCACTGGAAAATCACATCTGCACATTAACAATACCTTTATTATGAGTGATTAAACCCCCTTTTTCCTTATATAAATCCAGCTAGAGAATGTTTTCAGTGGCAGGAGGGGTGCATTAATGCTCTGGGGTGGGGGGGGGGGCAGCTCCAAAGCTCTTAAAGCAATGACATTGTGCAAAACTCCTGGAAGCCACACCCTAGTGACTCGAGCGAGAAACCTTCTCCGCAAATGGACTGACTCCCTGTGAACCAATGAGAGTGCATCCCAATGCTGCATCCACCTATCACAATGGACCCTGATCACATGGTGGGGATGCTCGTCCCAAGAATATTCAACAAGAGATCATAAATAATTGACCGGGGTTTCAGATTGCATCCACGCAGACGGTGGCCGAGCTCGAATACTGTCATGGGAATACATAAAATCAGATTTCAGTCGATGTTTTCTCCTTTTAGTCATATCTTGCATGTGACAAATAAAACCAATTCATTAGTATTCAAAAACCAAGACTTGCCTTTTGCCCTGCTGAGTGAAATTTTTTTTTTTTTGCCTTGTCATGATTTAAATTGGCTATCGGGGGGAGAAAAAAAGGTCTCGCCAAAACCTGGTGGCTCAATGCACCCTGAGAAAAAAAACACCATTTCATGGTGCTGGAAAACCAGTGTGTTGCAAGCATTAGGCCCCAGGACACATACTGTGTATCCTTAGAGCACTGGACTATGTTTCTGTGTGTTTCTCTTGTATGAATTGCTTGGCTGCCACCACTTCCCAAATTGGGAGGGCAAGAATTAAAAGGCAAAAAAGCAGTCAGCTTAATTAATATTAATATTAACGTTAAAATTAATATTAATGTTACTGATCACAGGAGGAAATTTTTATTTTATTTAATATAAACACTGTTTACATATATGAACACTAATAATACCTGCTTTCTTAAGTAAGCTGTAGGGGGCACATTTTTTTTCATGTTTAGTTTTATATTTTGTATTATAAATGTACTATTTCATTTTTAACAAGATCTAACCACCCCCCCCCCAGCCCCACTAGCATTGATTTTATTTGATTAACTTTCACTTCCATAATGTGTGATTTGGGCTAGCAGACCGGAGAAGGGAAAGTCCCCTTAAATCTCCCCATCACACTCCCACTTCAAGATCACGATATGGGACACTTAATTGAAGGCAAAACAAACCGTTAACCCGGGAGACAGTGCTTCCAATCAAATTCGCCCAAGCACCAAATTCAGCAGCCTGAAACTAATTTGGATTCAATTATGCCGGGCCAACACACAGACTGTAAGTGACACGTCTGATCCGGGTGCTAAACCAATGGGCCATCAAGTAAACAGGAAGGAGGACGCTCCGGGAAGGTCACATATCACACTGGCGCAGGAGGCCCACAAAAAATCCATCTCACACTCCTGCACTCTGACCTTTGCATCACATTACCACGGCGACAGATCGACATGCAAATGAGGCATCTGCAAGTTAAAAGAGGCTGACCGGCTATTTGTAAGGTCTGGGCAGACACTAATTACATTAGCGCTGTGCAAAAATATTCAATGAACTGCCCTTAGCACGTTCAGCGAGAGTATAAAGGCTGCTAGTTAATATTAACTCATTATAGGATACTTGCAATTTAATGAGGTTTTGGACTATTTACTATCAACTATTTGGACTATCAACTATTTAAATAACAAATTCGGAAAAAAAAAACAAAAATAATAAGTACAAAAATGATGACACACGTGCCTGGGGCGCCCCCACCCTCGTTACTTATGGCCGCTGTGAGATCTATCTGCTGGCTTCCAGGCACCCAGCATAGCCCCCGTGGCTGCAAACCACTCAAGGTCACTCCGGTGGCAGGCCCCGCCCACCATCGGCCAGCCAAGAGAGGCTTTCAGTGCGCGATCCATAAGGAGCTGGTGCTGAATCAGCTGGGGGGTGGGGGCCGGGTGGAGGGGTGAATAAATTAAAAAAAAAGTCTGAAACCCACACCTGCCCAGCCTTCAAAGGCACGCGCAGGGGGAAATAGCAGTCGGCAGTATCGCCGCAGTCAGCGGGCCGCCTGCGAATCAGAGGCTCTGGCAGGGGAAGAGCGGTAATGGCAGCAGGCCGGCAGGCTGGCGATGCACGCGCAGCAACTCGAGGAAAGGGGGAACCACTCCGGCTACATTTTTTTTTTTTAAATCAGATGCATTTAAAAATGTTTTTGCTATCATTACTAAAGACTCGATGACTTCTACTTCAATCATTTTTGTCACTCTCATTAAATAAAATGAGCCTCTTGGTGTATTAGGTATAAATGATTTAGATTTTTTCTAAATTATAAGACAAACAATTATTTCAAATAATATCCTTCTGATTTCACAAGACCAGGATTTTGGGAGTACTTGTTATATATAATTTTGTGGAGAGCTGTTAATTAACCCAGAGAAAGTGTTTTACAAACATCACAGACACAAAGGCATGTAATTTGCATCCGTTCTTAACAACAACCTTGACTCCAAGACCAGCATCTCCACACCAAATGACAGGCAAAAGCCTTGTACTGAACACACCATCTTTAAACTCTGGGACCAATTGCTACAAATATCTTGCACTGCTCAGCAACACATGCCTCTCCGTTTTAGCATGAAAATGATCAGAAAACGTTACTACATACCAATGCTGCATAGTCCTAAAAATGAGAGGAATGGGGAGCTCACTCACAGGCCTGACGTCTCCGTTCGTGTTGGTGTACTGCCGCGCCAGGCCGAAGTCCAGCATGTAGCACTTCCTGTGTGTGGGAGGAAGCCTCCCCATCGCAAAATTCGACTGGAAGAGAATACAAATCGAATACTGTACTGCTACATACTGTACTGAGCTATACCCGCCAAAATAAAAAAAACACTACAATCAAGCGGCAAAGAGACGGGAACCCCAGGACCTCAAAGCCAGTGTGGTCTGGCCTTCAAAACCAAGTCAACAGCACAGTCACTGAGCAGTTAGTGTGATTTGCTAAGCAGCTGGAGTCACGTGTACACATACTAATACCTGTGCTGGATTTATAGCAGGTTTCCCTGAATTTTTGGTAACGCATTCTCAAAATCATGACTCAAATTAAGATCACAGGTAATAGAATATCTCATTAAAATAAGTACAGTATAAGATTCAAAGTACTGCAGAAGATAAGCAAATTGGAGACCAGTCAGCCTTACACTTATTTTTTGTTATCCTGCTTCATATCAAAATTTGAATAAACAATTTAAAACTAGTTGCTTCAGAAGATTCTCACATGGCCCAAGGCACAATACTTTAACCCACAAATTGTCTGATTACAACAGACATTTTATATTCATGGTTTTAAACTGAGCCTGGCATGAAGCTAAAATTCACTGCAAAAACAGGCCGGGCACTTCAGATTCACTTAAGCGATTATTCTGCGCCAGTGCTACATAGGTAGCCCTTATCACAGAGAAAGTGTGGCCACCTAGTTGGCAGGACAACCTCCTGTTTGTAACAAACGGCGTGGCACTGCATTGCCCCGATGGGGGAACATACAGGTTTGATGTCCCTGTGCAGGAACCCAACGGAATGAATGGCTTCTATTGACTCCAGGATCTGCTTTCCAAGACGCAGCGTTGTGCTTATGGTGAAGGTCCCCCGTGGCTGGCTTCTCCTCAAGTCGGCGAGGTTCCTTCCCTTTGGAGGAAAAGAAAATGGCACCGGTAACCAACCTACCATTACTGTGCAGAATATGGAACCAGTCAGACACTGACTGGCTAATGGCTGGGCTGAACCAATCAGAGAGAAGTCTCCACTGGGGTCTGTTCACCTGCCTGTTCCTTGACATAGATGGTTAATTTCAGTCACACACATGCGATTTGAAAGACCTGACAAGTCATTTCGTATTGGGATTAAACAAAGTCATGCATTTTCTTCACATTATGCATTAAGACTGGTGTTGGAAAAGAGTTGGCAAATATAAGTGGAGCTTACAATGTTTGGTCATTGGAAGACCAAAATGCCTTCATAATGAATGAGTCTACAGGATTATTCAGGTCTATAACACACAACTGCTCATTTAAACCCAGAACCAGAAAGACTCTAGAAATCCAGTGACCGCTTTTGATAGAAGCGGATCAGTCAAACAAACCGGAACTAAATACTTATCACCATGGAAACAAAACACCCCGCGTTAGTAACATCCTACGGGATTCAGTCCTTAGACCAGGGCTATGTGGGACAACATGTGTAAAGTAAAATCGTTCAGCTTGCCTCACACATCAGACGTGTAGATTAGCATCCAAAAAGTCATGCCAGTGATAATCTGACATTCACTCCAAAAACGCGACCAAACACTGCAAACATCACCCTCATGTTAGCGACATAAAAACTGTCCCTGTTCAAGAATAAGACAACTTAAATCTAAAATGGAGATCTTTCTTTAAACCAAAATATATTTGTTAAACTTTAAATATGTGACCTTTTTAAATTATCATTCTTCACACAATTCTTCCTGGGATCACCTCATTCTTTACTTGTGAGAAAGAGCTCTACTAATAAAAGCTTCAAAATCGCATGCTCCCGCGCACGCATGGAGTTCTCATCGCCCTAACCCCTGCCAGCACTCACTAATCGCCGCACCCACAAGCACACGCCTGCGGCGACCAGGACGGCATTGCACCACCACCCTGCAGGAAATCCCCGAGACAGCCGCTGTATTTCTGCAGAATTGTTGACATTAAGCTTATGAACAGGCAGACAACCGATGGGCATGAGGCATGATGATATTGTGGCTTTATATGATGGATTGCAGATGCTTGCGGTGTTATACCAGCAAAATGAAATTATAAGATAACAGGGGGGTATCTGGGATGTGTATGGAGGGTGGGTGTGGAAGGGGGTGCTGGCCTGGGAGGGTCTGTTAGGGGACACAAATGGTATTACGCATCTGCATTACATTTGCTCTGCCTGCTCTTCATTCTGGTGCCACTGGACATGTGAGCCGTGATCCTCAGCCCCCTTCAGACCAATCTGAAATGTCTTCACTGTCAGCTTCTTGCACTTCCAGCACAAGCCTCTGTTCCTCTCCCACCAAAATAGAAGCTTCACATTTGTTATACACAAGCCTTGCTGTAGTCCCATATCAGAACTACCACTGTCTGCCCAAATCAGACTCCGGACCATTCCAGAGTGCCCCTGCCACGTGACTCAGTGGTCCTGTTCAGAAAGCCACCCCCATGGTGATGCTTCCTGTGCTCAACAAACAACCTTCAGATACCCCCCCCCCGCCCCCTGCCCCCATTAGGCAGAATATTTAGGACCACATGACAATGGCAAAACAATTTTTCCACCAAGACTCTTTCTGTAGACCCCATCACTATTTCCCTAGACTCCTCTCTCCCCTTAGCTATGGCCATATGAGATTTGAACAACACATGTGGTGCCTCATGGATATGAGAGAATAAATGGCAAACTGTGGGCAGGATGGAGAACACCACAGCACCTACCTGCAGCTGCATCACCACGTAGTTGAACTTCTCGTTCCTTCCGCAGCCGATGAACTTACACACGTGATTCTTTCCTTTGAAGAAAAAAAAAACATTTTAGACTAAGTGGGCACAAATGAAGCAGAAAGATGAGCCTAGATCCAATCCTCCACCAACCTATCCGCTGTCAGACTGGTCCAGGCCATATCCCCGCCCAACTGCCATGACCCGCGAGAGACTTACACGTTCACTGTTACGCACGTTGGCACGCTCTAATGAAGGACACCAGGGCAAATGAGGCACCAGGGGCACATTCGTAGATAACCATCACTATCATTATCAACCTTTAAAGTGTCTATGGGCATCACATGTCCACAGGGGGGCACTCTGAAACCCTGTCATCCCACTGACTCAGGTACTATAACTCAAGGCCCACATTCCTAAAACAGCACATCCCTCCATCGGGGCCCTATTATGCTCTTCTGGTATTTCCCATGCCTTTCTTCTGTTATATAGCTTTATGCAAAAGTAAACAGACAGCACAGTCTTAAGGCCCAAAGTACACACCAAAGGGAGTAACTCTCACCACAGAAACCGCTCTTCTCTACAGTAATTTGCCTGAAATGCCTCTTCACAAGCTGACAAATTGGGCAAGTGGACAAATCAGAGCACACTGGGCTCATCAGGTGGGGCTTAAAGCTCTAACATAACATTTCAGAAAGTTATACACAGAGTGAATAGTGATGTATAGTATGAGAACAGTAAGAATGTGTCTCTGGAACAATGAAGTATGCGAGTCTGTTCCAGCAGACCCCAAAAATAAAATGATGAAGAGTGAGCATAACAGAGCCCCTTTGATATGTCTTCTGGTTGAACACAGAATTTGTGATGCAATCACACTGCTACAGTATGCTGGTCAAATTAGCTCAGCGTTGATGTTTCATGGCCACGGGATGACAGAGGCGCCTCTCTGTGTTCCCTCTGAGTGGGATGCACTGCCTTGACAGCCCTTTAAGCTGTGCGGTCCGGACACACACACCCTCTGCCCCTGGCAGAGAAATGCCGTGTATAAGGGTAAGAAGGAATCCCTCACTGCTTAAGTATTAGCTGGACAGGGGACACCTAGGCTCTCTTTGCTCCAATACAATCTGATCAATATATAAACCAACAGCAGTGCAGCAGGAGGACTGTATTTAAACACTGCACAGATGGAGCTCTGTTAACACTGAGGAAGCAACAGTGCCTGCTATGGACAAACTGTGTCTTCATTGTTAGCCAGAGGCCTTCCATGCCAAAGAAGGGGGCGTAACGGTTCAGGAAGTGGACTCCGTTGTACCCTTGAAAAATGCTTTTAACTGTGTTATTCCAGTGAAACAACCAGCTGTATAAATGGATTAAAACTGGAAGTTACCTAGTAGTAACAAGTGGCACAACACAAACCTTCCGGAAAAGTGCATCTTCCCACACCGATCGTGACTACGTCTCAGCGTTACTCATGATCAACTGCCAGATATCTGATCAGCCACCATGGGTGGTGAACGCATCGGCCTTACGGCGGCCAAGACCACATGCCTTTCACCACTGCACCAAGCTGACCAAGCACTCGGAGGAGCCGCCATTTCCCATGGTGGCCAAATCTCTAGGGAGCGATCGATAGCACCTGCTTCTCCACCATCTGCAAATCCCTGATCTTAAACGTCAAGCACTGGCGGCATGCGCTTACAGACTTGCTTCAACTTGTGGTCCAAGAGGTGGACCCAGCAGACGCTGCTCCAGCTCTCTTTGTACTAAAGGCATCCTACTCTGATGAGTTGTGAAGTCATTATACGTAAGAAACGCCCCTGGGACTGGATGGTGATACAGTCAGCCTACAGTGGTATTTCAGTCATTTACGCCTTTATACAAAACACTTTGCGATGAATTCCTACATTATGCCGTTACATTACAGATCCTGCATTTTTACCACAATTTTTACTATTACTACAAAAACAAGGATTTACTACCTGAGAAAAAAACTACCCTTATAAAAAAGGGGCAGTGACTCCATAAATATTTAATGTCATATTATTTTCGTAAGGTATGTCGACTTCGGCCTGTGCGGCAGACATGGGCCCAAGCAACAAGCAAATAGCTTCTCATACAACTACATTGCAAAGTATTACCAAGTCTGACTTAACGTGAGCCAGCCGGGCTGAATCATGATGCCCATCACTGCAACACCCCCAAAACGGCCGCCCCTGCACGTTGCACTACCTTGCAGTTTCTTCAGGACGGCAACCTCCATCTTGAGAACCTGTTTGGGCTGCTGAGCTGACTCCACCTTCAGCGCCACGTTCTCCTTCGTCAGCAGGTCGAGGGCCTCGTAGATCTCCCCGAACCCGCCGCCTCCAATTTTCTTCAGCTGGGCGTGACGAGAAAGGGAATAAACAGAAGGGAAATAAGAAGGCGCCAGGGAGCCCAGTACAGCCGTCAGTAGGCTCCTCCGCACCATCTCTCAACATTTTTATTATATCTGTTTATTTCCTATCTTACGCACTTGGTCTTCCTAGCAAGTTTACGGCATGTGCACCAGAATCATTAAAAGGAATCTTCTGATTTCTGAAGGGGATGCGTGAGTTCCGAGTTATGATTGTGTCAATGCACAAGCAATCAAATATCAACGTACATTGGGGGCTTAAGCTTCCAACAGCTAATTGCTAGAAATGTGACGGTAATTTTCAGCCACAAAGTGAGGACAGAGTAGTCTGTAAAAGTATTAAGAAACAATGTGAAGAAAATTAAGTACGGTCCTGTTTTAGCAAACCTTACACAGCCATTATTTGTGCAGCCCTGAGAGCGGACCTCTGGGCTCCGATTTGGCCTGTCCCTCTGCACGTTTGACAGGATCGCCAGGCGAGGCACACAGGAGCTGTTACTGATTGCTCAAGCAGGGATACAGCCGGTTCCAGCCCAGCGACTTTGGCGGTAATGCCTGCCGAGATGGCTCCATTGCATACACTCCCACACATATCAAAATTACTACCGGTGCTGCTGCCACAGCGCCCAGCAGAGGACATCCTGCACACCCTTAAAACACTTCCATCAGTGCGCCAATGACTGATAAGCATGTTGGGCGGAGGAGACCAGTCATGTGTGACTAACTGGAAATGCAAAGGGCAGGTCATCCATGATCACCTACAAAAAAGCTTCACAAAGACCTTCGGGGCAGAAACATATTAACTGCAGCTTTGATTTCCATCACCAGAAAGAACCCAGAAGAAAAGAGCATCTGTATGTGAATGTGTGTGCGTGTGTATGTGGAGAACAGAAGATCTCCCCATGTTGTGTTGGTTTCCTCGTGGGACTCCGGTTACTGCAGTCTAAAGGCAAACGACCTTGGTGAACTGGTGCTTCTAAAGCGTGTGCGCGGGCCACGTGACACACTGTCAAGGGTGCACCCTGCCTCGTGCCCAGCTCCAAGTTCACCATGACCCAGCACCGGATTAAGCAGTTATAGGAGATGGATGGATCGATCGAGAAAATTTCGCAGAAGCGCTACCTCTTTGAAGGTAGCGCCTCTTCGTTGACAGCAACATTTATGGCCAATCATATGCCAAGGAATGACTTTTAAAGAATGGCCAACAAATTAGTCAGTTACACCCATTTCAAGAGACAAAAAAGCCTCACAGTGAGTTAGATCCTGAGACATTAAAAGCTAGCGCCGGTGCATATCCCCAAGTCTGTGTTAGTAAACGTTCCTCTGAAGCTTCAGAAGACCAGCAGCCTACACTTTCAGTAGGACCCTTCAAAGAACATGAAAGGACACTTCAAGGTTGGGCTGCACTAACCTATTGTGAAGGAGTGTATGTGTGTGAGTGAAATGAAGATCCCATTGCTCCACCTTTCAGGCCAGTCACAATGCCAAGAGCATTTATTGGTGTGTTAGTAGCAGATCTGCTCAGGAAGGCCAGTTTCATGGTCAAGACACCTCAGGACTTGGTCCAAACATCTCTTCTTTAAGTATACTTTTTATTAAGAATTGCACATCAAGTTTACCTATGTGGAAGACTGCTGGGACCATTGAACACCAACGTTAGGATGAAGAATCATCGAAACTAAGGTATCTCAAAATGGCTCCCATCCAAGGCTGTTTTTCTGAAACATCCTCACCCAGATATTTTCCAGGACAAGGAGCGTACAGGCAGAAATACACTTCCATAACCATCTCACCTGCCCACCCCCACTGCCACAGAATCTGCATTAAGTTTGATGGGGAAAAATGAGACTGTGAATCTAAGCTGCAACCGAGTCTGAATATTCAAAAATGTAGATTCAGCGGAAGGCAGCAGCTCATTTTCAGCCAGGTCTTCTGCAGCAGCTGTGAGGCCAATTACAGGACGGGGTGGGGGGGGGGGGGGGTTGTCCACCACTCACCACTTTCCATCGGTCCTTGACCATGCAGTTGGGAGGCAGGATGTCAGCCTGCTCCCCGGCTCCGTTCATGTTTGCGTCGTCCTGGAGAGCAGATGCTAGGCACTGCATCTGCCAGCTGGCGAGGACCCGGCCAGCTCCCAGCTTAAACGAGCCATTTATCTGCGGGGCGAAGGACACAGCTCAGCCATGGCGCACCGCTGGATGGCGCGTCTGCGCCCACGGCGCCGCGCTCGTGGCCTCGCGGAATTATTTCATCATGTCGCCCATGGATTTTTATTCCCAGGAATAACACAGATGTCAGTCTGAGCACTTAAAGCCGCACTGAGCTTAATAAATAAACCTGGAAGCAAAGAAACATGACACAGCTGTGATTTTACACAGGATTTTATGCTTGTGACACTGATCTCTTGTTTAGGTGCATGGTTCCCTCCTGATTAACTACACTTACCGTACAGCACTGTGAATGCCTGCAAAGGGTTACTACTCAATTCAGATCATTGGTCAGATTAAACTGTAAAGCACTGTTCTCTCATATTTTATACATTACTTGTGCATCACTCAACAAAATGAGCACATCTACTTGAGTGTTTTCCGAGTGCAAGGTCTGTTTCCATTATTCACTGAGTAATGAAGCAGTACATCTGACCTTTCGGGCATTATTGACTTTAATGCCGATATTCATACGTACACTTTTCAGGCTAAAAACAGGGATGGAAGGAAGTGAGGTTAGGACAGAGAGCAGACCATCTGCATGCAGCACCCAGGTTCAGCAGATAACCATGCACAGCCGGGTTCAGACTGGTAGAGGGGGAAAGAGTCCTTATCAGGAGCCTAAACCATGCCAGTTTCCATAGCCAGCAACGCCGTTCAGCTCAGTATGCACGCTTGTAATAAAATCTGCATCAAAAATGCACTGGAGGGTCTAACCGAGAGCGAAAGCGAGAGAGAGAGAGAGAGAGAGAGAGAGCGAGAGAGCGAGTGCACCACTGTGAGTTAGCAGGAGCCTATCCAGCAGTACTCTGCATTTCCTCATACTGCAGTTCCCACGAGTCTTTCAGCAAGGCGCTGCATCCTCAGAAAATACTGGACGCCACACAGGTGTGTGATGTGCATATTTTTAAGGCAGGTTTCCGGTTTGAATCACCTAAACCCATGGAAGGTTCACGACCACTTTCTTACCTGAACGTCTTCAAAAAGAAGAAACGGGTAAGCTGGGTTTATTCCACCAGCCCCC
>JAODKL010000062.1:4127059-4138418 GCA_026780765.1 Petrocephalus schoutedeni
TTTTGAATTACTGAATGTTATCAATTATTTGTAATAATAAAGAGGTTTGACATTAACTTTATAAGAGTTTGATACTGCTAAATTGCAAAGTTTCTATTAATTGAGGTGCTGGACATTTAAGAGTTACATATCCTGTTAAATAAAGATTAATAAGACAATGGCAAAAAAGTAGTGGTCAACTATAATAGCTAATTTTCCATCCTGGTCGTTAAGGTCCCTTTCATTTACTGTTTTCTGGTACTTATTGAATTTTAACTGAACACCTGTTTCATTTTTCCAGTCATCTTTGTTTGTTTGAATAATCATAAAGATAAATTGTCATGTTTCAAGCTTAAACATATTCAAATTCTAAATGATTAGGATAGTGTTCATCATTTCATTTAAAAGATTAGCACTTGAACAATCAGCTGGAGAATCTAAAAATTGAAACGACCATTTATAGATCTAGAGTGTGCAGTTCTGTTAAAATCAAATAATCAAATTATCATTGATTAATCAATTTGTTGTAATGTATTGGCACCTACATATAGACAAAAGCTTCTTTTATTCAAGGTGAATTAAAATTGTCATATAGATATAGCTCAGCTGGCAGGAGGAACAGAGCTTTAAAACATAAACGAGTAAAAAAATAAAATTAACTATGGTGAAACAGAGTTGAATAACTGACAGGTGGCTCTCTTTTTGGAAACGGCCTGTTCTGTAAATGGGATCCATTATATATAGCTACAGGTAGCTAATGACTTCTGGTCAGGGGGTAGCAGTGGCTCTGCACCATACATACGGTAAGACTATCGAGACATGTGGCTTTAATTTTAGAGAATGCATTTTACTGTCTCTAACTGTGAGGGGAAATGATGTGGTGAACTTGTTTGAGCTTTCAGGCAGCATAGAAAGCAGGTTCTCATTCTGGGCGTTACTGGTGTTGGCTACAAGGGTGCAGATAAAAAGTTCCTGGTAGATTAATCTGCAAAAGTTGGGTGATGGTTGGTATGTCACATCACATGACGAACTGTCTCTTGCGATTGTAGGAATGAAAGCGCATCTTCTCTGCTATCAAGATCATTTTTTTAATCTGATAAAAAACAGCCTGCTTGCATTCCATAGGACAGTACAGATGGCAGATAATGTAGACAGAACACACACACACACTTCCTGGAACTACCTGCTCAGTGTGGTTCTCCTGGAGGCAAATCCAGGAATCTAATGTCACAAGACAGGAATCTTGTATCACCCTGGACAGGATGCCAGGTGTTACATTCACACACAAGCACACACGTGTCAATTTCAACACTAACTGAAGAGTGCCTCTTTGAGCTGAGAGAGAATGCAATCTCCACACATACAGAGTGGGGCACAGGACAGGACACCAATAGTCACTGACAACCTTCTTTCACAGAATTATATTGTTATAATAATTGCTATTTACTTACTCGGCCGGTTGCATATTAACAATCCCTGCTTATTGCTTCCTGGGCATCCCAGCCCAGTGCTGAACCTCCCAGGCTGGATCGGCAGGCGTTGGATGGAAACCAGCTTTGCGTGGCAGGGAGCAGGCAAGGCAAAGCAGCAAACAGGAATCGGGGGGAAATGTTCACCATGCAGAGGCAGCAAAGTCAAGGGCAAAGCTTAGGCTGAAACTGCAGCCTATCTGCAAGAGAGACAGTGCTGTATGTACTGTAAGACTGACCAGCAAGGGGGAAGCACTTCTCTTTTTATTTTGATGGCAGTCTCAAACACAGCCGCAGAGGAATGGTAGATCTGCTTCACTCCTTGGAATCAGGAATTCAGTCCTCCTATTCAAGCCATTTTCAAAATAATTTAAAAAACCTGCAGAACAGTAGATGGACAGTGATAACCATTCTCCCTACCCATCTTCCACAGATTGCGCTGGAGACTGGATCCCATTTCACATTTGCAAAAGGACTGCAGCCCAGATCGATGTGCTTTGAGTGCCACCTAGTGCAAGGATGATGGCACTACACAGCAAATTCATCAACATTTAGTGCTGAATAAACGGATATCATTAATAATGGCTGCGATCTTTGAGACAAGTGAAGGGACAATTTTCACAAGAATAAACATCAAACCTGCTTGATTTGTGCTATGAAAATAATGCACGTTCTGCATTCGGCCCATATAACTCACACTGACATGATCCCACCAGACTCAAATCTGATTTGGGTGTCAAAAAAAATAAATAAAAAAATACCTTAAAAATCAGCCTTGACACTCCCAGTCAGCCGCAAGCAGGAAGTAACATGCAAACTAGCCAATCTGAAGATGAGACTAATGCTGCTTTGAGGAACAAAAGGAAACGACATTAACCTGATAATCAGTTTTCCCATTTCAGGTCTTTTGCAAAGCCACGCAGTGTTCATTGAGGTGTGTGATGGAGCAACAGCGCTCTCTACACTGGCGTTATGGGGGGGGGGGGGGCACTCGCAGATCCGTGTGGCGTCAATTCACAGCAGCACTACACTCCAGTGTTTTAGAAGCAATTCTCAGAGCGACCACGTTTCATGTCAATCTGAACAATTCACAGAATGGAAAAAAAAATCGGAATCATTGACAATGTAAGAGAATCAGAATCATTCACAGAATGCAGAAAGGCAAGCGTTTACAGAAAAAAAAACACGTCTGAGATAAGGTGCGCTCTCCGGTTTTTCACGTTAGGAAGAGGAACGTCAGCAGAAAGCTGACAAGCCCCCTCTCCACACCCCACCCCTAATATCACTGGCCACGACACGAGAGAGTCTCCATCAATTGCTAGCACCCTGCTGCGCCTTTCTTCCCAGTCGCTGAATAATTCATGAGATCGAAAGCAATCCAAGAGGATCTATCCCAATAAGAGAAAGTAGACAAAACAGCCCTTCTTCAACCAGCTCCATGCATGTGGAGCATGTGTGTGTGAAGTGAGCTTCAAAGGAAGAGGCCATGTGACTTTCACAGGCAGTGTAACTGCATCAATAAACGTGGCAAAGTCAAGCATCTCAGGGAATTTGTAATATCTTACCAGGACAGCTGCATCTTCCTGCAGAACAAAAAGGTATTCAAATAGAAACAAATATCCAGTATTATAGGCTTTATTATAATAGGCACAACAAAAATGAACAATTCATCTTAAAGTTTTCAGTGTGACTTGACTTTCCAACGTATTTCTGGTATGTCCAGAAGGTGTCAGCTCTGCACCGATGATATCTGATGGTCCCTCAGGTCCCCTCCCTCACTCCAGGGATCCCGAAAAGTCATTTTTAATGAGTGCTCTGAATGTTCCAAGTTTTGGGGCGGGAGGGCGGGGCAGGGACCGTCTGTAGACCCATCAACGGGCCAGATGCAGGCAGCTCTGGCTGCGAGGTTCTTCACCAGACGGTCCGCTTGACCCCGGCCCAGGGTGAGCGGCGCTGGCCTTGGGCGGTCCGCACCTCGTCCCACTCCAGCTTGGTGTCTGGGACCTCGTCCTCGGGCTCAGGATCTGGCCGCGCTCCCCTGGCTGGTGACGCCACCACGTGGGGCAGCGGCCCGGTCTCGTGCCGGAACTCCACCACGTGGAGCTGTTTCTTCTCTGCCAGGTCCTGGTGGTTCTTCTGTCAGGGGGGAAGGAAGTCAGGTTACAGATCCCCCCACCCTAATGTAGCCAGACCAGCCCAACACAGCCTAGTTATCCAGCTCCTATCCAGTCTGGGTATCTGGCCCAGGTTTTCAGAAAACATGTTTCAGTAAGTTTACAAGGCATCTGTAAGAAGCTGTTGCGCATTTCCATAGCGACTCACCTGGTTGGCCAAGCCCTGGAACAGCGCCCTGGTGAGGTTCAGGAGGTTGGTAGGCCCGACCACCTTGCAGTACATGTCCTCGATGCCCATCAGCTTGCAGATGGTGATGACGGCTCGGTGGCAGTGCAGCCCGTACCCTGCAAAACGCGGGACGTGGACGTGGAGCGTCACTGGGCTTGCAGATGTTAGCATTTAGCAAAGCTAGCGTGGCCGCTACGGCTAATCCCATGACCCAGGAATGATTCTGTGATTAGCATTCTATGCTACCACCCAAAGGAAAATAGCATGAGGCTGCATGCATTACGAAGACAGAACTGCGGGTCGTGCCTGATGCTGAATGCAGACTGTTCTGCCAAACTGGGCTCCCCAACATTCCCCAACGTCTATCACCTGGGCAACACACTGGAGGAAATCCAGCTACCAGCCTATAGGAGACTGGGTCCAGCTGCTGTTACTAGGTTTAGTCGTGTCAGACTTCTTCACTTCTGTTGAACCCACACGCCATTGTCCCTCCCCTTGTCTCCCTTTCCAGCGCCGTGCAGCTCTGCAGAAGACCTTCAAAGACCATGTTGGCTCCGCCCACCACACCGAGGCGTCGGGGGAGGGCCAGGAATGCACCGGGTGGATGGGCATCCATTGGTGTTTCGGTAAAAGGGCAAGGCTGGAGTTCTTAAAAAGGAGGCGTGCTCATTAAAAGCGAGGGGAGAATGACGCCGTGGAAGGCAGAGGGAAATACGGGCTTCCTGAGATTCGAACTGATCAGAGCCAGTTTCAAAGGCATGGAGGTCCGGCCTCATCAGGGCCCCTAGCCATCATTACAGCCCCAGATGCAGCCCCCGGTACTCACTTCCATTTGATCGTGGGGGGGCTCAGCCCAGATGCTAGTTAGATTACTGAGAAAACAAACCCAGCAGGAGGTCGCAAACCTCATTTACCAAAAAAGAAGGCTTCTTTCCCCCACGGCCTATAACAGGCCAGCAGGGGGGAACACTCTTTCCTGCGAATATAGCGCATGGCGTCACTGGAAATAATGACCCTAAACGAGGTTTTATGCTTTTTTGCATCCCAAAAAAGGTACAGCAGAGTCATTTCACGCTACGGTACCCCTAAAGACGAGAGCATCTATGTCACGCTGGCTTCAGACGCCGCACAGCTGATCTGAGACCTGTGAGGTGCCCACTCTCCTGGGCACACCCAGCTTACCTCTGTTCTGCTTCTTCATACGCAGGGTGGTTCTCTTGAAGGTCGAGTTGATATCATGGTAGACTGGGGGAAAAAATTTAAAGCACAAGTTTACTGTAGTAACCCTAACCTCACATTTTTCACTTCCCCTACGCAGCACCACTAATGCGGCGTCAAAGGCCCAATCCCAAACTACAGACTCGATACCCCGCCTTCATCATGGGCCACATTCACGCTGAGTCGCCCTCACAACAGGCCCCATGCACTTAAACTGAAGGAAATTTGGTGGCACTTTAATCAAGGCTATAATTTTAGCAATTTATGAACACTTTTATAAAAAGTTCTGCTTCCTGAGCACAAAGCATTGTGGGATGTGGTAGAGGAGTTACGTTAGCCTGCTTTGCTGCTGACTCACGTCATGAGGTCATAAGGGACCACTCCCCCTTAGCCCTTACTGCTTTGATACACACTTCAATATGGCGACAGGTCTGGGGAACAGACCAATGCAGACGGAGTGGTGAGGAGTGCGTAGGGACCAGTTTGGAACTGGCTCAGCTTGTCATCACTGAATGAATGACCACAGCCTCACATCCTGTGTGCCATCACTATGGCAACCCCAGGGCTAGACCGGCCCACGCCCACTTGGCTCCACAGGGCAAAGATGTTAACACCATGCAAGGCTCTCTAGCAGGGATCATTTCACCAGCAGTGCAGGACTTACTGGTGTGGTCGTTGAATCTCTCTATGTAATGCAGGTAGTGCACAGCTCTGTTCTTCGCCTGGGGAAGGAAGTTCAGATTTAATTTCTCAGCACAGGCACAATGTGGCATTTTAGAGAGAAAAACAAGCTGCTTTACCTTTCTCAGGGCAGACATTCGATCGGCTGCTTTCCCTAGGGCAAACCCTGAAACGAAATAAGAACACAGCCTTTCATTTACCCTCATAGAGTGCCGGACGCGGACCCCTCGCGGCCGTGCGCCCTGAATGGGCTGTACAAACAGCACTACTGTATACCTGCGTATGCAGAGCTACGCCACTTTGATTTTATTCCGAGAATGAACCACTTCACCTACCCGCCACCCCATTGCCATTTCCGACGGCGACCAGACAGCTGACTGACTTCTTCCTTCCTTCCTTTGCTGTCATGTTGAAGACATTTTTCACCTAAAGGACGAAAAAAAATGTAATCGCTGAACATAAAAATGCTGGTTGAGGCAGGTGGAGCCCGAGTGCAGCTTTAGGCTTTAGGATGATCATTTTGGTCTTTGGTGATTCACTGGCCTGGGGCCCGGCACCCTTGAAAAAAACTCCCTTCTCTGCCTGATCCACAGGCTGCCTGCTTTGCTCTGCTCCCTTTCCCCTGGATTTAAAATGCATATACTGCCACTTTCTGCCAGCAGGTGGCAGTGACGGCACACAGCCTTTGGGGGGAGGGGGGTGTTACCTGGTCTGACAGAACCCACCCCAGTGGACGGATGAGCTGAGAATCGCTACCTTCTATAAAAATACTGAATACATTAAAAACACATCAAATATTCATAAGATTACTCCACAACTATATTTCTGCAACCTGGCAGGGGATTAAATTCATTGTGCTCAGTATAAAAAAAAAAAACGCAATCAAAAGTGCTTCAAGAAACCTAGGGCATGGCTCGCCAGCCAGCAGAGACGGGTGTAATGACCAACACACGCTGAAGGCGGAGGCGTCTGAATCACAGCCGCATCCTATCCTCCCAAACCGCGTCAATATTAAAGTCGCAGAGTCTGGATGGGAAGCCTGGGGAGTGCAGGTCACACAGTGTCACGGGGAGTCAGGAGAGGGCAGAAGGGCACGTCTGGGGCAGATCACACCGGCAGCATGGCTCCAGGGGGACGCCGCGCTAAAACACAGGAAGTGACACGGATGGGCGGGGCCTTACATGATT
Source organism: Petrocephalus schoutedeni (assembly GCA_026780765.1). Taxonomy (NCBI): domain Eukaryota; kingdom Metazoa; phylum Chordata; class Actinopteri; order Osteoglossiformes; family Mormyridae; genus Petrocephalus; species Petrocephalus schoutedeni. The sequence goes on from JAODKL010000062.1 coordinate 4,133,937, forward strand.
GGCGAGAAACACAAAGCTGCCCTCAGGGGGAGTAAATTGAAGCTTGGAGAGAGGGATGCACACGGCAGGGGGTGGCCCTTGCGGGAATACCCCACAGCAGGAGCTTCTACGGAAATATGAGATTGAGGTTTCTGCAACAACAGGTGACCGGGTTACTTAAGGTGCAGTATGGCAGGCAGACTGCAGAGTACCGTCAGGAAGGGCTGAGACCCCGAAGAGAGCAGAAACAGATTCCACGAGTACTCAGGTGAGGGACACGGGAAGAAGGGTGGCACCAGGTTGAGGTCCCTCCCCACGAGGGTGTCGCGTCTGACGAGTGGGAGGCAGTTTGCTGAGGAGGGGCTGGGATTTCCTCGAGAGGAACAGCGGCTTCCCGCTCCGGAGGCCGACCGCCGAGCCTGGCGGGTCACCCAGGGACGTCGTCGGCCTGGTCTGACCATAAGCGAAAGGCAGCAGCTGCTGTAAAGAGCGGCCGGGGTGAGAATGATATCCTGCTCGTTCAGCCCGACGCGGGAGAATGAGGCACGACCAGGGGGAGCATCCTTTGCTTATACATACGCGGGTACAAATACAAGATGCACTTTTGCTTGGGCCTTAATCGCTCCTTCTAGGTAAGCAGGAGTTCATGTATGTTCTGCGTTCAGTGACAGATGTAACGGAACTCCCGCCTGCCTTCACATGACGTTCCGAGGTGCACGGATGGAGGGATTCTGCAGCGTGCCGCTGTGCAGGGCTTGGCTGACTTCTATTTTGCATCACCACTGCAAATCCGTGTCAGCATATTATATCGGGTGGATTTTCCTTTGGGGGGTGGGGGGCGCCAGTGGGGAAAATGCGGGTCAGGCTATGAAAAGCTAGAGCGGAAAAATATTAATAAAGACACATTCGTGGTCATTAGCAGAAAACGGGAGGCCCTAGGGACACAGAAGCGGAATGCCCATTAAGAAGGGGAGCAGGACAAAGTCGCAGTTTAGCATTTCGCAGTGACAGCGAGCTTCAGATGGCTCTGTAAATTCCTACGATGGACTTTTTCCTGATGAACATGACCAAGCTCTGCTCTCCCAGGGTGTGTGAACTGTCCTTACGTCATCTGACACAAACCTGACCAATCACGGTGCACCATCACCAAGGGTTGACCAATTGCTAATCCAGGAAATCCAGTGAGCCCAATGAGCCAAAGCAGCAGAGCATCCAGTTAGATTCCTCTCAATTTTTCCTCAGTACAGTATAACAGGCACATGCCTGTTCACCATTTAACTCAGTAATACTGCCTACTCACCCATCCAACCCCCAACTGTTGCACTCATGCAGAACATTCTGGAGAATCACAGTACTAATGTGTCTAACATCAATCCCACTCAGTAACAATATGCTTTGGAAACGCCAGACAGCTTAGTGGACCGGAGCCTTAAATACATACAAATAATATTCATAAAAGAGCCTCCGTGGCTTCCATACTGGTTAACTTGCATATGTGTTTTCCACTTCAACACCAAACTTATTCAGGCTACAAAAGGATGAAACAAAGCAGGCGGGCTTAATCAGATGGAACACAGTGCAGGTGACAGCTTCTCCGTGAATACAATACAGCAGTACAGCCTGTGGCAAACTCCAGCAGTTTGTGACGACCCCTACAGATGACTGGGGGTAGGGCTTAAGTGAACACCGTGAATGGCTCTGCTGTTTCCTCACTGGACACCGAGTACCTGCCGTGAGTAGCCATGTACCGTGTCTGCAGTCATGCTGGGCCACTGAACACACACACACACGCACGCACGCACGCACGCGCGCGCTGATGCTGGTACTGACTCGGCCCACACTAATCCCGTTCAATTTCCAGATAATAAGTGGTTCAGTGCACCTCTGAGGGGGCGTCTAAACCCGGTGACAGATTGACCGCTTTGTGCGGAGGCCACGTGACCGAGCCGCATTCGGAGGGCTCACTCCCAAGAGCAGGTCGCAGCAGAAGTCAAAAGCCCCCTTTCTAAGCTAAACAAGGCTCGAGAGAAGCACAGCCAATCGGAAGGGGCCGATTAGCCAGCCTGCCATCGATTCGGAAACACAAGCTTTCATGTTCCGCCCAGGGCCGGGGACATCGCTGGGGACAGGAGCGGAATTTAAAGCAATGCTGTTGACTAGACTGGTCTGACAGGTGGTAGCACCGAGCAGAGTTCCGTATGCACATTCACAAACAACGTCTCAGTGGCGGGGAGCACGAGCCCATAACAACCATTCAGAATGCTGCGTACTTTTTGGAGGTCGGGGCTGAAATGGAGAACTCATGCGGGCTGGCTGGCCTGTACAAATTACATTCAATTGCACAAATGATCCATTTCCACCAGGAAAAAAAGCTGATATGATGCTGTGGCACATCTTTTGCGTGGTGCTCCGCCTGTGTGTCTTCCACACCAAAAGGGGGAGTGCCAGTTCAATTCTCCATTTTTTCCCTCTTTCTGAAGCAGCTGGCCTCCCCTGTCAGGCAGCATTTGACTATAACTTAGCACTGGAAGGTCAATGGGGCAGGGGGCACAGCACGGCGCCGGTGGCTAACGCCGGCAAGGTTAGCAAGGTTAACGAGGCTAACGAGCAGGCCATAAATAAAGAGCAGCACACATCTCAGGCAGTCAGAGAGGACCCTGACCACCATTAGCAGAGCCGGAAGAAGGGAATGTATCCACCCGCTTATCCTGCGAATAAGGGCCAGCTGCACGGCGGCACACTTTAAACCGAAAATCCGTTACTACACCTCGCATACGAAGGATGCACCTGCACCGGCAATCAGATGACTGGGGGGGGGGGGGGGGGGGGGGGGGGGGGGGGTGAACTAAACCCATCCACCAGCGAAACCTGAATCAGTGGGTTGCGTCCAATTTAGGAGTTACAAACAATGAGCTTCGGTGCACAAAAAAAAAATCTCTAGATAATTCCGGCAGCTGTAATGAAAGATGATGGCAGTTAGAGTAACTCTAGGGGGTGTGTGTGAAGCTGTGTGACCTCAGCGTGACTCCACAGTCGCCCAGCTCCACAGCAGGCAAGCGGGGGTCCGACTTGGGGCCCAGCAGGAACGCCACCACCTACGGGCAGCCCCCGGACAGAGAGCGTACCCACGCTGAAAGGCCAGCTGGCCCTGAGCGGCTCCACACAGGATGGCAACGTGTCAAAGTCGAACGCAGCAAGAACTTAAAATGGATAAAAAAAAATAACTAAAATAAGTCTGGGGTAGCTTTAAAGATAGAGGTAACCAGCAAGGTCGGGCACAGCCAACCAGTGACCGGAAATGAACTGCGTGACCGGAAATGAGCCGTGTGACCGGAAATGAGCCGCGTGACCGGAAATGAGCCGCGTGACCGGAAATGAGCCGCGTGACCCGAAATGAGCCGCGTGACCCAAAATGAGCCGTGTGACCGGAAATGAGCCGCGTGACCCGAAATGAGCCGTGTGACCGGAAATGAGCCGCGTGACCGGAAATGAGCCGCGTGACCGGAAATGAAGTGTATGCACATCTTCTGCTAACGGTACGACAGAGAGCCAGACACCGAACACGGCCCCGAGCCATTTACATCAAGAATATTCGAGATTATCTGCCCCCGTCCTCACCGCCACACTAGGATAAAAGACGGATGAATGGATAAATGGATATTTGCAGTGTGTCAGATGAGCTTCCGAATCCAATAGCAAATCAGCAGTGCCCCTCATGGGGTGTGACCCCGTGATCTAAAGGTTAAAAGCCCTTGTCCATAATCAACCTGCTGCCTCTGCTGAAGTCCCTCCCCCCCACCCCCAGTTTGCATTGCAGGTCTTTACCAGCCTGGAGGTAATGCTCAATTTAGTCCAGACAGCTCTGTAATCCATCTGAAAGATACATTCCCCTTAAATAGGAAAAGGGGGGCAGAAACCACGATTTCTATTGGAATAAATCATTCCTTTATAAAACTGCAAAATGGGAACCTCACTGCCCCATTAAGTCTCAGCAGAGTTGTTAGCAGTCATTATTATTTATTTATTTATTTATTTTTACAAAAGATAAATGACCCATATGTTGCCCTGTTTTGAGGAGAATGCGTTAACTCTCTGTGATCTGCACGACGTGAGGAGAACACGCTCTCAGAGATCTGCAGGACGCGAGGAGAACACGCTCTCAGAGATCTGCAGGACGCGAGGAGAACACGCTAACTCTCAGAGATCTGCAGGATGCGAGGAGAACACGCTAACTCTCAGATCTGCACGACATGAGGAAAACGCGCTCTCAGAGATTTGCACGACGTGAGGAGAACACGCTAACTCTCAGAGATCTGCAGGATGCGAGAACACGCTAACTCTCAGATCTGCACGACATGAGGAAAACACGCTAACTCTCAGAGATTTGCACGACGTGAGGAGAACACGCTAACTCTCAGAGATCTGTAGGATGCGAGGAGAACACGCTAACTCTCAGAGATCTGCAGGATGCGAGGAGAACACGCTAACTCTCAGAGATCTGCA
>JAODKL010000062.1:4147667-4163466 GCA_026780765.1 Petrocephalus schoutedeni
TGGCGGTGCTTAATCTAGCATGAAATCAGAAGCAGCCCCAACACCAGTCATTAATTTTAATGGCAAGAAAACGGCCACGTTTATCATGCGTTATGGTCCCTGCCTGAAAACACAAAGCAGATCTCAGGAAGAATGGAAGATTATTACAGAGTTGTCTACCCCACCTTCCCACACACACACAGAAGAAAAGCAAAATCCACTTTCAGGGGCAGGAGGGAAACTCTAATCAACGGTCGTTGTGAACACTGACACAGTGACAGGGCTGATTAAAAAGGCGATAAGATGGAAATGCCAACCAACCAATTGCTGTGCAGACAGCGTCTGGCCCAGTGCAAGAGGCCCTTTCCTCTGGGGATTCCAGTGGGCTGGACGGCAGGATCTATATGTTTGACATATTAAACCAGACCGCTGAAATGACACAGGACTAGGAAAGACAAAAACAAACCCACCACTTCCACCTCACCTCAAACCCATCTTAGAAGCAGCTTTTTGCTCAACTGAAAGCTTCTAATTATAATGGTCTTAGTGATTCACACAAACAGCTTTAAGTTCTAAATTGCGATCTGTGATGCACTTTTCCGGGCAGAACGGCAATGATTAAGTAAATTATCACAAAGCAAATTAATCGTTTTATCTTATTTCCTAGCTTAGTAGAGCTATTTCCAGATGGCTTTTTGTGTTTTCACTTGTACGAACAGGCACAGTGTTCCGAAAGTGAACCATCTGCTCAGGAGCGTTTACGGATCTCGCCCCTGGGCTTAAGTGAAGCACATTCTCTGTTAAAAAACCATTATATGTTAGAAATCAGTGCAAAAACATCCTGATCTTTGCTGAATTTCATCAAAATAACTGGGGTTTAACATAGCATAAGCCCTACAACATGATGCAATGGTAATAAAAAAAGAGGAGTGTAATTACTGACATACTTAATTTGCTCACAACAGAGAAGACTAAGTGTGGATTAAATGGAAGCTGATGCATTTGGTGTGTGTGTGTATAAAACGAATGTAGAGGAGTACTGGAGCTGGCAGCTCAGATGATGGATGCAACAGCAATCTGGTTCGGCTCTCAGTGTGAAAACCAGTAAAACACCACACCTCACTATCTGTCACCGGGGCAACGCCAGTGATCGGTGGAATCGTCTGAGTGGAGAGACGGGCGGGAAAGGCTGGCCCCTCCATCATTTCCCCCTGGCATAGGTAACACCCCCTACTGGGCTCTGCCGTATATTCATTTGCTTCCTTCATTTTTCCCGTCCATGAAGCCGCTTTTGACCCCATAGTCGAGATTGGCATGCACAGCGCAGCCCGGGCTGCACCAGAGCTGGACGCTCACTTCCAAATCACGACAACTCACGCTTGTTGAAGAAGCTGCCGCTTCGGTTCTGCGACAAGGAGAGCGCCGTGGGTGTCAGAGCAGGAGCCCAGGCAAGGGGGGCGGGCCGGGCCATGTGAGCGAGGTGCCGCACACCCCCCAGAACCTGTACTGGGGAGGGCCCTGAAGGAAACCAGCAAGGGAAAGATTACATACAAGTTAAAACAAACTCAGCCAAAATCTCACTATTGTAACATTTATTTAGGCAACTCATACAGTGCTGGGTCAGGGTCGTGGGTTCGAGTCCCCCGTCAGGCGGCATTGTTAGGGGGCAGCGTGTGGCTCAACAGGCTAATCGTGCGTTCCATTATCCTCGGCGGTCGGAACTCGGCACTCGGGACAACGTCACATCCGGTAAAAACACGAGGAAAACCGAGTCGAATGCATTCCACTTGCCGAACGTGGATCCAAGATGGAAGCCTCCAAGAAAGTGGCTCTTGCGCTAGCTCTTTTGGACTGCAAACGGCTCCAAGCATATGCCATTCACCGTAGCAACACATCTATCGACTACAATAACACTGTTCGGCGTACACAGCTCACGAAGTCGACTCAAACAGCACTAAAGTGCTTAAAAATGTAAAATATCACAGCACCACTTTGCACTTTGTCTTTGCACTAGGCAGCCATCTTGAAACTGAAACTCGGTGTACTGCGGGCTGCGCCGAGTTTATCTCAGATTTTCGAGAAACGGGAGTGCGCATGTTGTCACTTCCGGCCTCGAAAACTCAGTTTCTGACTCGGATTCCGACCTCCAAGGTATAATGGAATGCATGATAAGGCTCTGTGCCAGTGACTAGATGGTCACCGGTTTGAGCCTGGCTTTGACAGAATAGCCACATGTCTGTGGGCCCTTGAGCGAGGCCCTTAACCCGCAGCTCTATGCCCCCCCCCCGCAGACGCCTGCCCTTCGCTGCCAAGCTCGCCCTCACCTACATGTGTGCCATGGAGAGCAGGATGGGGCAGGCAAGAAGCGAATTTCCCCATGAGGAATTGATAAAGTGTCACAGTAATTTTAATCTAATTAGAAGATACATGCTAAAAACAACAATATGTATGTGTTTACATGGTGTGACTAGGCAATCAAGGCCCCTAAATTGAAAATAGGGTTGCCCATTTAGACCAAAAAGTGCAAGCAGCTTTGTAGAAAAACACCACGTTAGATTTCTCTAAACCTCCAGGATCATGTTGATTAATTAGCATCTTCTCTCACTGTAGACACTGAATATATGAATTGGTCTCTGAATATTTATGAAAGGCAGCTTACATAAGCGCTTACAATACAATCAGCATTCATATACAACGGTTACATATAATTCACAAACTGACACCTAAAATCTGGTATTTGTACAGCATTTAATATATGTTCAAGGCTTTGTTGCCATTTTGTATATTTTAAATGAAGTTGAAAACTTATATTTGCTTCTGCATACGTTTTTGAAATATCGTCTGTTATTGAAATTCAGTGATTTATACATTTACTTATCTTGCTGAACTAACCTTTATCTGCGTATTAAGCTAATTTCCCCTTGGCTCATTCTGGAGCATCGGCTATTAAACGGACAAAAGGAGAGCAATTCAAATGTAACAGCAATGTACCCATCGAAAAGCATATAAATGAAATTATATAAATAAGCTTTAACGAATGTGTGTTTCAACCAACCACAACACGATGGGAGGAGACATCAATGACTACGAGTTACAACTGTCTGCGTGTTGAACTAGACTGTTACTGATGCATTCCGAATTACACTGAAAGCCGTTTACAAGATACAAAGACCGACATGGTCAGATACGCGGATACAACATTGTAATTGATATTCATACGCCATAACAACCAATAAGGACACTCAGTAAAACGTGAATCGATATCAGTTACATCTGATTTGATCAATGCTTATTTAAACCGTGTGTTATATTGCTACTGTGTTGCACTTAATTGTGAATCACGGCTGTTACTTGGAACCAGTAAACATCACCCAGACGCACAAACGTAGTGCTCAACTTCTGACAGATTTTTACTGCAGTGATCCATGCTTCAGATTCTTGCCTTGACCTACGTCCGACATTAAAACGCTATCCATTTACCGCTTAAATATAAAATTGACAAAATGCACAGATCGTAAACATACTGCTCGACAACTCAATATTAATGTCTATATTACATTATAAAAATGCTTAAAAGGAGCATCTTATTCACCTCTTACAGTTACCCGGAGGACACACGACAGCCACCGGACCGCCGCCATCTTTGAAATTACAGAAAGCCCCAAAGAAGCTAAGAACGTGCGCGAGAAGTGCCTGATTAAAATTCAGCCGGATTACAAATGTGCTAAGATCTGTTTCATCATACGGAAGGCTTTGTGCGTATATACCTTCAGTTTTATCCAAAAAGTCTCAATTCTATTTATTTCAGTATGCTTCAAAGTATTTATGTTTCAAAAATAAAAAGGCTTATTTGCCGGTTTCCTGGGGCCTTTTCCTAAAAATACCGTTATTAAGCAGCGCGTGAAATTCGCTTTGGTAAACAAATTACTACATGTATTAAAAATAATTAAAAACGTAATACAGAGGCAAGATACAGGTATATTCATTTATCAGTGATTTAATTCGATAATCGATTATATTTCACCCAAACGTCTTTGATATCTGCTTTACCAAACCAGGATTGCAGTGAACTTGAAGCATATCCCAGGAACAGGGCACAAAGTAGGCTACATAGGTGGGATGCAGGTTCATCTCATGCCTAGAGTTGTCAGATTCAGGGGCGTAGTACTTTATAGGGACCCCTGAAGATACACACACACTCAGTAATAAATTCAACTGTGCCGAAGCCCAAGGGCCCAAGGTGACATGTTAGGGAGCCTAAAATATCTAGCTGTCCCTCTCCTCAGGGCACACACTCACCGACACTGATCCATCTAACCACAAGTCTTCAAAAAGAGAAGTAACGGTTCCATCTTTAGGAAGAAGAAATTTTATAAAAAATAATAATCTAGATTATAGGATAGATAGATTATACAATCCTGATCACATTTTCCATGTCTCTGTGAAATGGATGCCAGTCTGTTGGACAGCACACATTGACATACTAGGGCCTAAGACCTATTTAGTAGGTGACATACAGTATATGAAGTGAACAGTATGTCTGAATCCTCAGTATTAATGACAGGTGAAAGGTGAATGATACCCAGATGACATACTACATTTTGCTAAGTGTGCAACCGATGGACACTATGCTATCCCACAAGGTCACAAGCTGCAACCAGAAACAAATAACACTTCTTAATTCATTTTTGTCAAGATGGCAGAGGTAGTGCCGTTTGTATAAATTTAAGTACAAGACAATATCCAGTTACATAAGTTGACTCAGGTATGCATTTTTTTTTCATTGATAGTTTTTTAAAAACTTGTTTTTTTTTTTGTGCAGGTCCACCCACATCATTGGTAAACATCCGGGTCAGATAATAAGCAAGGTGGCAACCGCAGTGTGTCTGTGTGCCAGCACGCTGTTCTTACGCAAAATTCAGTACATACCGTCCATCCATCCATCTATTTTCCAACCCGCTTTTTCCAGTCAGGGTCACGGGGGGTCCGGAGCCTATCCCAGAAGCTACAGGCACGAGGCGGGGGAACAACCCAGGATGGGGGGCCACCCCATCACAGGGCACACTCACACACCATTCACTCACACATGCACACCTACCTAGGAGTTGAACCTAAAGCTCTGGAGGTATGAGGCCACTATGCTGCGCTGATCATGTTAGTCTGAAAAAGGTCATGATGCAAAAGCTGCCTTTGAAAATTAACCTACCGTAAACATGGGGAAGAAAGAAGAGACTCACTTGGCCCCATTCATTATTTTTAAATTCTTGCTGAACATCCTTGTTCTCTGGTCTGTTCATATTTAGCTTACTTATATCATATTATGCTATTCCTACCTCTTCACTCTGGTAGAGTTTACTGGGAAAATGAGTACCTTCACCATGTGGCCACTCATAACAGATCTGTCCTTTCATTTGGATGTCACATTAGGACCCTTCATTTCGTTATCGGAACCTCTGAAGATTTGTACCAGCTTATGCGGTGTTTGTTTACCTGTCACAAATGATAAGACAAAAATCAGGCATGGTGGTATATAAACTAAAAACTAGGGTGCTATCGTGGGTCTTTGAAGCTATTTGATAGCTTGCTGGGGGAGTACTGCTGTGCAGCCCTCAGGCAGCTTCCCCATGCTCTACATTATCACAGAAGCCGTTGGCAAATACAGCAGCAAGCATGCCTGTGAATTCTGTTTCAGTAAGAGAGGCTCAGTAATGAAATATTTTTATTAATCACAGGCATCAAATAATATAATTATGTTCAAGGAAGGGAGGCTCACGTGAGTCACATTCACTGACATTGTGATTATTAGCTCTCTGTGGGGGTCTGATTGCCTATCAGTATAGCAAATAGACATGCACATACAGTATAAGGTGTTTATGCACTTGGCTGTATTTGGATTAAATCTAAATACCCAAATGTGCTTTTGGGCCTTTGTAGAGGCCTATGTAATGATGCCGGTCCTGTGCTTCAGATCAATCCCTCTCTCACTTTCAGTCTCTCAGATATAAATACTGTATCTGAAAATGGGATTCTAAGTGCTGCTCTTCTGTTGCTGTTTAATGGTGTCATGCCCAGTCACTGTACCTAATTAAATCCTGCGTGTAAGTGTAAGATTGTGCTAATACCAAAACAGCTCTCTTTTGTTCTTCCTTACTGTTTTTCACTATAAACTTCACAACCATCAATAACCGCTAAACCATCAAGCAAAACAGTTAACTCATGACAACACTGTAATTTTTGTGTTTCAACCCCAAGTTTACATATTTACTTGATACACTGGATTTTCTTATGGCTGAGACTGTGATGCATTTTTTAACACAACCAATGAAGCGTATGGTTTGTCTGAGGGGTTAAAAAAATCGAAAGAACCCAGTGTTTGTAGGACTTTTAAATTCACATTTCTGCTGACTGTAAACTCAAAGTTCGTTGCCTATTATTGCTGTAACCAAGAACTGCTTTCAAGTAGTTATTTAGGGGACATTTAGAGGAAACTAGTTTCTTAACAAAAATGCGCATATGCTTCCTGCTGTAGCCTTTAAGTTAAAAAGATATACAGTATACACACTGTGCTTTTCATGTTTTCAATTTATCCACTATTGGTTTGGGGGAAGCTTGGAGCTTATCCCAGGAAGTACAGGCCAGGGGACACCTTGAACAGGATAAACTCATGCTTTCCGTATTACAAATGTGTTATGAATATTTAGTAGGGTATAAATATGTATTGTGTTTCAGGAGATGCAACTGAAATTAGAAAATATGCGTGCAATTTTATACATGACTGGACTAATTGGAGCTGTGTGACAAGTGTTGAGATAGAAACGTATACATTCTTTTAGGATAATAAAATTATGAGAACAGTTCATCACAGGACAGTATTGACCTGACAACAGCATTAGGAGATCGATCAATATAAGTATGCTGTCTTCACACCTGACACTCCCTGAAGCGCGTGTATGTGATCCCATACAGATCTTAAACTGCAAATTGCTCTCACACCCCTGACTGAAGCTGTCAGTGGGGTCTCCAGTGTCTCTGGCAACATGACCTTTAGCTAAATGCATGAGCCTGTGTCTAGCATCACAATGTCAACATACTGCCCCCCACACCAGAAATGTATAATAACAAGTCATAAGAATCTTATTGCATGAGAAGCCATTTCAATGAACCTCTACAAGAAGAAGGTTTTAGTTCTTGTGTTTGGTTTTTTTTATCTGCTTGAAAATAGATTCCTCCTTGAAATTTTTTAAATCAATTTATTTTTATATATCACCTTTCACAACGAAGTTGCCCCCATTTACTCTACATGTTGTGATATATTACAACATCATTGATCAACATCATTTGGATTACTGCATGCTCACGTTTCAGTTCTTCTGTACAGACCCTGAGCTGTGAATCTGCTGGTCATTTCGTGAGGAATAGCACATCACTTTTGCCGAGAGCTGGCTGCATTAGTGCCCTGGGGTGGTGCTGAAGGTCACACTCTAACGTAGAAGCTCAAACCCATCCTGCACCTTGTGTAAATGAGGCTTCACTGTAGTGCTGAATCTCCTTTGGTTCTTGAAACCGTGTCACATTGTCTACTACCTGCAGGTTGAATCATACAGTGACTCTCCTTAGTTTAACCTGTTATTGTCACTAATTGACACAATATGCTTTCCTTCTTAATCTGTGTCAGATTGCACGTGGCAGACAGCTTCATTTTAGTTGTAGTAAACCACAAAAAAACTGCCCTGGAAAATAAATTGGGTGTTTATTAAGATGATGGCGGGTGGGGGGACCAGACAGTGAAGTGTGAGCCTGGGCACCCCCATTCATGGCGTGCCTGGCTCCCTGGGGGTGATCACCGTAACCCTCGTTGGATGGCCAGCAAAAATGGATGTATACATCAAGTGGGCTGCCTCTTAAGTGAACAAGGTGTGATTTTCCTGTCAATTAAGCAAGTATGGTTTTGTCGGATGGCCGGACCTTGATACTAGAAGATGGTCCGAAATCTGTGAAGCTCGTAACACAGATGGCCCAGCCAAATGAAATGACAGGAGTAATAAAATCAGCAGATATTCCGTGTGTGGGGGGAGGGGGGGGGGGTCAATGCAGGACACACCAGAGACTGCCACACTGAGTAATGGTGTCAGTAACCTAGAACTCTGGACGGGAAACTGATTTAGTGGCACCTCCTCAAATGTGATTGGTGGTGTGTGTGTGTGTGTCCGTGCGTATGCGGCAGTCCTCATGATGGGCCTCTCTGATCTACCGATGCTGCACATTTTTTACGTCGTCTGACTATTGACCGCTCGCTTGCGGGACACCCACTGGATGGTCCTCATGGCTTAGATTCCTAGAAAATGCAATCTGAAGGTGGCCCACACAACCTCATTGCCCTGTGGATAGAGTACAGATAAGCTGATGAGGTTCTTGGCATGGGCGTCGGATAATTGCATATGGCCTTTCTGTCTTGGGATGCACCCTTTCTGAACAGTACTTAACTGTATGTGAAAGTGCCGCACTAAGCAGATTTTTATCAGCGCGTCACCAAGGCTACATCATTTATTATTGCAGGGCTTCCCCATTAAATTTCACAGGATTCATCTGGATAATATGTTTCTGCAGCCTTTTGAATGCATGATTGTATATCACCTTACACCCCCCCCACCCCACACCATTGCATGTGTGATGACTGAATATGTAGCGGCTCACTGACCTGCAGAATACATCGCAATAAATTTGCATGCTGCGACCTCCCTGAAAGTACAAGACAACACTACTGCAATTATCGCTTTCAACTACAGCAGCATGTAGGTATCAGAGTCCCCTGCATAAGGCAGGTGTTAGGACGTGTGGCGCATTGCTGGTTTTTTTCTGGTAAATCGTCTTTTCATTGGCTGTACGATGTGCTATGATCGTCCTTCATAGTTCTCAAACGAATTTAGATGGCCGGGAGGGTAACATTTACTTTCTAATGAAGAGCACAGTAGTTTTTCACAGCTTTGAAATCTGTTGTAGCTAAATTAAATTTGAATAAAATGTAATGTGAAATAGGTAGTAATATGGGGAACATAAACGCAGGCATTTTACATTGCAGCAGACCGTAATTATTTTGTTCTTATATGCAGAAATGTGTCAAAGAAACCTGATACATAAAACCATAGGACTGAACTGTCTTTTTCATATGACAGTAGATATAATGGCAGCTGTAAGAGTTGTTTTGTTTATGTATTCTGATGAATTATGGGGAAATTCGTCTTAGCACACAGAATTGGGAGCTCAGGAGTCACCTTAATAGTTTAAGGAACTCCATGTCTTATGAAATATTAATTGAAAAAGTGGACATGGAATTGATTTAAAATGCTGTGGTTTTAGACAGGCTTTGGCTTATCTACATCCCATGGTGCAGTTAATTAGCAGCAGTGAAGCAGTTGTTGGGTGAGAGTAATCATATGCGTATTATATATTATTATGATGTCAGATTATCAAAACATTTAGGAGCTTCTTCCTTAAATAAATAGGTTCTGTCAGTATGAAGTATCCAGCCATCCTGTTGCATATAAGGTTCTATGGGTTCTGTCCCAAACAACAAGTATTGTTGGACTGGCAATTAAAGCTTCTGTAGTAATTGTTTTGCAGTATGTAATGGTGGGGTATAATCAACAAAAAGAGCATAGGTACTGATCTGACTTTTTTGCCCCAAAAAGCAAGCTGAGATAACATACTTTAGCAAATATTCTTGCACCAGTCAGCACTTTGTTTTTACATGGAACGGCAGCCAGGCAGGCTTTGAATAGAGCAGGTGAGAAAGTTCCAGGGGAAGAGAACATCACGGAGCATGCCTGTGTAAGATTAGATTAGCAGGAGGAATACGGCACCCATCATAAGTAGGAGATGCATGTACTGGGGTCAGAGCACACAGAGTTTGTGTGGCAATCTGTTGTACTGAAAATGGCCAAGAAGTTCAGAATGCCTTTTACCATCATAATAATAAGGTTGACTTTTCTTTCTGTCATGGACTAGTAGCCTTTTCACAGCATTCAGAGGATTAAGCATGGTGCCACCCTAGATGCTTCATATGTATCTTTAATGTACCAAATCATTTGCAATGAACTGAGGTGTGTGTCACAGCGGCCTCAGTGATGGAGATACACATCCATGCCTATTAAATTTCTTGTCCTCACACATGTGTGCACCTTGGCCTCAGTGATGGAGATACACATCCATACCTATTAAGTTTCTTGTCCTCACACATGTGTACACCTTGGCCTCAGTGATGGAGATACACATCCATACCTATTAAATTTCTTGTCCTCACACATGTGTGCACCTTGGCCTCAGTGATGGAGATACACATCCATACCTATTAAGTTTCTTGTCCTCACACATGTGTGCACCTTGGCCTCAGTGATGGAGATACACATCCATTCCTATTAAGTTTCTTGTCCTCACACATGTGTGTACCTTGGCCTCAGTGGGATTCTCTAACTGGATATATCTCATGGGTTACAGGTTCACCGGCACTTCCTCAAGCACTCTACACTGGTGAAGTAAAAGCAGCTTTTCCAGCAGCAGAAGATCTTCAGTTCAATTGAGTTTATTTTTATATAGCGCCTTTCGCAACAAGGTGCTCTACATGGGTGTGTTGTGCCAAGACTCTGAGGGGGCCTTCTTGCTATAGCCTTGAACAAAGGCACTTAACCTAATAATATACAAATGGACGGGATGCAGACAAACAATCAGCTATTGCTAATTAAATCTGGGTATCCCAAACAGTTGCTTGGTGTACTATCATCACGTAAACCATCAGATTGAAGAGAACAGATCCAGGGAAATCCTTTCACCCATCCTGTGTTCAAGGATCTTCGCCATGCCGGTGGGTGGATTGACAAAAGGTGCGTGGGTCGCATGGGGAATGGAAGCGTGCAGGACATTGTCTTAAAGTCCAGCCCTGTCCCTGACCCCCTTTGCTGCTGCGCTGTACACGTCAGCATGGACATCATTCTTTTGTTTTTTTAATTACTTGCCTGTGTATAGAGAAACAGACCATAGAAAAAAAAGTTTTACAGAAAAATGTGGCCCTGAATCATTGTTATTCCATTATTCATTAACTGACATTGAGGACTTATCATGCACTCTCAATAATTAAAGTGAGTTAATTATTCAAAGGCATATAAAAAAATTAGTTGGGTTAACTTGGCTTACAATTAGAAAGGAAAAGGGTTCTGGGTGAGGTGTGGTGAGGCCAGTATGGTCGATGCCCTGTTTTATGCGCCATTTGGATAAACCTAACCTGAAGTATTTGAGCATGAGTCACCATGATGAATGTGGCCGCGAATATGAATTTGATTGGCCACCCGATGGGTGATACAGTGACGCACTCATCCAGCTGAGACTTTTTAACTTGGAAACAGCACTAAGGTTGGCTCTCAAACCTTTCAGGGCTGCTTGCTTTGGTAATAAAGACTCATTCATTTCCAATCATTGCACCTTCATTACAGTTTGCAGGATTTACCATTGATAATACGTAAAATGTGCCAGTGCTTTAATAATGCCACTTTATACACATATAATAATAATGTAATGGTAAGATGCAGGAAATTAATTCACTGGTACAGCAAGCTGGTTTTCGAAGGTTGCCTTGTTTAAAATGAGCATGATTTTATCTGTAAGTAAAATTAGTAAAAATAAGAATATTGTAGCAGCAGAGTTGCTACCCCAGCCCAGCAGTGATGTTGCCAAAGACCCTCCCCTCACTTTTGTCCCCACCTACTGCTTATAGGACAGTTTTGTGAGGCCTTTCTGTCAGTATGATGTCATTACCAAAATTGCGCTGGCAAGTTCAGATAAACAGCAACATATGTGACCTCAGCCGGTGTCCGCCTCTATGTTTTTGGCTTCACCCACCCAACCCCATTGTTCATGGGTATTTTGAGAAGGTTACTGCCATTTAGGTTTGTGTATTTGCACTTTTATATTTCAGCAGCAGGAGAATGGAAAACCAGTCCAATGCACTGATGCAAATGTCAGCTGTATGGCAGGATCCATCAGTTGTCAATGGGCACGTATAGTCTGGATCACACTATGACTCAGTGCATGCTGGGAAATGACATGTTTGCAGCATGCAATTAAGTGTGCTCAGTAATTATCCCGCGAACCCCTCTGAAATGCCACGATCCAGCTGCATGACAGCTGAAGGCGTCGTTATCGGTCACAGTGTTTATGCTGCTTTACGTGTCCTGGGAGCCACAGTCAAACTCCCCACCCTACACCTCATGTGCCAGCCCACTCTCACTTTCTGCCATTACTACAATTACTAGTATAAGTCACTTTTGAAGTCTTTGGTCTTTTGAAGGTAAACATCAAAAAGATTTATGTACTCATCAGCTCAGTTTTACCATTTTATCTGTTTCCACCCCACCTCAACCTGCAGCAATAACTATTTGAAAATTGACTGAAATTCTGGCTTTAGTACAAAATTGCTTTTTGATGGCAGTGTAGGTGATTGGACATCCCATCCAATGGAGCTCACTGTCCATTTATCAAGTAGAAACTTTTAGGAGGACAAACGTAAGTGAAACGAGAGTTCATGGAGGCAGACAGTCTTGTTTAGTGTTTTAGTGATGATTTTGTTTTGGACAGATGAGAACAAGCTACACCACTCTGCTCCACTCAGGCCTCGCCCTGCACCTGCAGCGCTCCTGGTGTCCCGCCCCGCACCTACAGCGCTCCTGGTGTCTCGCCCTGCACCCGCAGCGCTCCTGGTGTCTCCGCGGGGGCTGGCAGCGCAGTGAAAAGCGCTCGTTGTCACCTCATTATCATTCACTGGTTATGCCTTTTTTGTGATCGTTAGTCCTCTGACCATTTGTGAACCTCTGAAACGGCGGTAAATATGGTTAGAGGCAAGGAATTACATTTTAGGAAAGGCTATATTAAAAAACAGAAAAAAGAAAAACTTCTCCTGGTTTCCCCCGTCATAGGTCAGTACTGCAGGAATCTCGTCTTACTGTCGTGTATCCAAACACAGAAGAAGAAAATGACTGCACTGCCTTGAAATGTAACCACTTTCCCATCAGATAAAGGGATTCCCCTTATGCCTGACATACATATTTCCCCACCTTCTGCCTATCGGAGAGTTTGGCGAGGTCTTCTGGCGACTGTGATGTCTTTATCAAAATTGTTCAAATAAGGAGCAAAATACTGGCCTGTGTCTGCCTCTGTACTTTTGGCTTCACACAACCGGACCCCATTGTTCATGGGGATTTTTCATTGTGTATTTATATGTAAACAGCGGGAGAGTGGAAGGTGGGGCCTGAGTCAGTGCAGTGTGCTTCAGCGAAATGTCACGTTGCTGCTAGAAAGCAGGAAATGGCGGAATAATGATAAGACCATGGTGAGACTGTAGGAAATCACCAAAGCAAGTCTGCCAAATTATCAGCGTAGGAGAGAGCCTGATATTGAGGAGGGACACAATTTCATAAATAGTAAATAGTCAAGTCCATTTATTTGGGGGGATGAATTAAACCAAATTAAATATTGGGGTGGAGTATATGTGCCCCCGGTTCCCACACCCCCCTGTGCCGGACCCTCCATACTGTATCTCTGTGCGCTCATTGGAGTTTACTTACACAAAAATGTTCTGAGGGCAGAAGAAAGAATGATTGGTACAGAGAGAAACCAATGAGATTGTAGAGGAGGCAAGTCCAATACATCTGATTGGTTGGTCTGATGTCTGACACAAGATCTGATTGGTTATCACACACAAACACACACACACAAGCCCAAGTTGTGTAAGCTCACATTTAGGGGTTGAGGCGGATGGTTATGAGGTGGGGGGGTGAGTCACATCGAGGCAGACTGGACCCCAGGCTGTTCCCAGGCTTCGAGGCCCTGATGTCCTAACTCGGAGAGACAGTCCCCTGCCTCTCCTCTCTCATGGCCCCATCTGAGATGGGATGTCTCCAAGCAGCATCTGTATTTCTGCTTGTTCTCACTTTTGAAGGTTAGGCTTGTAACAGTGCATGAATCACAGAGGGCCTCAGATTGCTGATATGAGGTAGAGGGCAGACGACAGCGATAGCTGAAAGCAGTTTGAGTACCATTTCATATTTGTTACCCTTTTTCGTGTTTTTTTATGACCTTATATGTCATGTTAAAGTTTTCTAAATCGGATGAGCTCTTTAGTGCCTTAGAGCTGCCCTTTGTTTTCTGTGTCACCCAGTATAACGACCAGGATGTTTTCTTCATGTGAAAAAAGCAGTCCTTAAAGATGGGGTCAGGTTCATGTGAGGCTGCCATAACTTCCTGTGTGTTGTTTTCTCCACCATCTCATCACAGTTAAGTTATGTCATCAATAATGCTGGACAGCAACAGTAATAATTACACGTGCTGAAAACTGTATAGCAAGAGGATGGACTCCATCCGGTGAATGAATCGAACAAGCAAGGCTTTTCTAAGGCGTGGCAGGAGAAATCTGCTAAAGTGGAGATTGTTTATAGGTCTTCCTGGTCTAATCCGATGGCTTTTATGAATGTAAAAAAGCAACAGGCAAAAATCTCAGCAAAAATGCAGTAGTAAAGAGTAGTAAACAGCAACTATAAATCATTTTCACACCAGTTTGAAATGCCAAATGTCGTTTTAAGGGGATTTCAACATGCAATGACAAACATGTGAGCACATACTAGGAGGATTATCTTTTTTTAGTGTTTCAAAAGAATAATTTTTATTTTTCAGGATATTTGGCTGTTCTCAAGTTGCCTAATAGTGCAGCCATCAACAGGACATCAGTAGAGTATCAGAAAAAAGAAAGGCGAGAGTCACCCGCAGTGCAGTTTATTTACGGGAGCACACTTCATTAGAGAGATCTATTCAAGAACATGATGGCCTAGCCCAGTATCCTCATTCCACACTATTGATTGTATCTGATGGGGTCAAAGGTCAACGCAGATTTCAACTTTCCAGTAGCTAAGAGTTTACAATTTCCTGATCCAGGGAGATATGACTCACATGGTCACAGCACCAGCTCTGAAATCCCTTCCAGCCACTGTGCTTTAAATTGGAAAGATTTAAGCGCATGAACTCCAGACTGTAAAAGGGGCAGAGAAGACAGAGCGAAAATAGGACACATTTCTGTTCGGTTATGAATGTTGCAGGTCCTGTGAGAGGTGCAGCGGATTTTCCATGGCAGCTGCAAGTAGTTCAGCGATCGGTTTACTTCTCGGTTAAATTACCCCAGTTAATTGCTTAGGAGAGTTCAAGGAGAGACCTTTATTCAAATTGCCAAAAATCAATTTGTCAAAAAGTAGTTTATTTTTGTTTCTCTTAAAAGCAAGAGATGTGGCATTTTCTGGGGAGACTGAAACCCTATAAAAACAGGGAATGGGTTGAAGCAAGGTTTAATCATCAATACATACAGTCATGGCCAAAAGTTTTGAGAATGACACAGATATTGGTTTTCACAAAGTATGCTGCGTCAGTGTTTTTAGATTTTTTTGTCAGATGTTTCTATAATGAAATGAAGTATAATTACAAGCATTTCAAATGTTTCAAAGACATTTATTGACAATGACATCAAGTTTATGCAAAGAGTCAATATTTGCAGTCTTGGCCATTCGTTTTCAAGACCCTGCATTTTGCCCTGGCATGGTGTCAATCAACTTCTGGGCCAAAAACTAACTAATGGCAACTTATTCTTGCATAATCAATCCTTTTAGTTGTCAGAATTTGTGGGTTTTTGTTTGCCCACCTGCCTCTTGAGGATGGACCACAAGTTCTCAATGGGATTAAAGTCTGGGGAGTTTCCTAGCCATGGACCCAAAATTTTGATGTTTTGTTCCCC
>JAODKL010000062.1:4187989-4199569 GCA_026780765.1 Petrocephalus schoutedeni
TTGAGTTGCCACCATGTGATTGGCTGATCAGTAATTTGCATCAACGAGCAGTTGGACAGGTTTGCCTAATAAAGTGGGCGGTGAGTGTATACTGCAATTTGTAGCTATTCAATGCACTTTTACTTCCATTCATCCTTCCATCCATCCATGCATCCATCTTCCAAATGTTCATTGAGATCAGGATGGCAGCCTGGAGCCCACAGAGCATGAGGCAGGGGACACCCAGGGGACTTTACATCGTGAAGCTGATAACCAGCTTGATCTACTGATATGTCCTAATGGAAAACAGTCTTAAAAACACGAGTGCACATATAGCCACGTTTCCCCATTCTGGGTCGGGTCGGAGCTGCTTGCATTCCCGGGTGCAGAGCCTGGAGCCTGGCCTTGCTGTGAGCGCACGGCCTTCACCGGGACATTAAGGTGGCGAGCCCAAGGGCCTGTAAACGCCAGTCAGAACAGGAGGCCAGAAATCCTTCCCCAGCTTCTTCTCTTCTCTGCAGAGACAAAGAGCCTCATAAATTCTTCTTTTCTCTCCTGCCCCCCCCCCCCAAACGAATACCTATATATAACGTTACCTTCCCTCAGCTGTAACTCTTACGGCCTCCATTGCTGACCTCTGTTCCGTAGGAAAAATGGGTATCCATAAATACTAGGGATTAAAGGGGAACGTTCTGATTGGACCACCGAGTATTGCATCGTCTGCGTCTTCCCGAAGGCTGGCTGGGGTGCCCATCTACCCTCTCTGCGGTAAGAATGGACTCTTATGTTGTTTGGCCTTCCACCAGCAGTGTGGTTTTACAATGGTGCAGAAGCTTTAAATACAGGAATGCCAGCCATTTGTCATTCCGTGAAGGTGCTTTAGGTTTAGGTGCTTTAGGTTATGCCAGCTAACTTCTCAGGACTTTACCTGTTCCATCTATTTACCTGTCATCTGACCCCCTGGGGTCTATTCCCAGGGGTGGTGGTTTTCTCCACTCAAACCACACATTTGTGTGTGGCCCCCTATTGGCTGCAAACAGTTAATACACTGGGGGGACAGTGGGACCCAGAAACAAGTAACCCACCCCAGCCTATCCCAAGTAGCCCCAGGACATAAGGCAGGAAGTCTCCCCTAGATAGGATGCCAGGCTGCCACGGGGCACATACTCCCACATACTCATACATACTCCC
Organism: Petrocephalus schoutedeni; assembly: GCA_026780765.1. Taxonomy (NCBI): domain Eukaryota; kingdom Metazoa; phylum Chordata; class Actinopteri; order Osteoglossiformes; family Mormyridae; genus Petrocephalus; species Petrocephalus schoutedeni. Next base: position 4,189,160 of record JAODKL010000062.1, read on the forward strand.
ACACAGTCATACTCTATGGGCAATTACAAGGGACCAAATTGGCCTATATATCTACAGGGGAAACCCATACAAACTACATACGCAGACTGGGAAAACTACATTCAAGTTGCTTAAATTATGTACACAGGTATGTGTGTTTAATTTTGTTTTCCTACACAAATATGTTTAAGTATTGGGCAAATGTTTGCATCGGTGCAATACAGCAGCAAGTGCATTAAACAGAAATATACATCACAGACACTTGCATTAAAGCTCATACAGTAGATGCAGTAAATGGCATTACATCTATGCAGTGTTGTGTGGTGCCTGAGACGGTGGGTACACTTTCCGACAGTGTGGCAGTATGTTACAGTGTATCGCACATTACATTGATTTAAAAAGGAAAATGCCCAGTATCCAATGAGGAGCCATGATGAGGTAGGCAGGGAGGAATAACAGCTTGTAATAGCTTGTACTCCAGCTGGTGAGATATACTAACTTGTAGCGTTTGCAAGCTGCATCCACAGGTACATGCATTAAAAGACTGACTCCACTCAGATTCAGGTCAGACTGTCTGTGAAGTGGCTATAAAAATCAGTAAAGCTGCATTCAGCAGATCAAGGCTGAAGTTAGGTCTCAAGCCGTCACTTCTGGACAGATTCTGCCCTGATCCTGATTTCCGGCCCGTCAGCCCCATGACAGCTAGACATCCTAATGGTGGGAATACAGTGACCCCCGCCTGGGGAGGGTGAGGCCTTGGGGGTTAGGCGGTAGTGCTGGAGTGAAGCTGGAGAGGAGAGATGCGGGAGACAGGCGTGTGAGGAGGTGTAGAGCATCCTCTGGTGGACTGGTCAGTCACAAGAGCAGAAGTATGCCTGGGGGGTGGGCTTTGGGCTCCTATCAGGATGCTTAGACTACAATCATGTGAACTGCACACCAGTTAGGTAGATACGTGAAATACTAGGTTAGGGTTAGGGTTGAGGTTAGGGTTAGGGTTAGGAGAGAATGTGGCACAGTTATATTCCTCCTGCTGATGCAGCCCGTTCATTAAGCTGTTCAAAGAGATTGCTGGACACCCGCCACTGCGGCACTTGGGATTATGTCATCTGATGTGACCTCTGACAAGGCAGGGACAGTGATCAGATCATCTCTGAACAATGAAGCACTATGTGGCTGGATTGGCTTAACTTTATCTTATGAAAAACTGATGGAATTATTTTTCCTTTGCGGGCTATTTACATAAATATGAAACGAGGCGTCAAAAGTGCTCATAAAGTATTGAATTTTAGACCCCTTCCTAGTAAAACAATTCTCTCTAAACAGCTTTTCTGTTACAAAAGACGTCCATGGAGTAAGCCCTTAGTATTCATTTGGGTAAAGTATAATTCCTTCAAAGAACGAGACGTGTTGCTTTCCTGGAGAGGGCTCACTGAGGTTTGCTAACCCCGTGGTTTTGATCTGCTGGAGAGAGCTGGGGGGCGGAAGCCTGTTCTTCTGCACTGTCCGGCTCAGAAATAAGCATTAGCTGGGAAGTACAGCCCCTATAATGGGACCAAGGCCATCCTTCATGTAGACATCACCCAAGGAGGCAGGGTTCCAGACCTGAGCTTCAGGGGAGTCCTGGGGGCAGTCGGTTGGACCTCGGATCCGAATCTGAGGACTCGAGATGAACGCTGCATGGACCTCGGCTGTAGAAGAAGAAAAGAAAATAGAGATTTCTGGCACATTTCCATCCCCACCAAGAACTGGGAATGTAACTTACAACCGAAAGCGCGACTAAACAGAGCTGGCTGCTTTACGATAATCTGATTGGTCAAAATGGACAGAGGTGCCGGTGATAGGCGTTAATATGCATGGAGTATTTGAAGGGAAAAAAGGGCATATTCTATATATTATTCATTATTGGTAATGTCACAAATTGAGATGTATTGATTGCATTCCTGATAACTCAGGACTTGAATTTTTCCAACCTCCTTCTTAAAAAGGTGCAATAGAACTGCTAAACAGAATGGATTTGTGATGCAAATGTACGCAAGCGAATGTTAATTTCTCTACTGTTTGACGCTAACATAATAAGGTAATAATTGATGTACGGGTGAACAGTAATAAGATGCCTCTTTGATGTTACACCACTGTCACTCTCCAAAGCCAGCAACGCCTTCACTCAGCCAAACTGGAGTGAGCTGTAATCGCGCTGGAATCGCGCTGGAATCTCGTTGCTAGTTTCTGTTTGTGGTGCGACTCGGGTACGGGTCAGTTCCTGTATGTCAGTGGAAAAGAGCCATTTGATGTCCAGGAGGTGATAAGCACACCACCCACCCACCATTCTCCACCCCCCTGAGAGCTACTCAGGAATTTGGTCCAGAGACAGGAGCAGGAGAAGCTGAATCCACCCAGTGTGGCCTGAGAAGACAGCCAGGATCCAGCACATGTGCAGGCCACCGAGGGACAGTCATACTAACTGGACCTGCTTATGGTCTCCACGGGCTGAGGAAGTCCTCCTGTAGCAGAGGGTCATTATTCTGCTTTTGCTTTATGTGCACTATAGCAAATAGCTACTGGTTCCCATGATGTAAAGCCTAAAGAGCGGTCCTCATTAAGATAGGGTTATAGATGTGTGTGTGTGTGTGTGTGTGTGTGTGCCCCACTTGCTGACCAGCATGAGGGACATGGCTCTTGTGTCTCTGAATAAACAGCGGGGGGGCAGCCATGTCTGTGCCTGTTGACACTGGAAACACAATTCTTGCTGCATCGGCAGATCCCACCCCCGGCACCCAGAGTCTGGCTGGAAGGCTTCCACTCTACTCAAAGGAAACTATTTCATTAATTACACCGTGTTCATCTGGCCAGCAGGAAGGAAAGAGCTGTAACTGTAGAGTAAATAAGGCAGGAGTACTGAGGAATATGTAATCATGTCCAAAACAATACTGCTGATGATACAAATCAACAGGCCCTTTTCTGCTGGGAAAAGCAGTTTGGGGATCGCCCTCTGTCTCAGCGCAGATGCCTGCAGGTACAAGGCCATGCATGCGACATGCCCCTCTACATGTAAGATGTAGCATTCTTTGGGGCTTCGTGGATACGTTGCTATGCCGTTTGGCATCAATTCATCAGACGGCGCTCCTGACCTTTGGCCTTGTGAGCCATGCAGAGACATGTCATTTCATGGGGGATTCATGGCTGCCATGGTAATCGACCTTCCTCTTGACCTTGGGGTCTCAGACTGGGTCCCCTGAGCTCCATGTGTTTGCTGGGCTTCATCCTGCCAAATTCCCCCAGATTCCCTCCAGATTAACAGGTTCAATTTGTGGCTAATTAACTGTAGTGTTAATAAATCTAATCCGTGTTTTGTCCAATCCATCATCCTCTAAAGCGTTACGGAGAAATATTTCACCGCCTAGAAAAACAATAAACAGCAGCAGTCCTCAGATGGCCTGTGTCATTTGACAAAAGTGATTTAAAAAACTAAAGCAATAAAAATAAAATTTGTATACATGTGTATAAATTTGTAGAAAAATGGGGTCTTTCTGAACACGTTCCCATTTATAGACTGCTGATGCATTGCGTAAAAACATTTCATTATAACTCTGGGCCACACACATCATGCACAGTCCATTCAAGCAGAATGTGGTTAAATGGTTTTTCTTTTACTGCAGCGGCTGCATTTCCTTACACTTCGGGGCTTATTTGCAGCCTGTCTCTCGCCTCAGTCCCCCCTCCCCTCCTCTCCCCTCCCCTCCCCGAGCTGCAGTGTGCATCTGGCTAATGGAGGAGTCGCTCTCCTCATGACCGCGCAGGCCACGGCTTATGGAGGGGCTCACCGCGGCACCGCGATGAGTTACGGCCGCCGGAGAATGGTACTGACCGGAGAGCTGCCCTTAAAGGGCCAGCACGCTGCAGTGAGATCACTGCCCACCAGGCTGCTGCTGTTACTTACTGCGGAATCCGACGAGCGGCCTGTACCTTTAAAATCACGCGGAATGATCTGAGGCTTCTGTGCACCATTAATCCCTTGTTTAATTACTGACATTTTGGTGTATTTTTACAGAAAATTCCCCCATCTAGAACATTTTCCAAAGATTGAAGACCTGTTACCGGCCCACGACCCTGTGCTCCACACCTCGCCACAGCCAAGACTTGTCACTTAAGTACTAACATTACATTTTTTTTGAGATACTAGCTCTTTTACAAATGGAGCATAGAAATAAAAAAGAAAGTACTGCCTTCAAAAATAAAGGTAGGGCTCCCATTCAGCGGGGACTCCAACATTCAGGAAGCTCTCAGGCGTGGCAAAAATCATAAATCAGCAGATGTGGGATTTAAATCATGTGTTTATCGTCTGCATGGTCTTAACTCCATGCAAAGACATGACGCTGAGATCCTGCTTTACATAAACATGTGCCCCCCCCCCAGATGTATGTGTTATCCTCTTGTACAGATAAATTATTACTCAGGAAATCTCTTATATCTCAGCCGTAATCTTGGTCTTCTGTTTAAAACTCCTGGGAGGGATTGGGATTATGAAGGATCTTTCTTTTCAGAAGTGATGCTTTCAATGAAAATGAGCAGGCAGATCTTGCGTTCCTCAGACTCCCCCCTTCTGTCCAAGGTGGGGTGCTTCTGCTCCCTCACTTCGGAAGCGTGCAGCCACAGAGAACAGAGAACAACATTCGCATCAGCTGCAGGGCAAAGTTGCAGTACCGCGCGTGGCCTCCAGGGGGCTTGAGCACTCTAACCTCACTCCCCAGGGTGGTACAGATACCTCTGAATGTAGACCTGAGCTTGAATAAGTAATGAGAGTGAGAGGTATGCCAGGGCAGATGTAGCGAGGTCTCACAGGGATCTGATTTTAATGAGGGACTTATGCGCTTCCAACTAGTTCTTTTATAAAGACATCCTTAGTAAAGCTATGGTAGCAGTACCTTCAGGCTCTTGATAAATTTATGCTCACTCTCTAGACCCATGAGGGGTAGTAACATCTAGGTCTTGAATCATGGTATCCATAAAATACTTAGCTGGTTAAGTTCTGGTTAAAAAGTTCAATTCTACCAGCTTGGTTGTCCATTTCCTTTCTTTAGCATCCTGGGTCAGATTACGTGAAACCCTGCTGCAACTGATGTAGCCCGATGCACCAGCAGCATCCAGGTGAGTCAGTGAAACTTAAGGCACGGCACAAGTTTTACCCAGAGTACTCTGTCCTACTTCTGCGCCTCCGAAGGGGTGTTGCTGTGTAAGCACAATGCACATGCGATTCTTCATCCTTAAAATATAGCACACCTCACTGTGCATTTCTCTGGGGACATTGGGGAGGATAAAAAGACCCGGGTCAAGAATGCGGTATCCTGCATGGCCAGGGCTCGCGCCCTGGACGGTGCTGAGCTGCCTTTGATGCCCCAGGCACCCGATTCGGCGGCTAAACACACTTGTAGATGCAACTTTAACGCTATTATTCCCGGACAGATGGGAGAGAAATTAAACCTTTAGGGCTTCTAGTTTTATTTTGGCAGAGGTGAGGTGGACAAGGACTCGGTATGAGTGAAAATAACTTATTGAAAGTTTATTGAAAGTAACAGGTGTGTTAAAGCTGGAGACAGAGTCATTCTTTTGTATTAATGTCGAAGGGTTCAGACTAATCAAATTAATTGTAGCATGTAAATCAAAAATGAATGCAGCTGTCTTTGATGTGTGGCGTTGAAACTGATTTGTAGGATGTCAATTATACCGAAATGAATCGTAGAAATAATTGAGAAATTCAAGGAGCCTAAAGTGGCTGGTAACTCCCAAGAAGAGCCCAAAAATTCCCTGGCATGGAGGAGGAACACTGGTAGCATGTCACCCCCCCCCCACAGAATATACACACCCCAGGCAGCAGGAAATGTCATTTTCCACTTCAGCAGGATTTCATTTTCTCTCAGAAAGACCTGCTGGCATCTCTGGGAGGAGCTATGTGATGCTCATCATCTATATACTATATTCAGTGCATCTCCCACAATGCCCTACCTGTCCCAGATCTGTCAGTCCTCAGGCCTCTCTTAGTAGCACCTATATAATTTGTCACTATGGTGTTCTGTCCTGGTCAGCTGGCCCCGTGCCAGCAGCCGTGGGCGTTTGTGATATAAAGCCCCACCCCTTACACCGCTGTCTCGCAGCTGCTCCTGGAGGCACACCCATCAGCCTCCTGGGGGATCTGTGCGGACCCCGGGGGGGGCACCGGGAGAGTGCTGGACCTTAGCTGCTCTCCATCGAAGCAGAAGCAGCCATCCACCTCCCCCCCGCCCTGAACCCCCCCTCCAGCTGTCTCTCTGTCTGACTCAGCCCGCGTCGGGTGAAGCCTGGCCGCCTGAAGCCAGGCCACCTGAAGCCTCCTGTGCACTTGTCTTCATGTGAAATCCCCTCCGCCTCGTCATATGAGCACATCCTGCTCTCAGCGTTAAACCTCATGGGCCCTTAGTGCCGAGGAAGCATCGGGGGGCTCTTCCCTTTTAGGGGACATGAGGGGCGTGACGATTCGCGGTGACAGAAATGTAAATTAAAGCCGCATTTCTCCCTGCTTCTCTGTCAGCGCATAGTGATTCTGTTTTGTAATTTCGTAATGCAGAATGTCATTCTGATAAATGGGACATTATGCAGTTTATGTAGGTGTGGACATCAAACAACAGCAACAAAGATAGGGGCTAAGGTTGGAGTATTTGGGAACTGCATAAACAATGTGGGAGCTGTGTTTGCGATGCGTACATATGTCTGTGTGTGTCTGTGTTTGTCATCGTAACTTTATTTAACTTTTTTAGGAGGGAGTTGGGGATTTTTAACAGTCCATGGGATGTATAACTGCATAATATCCGTATGTGCCAGCTGGAGAATATGAGAAAAATGTGTCTACAACTGCACAAGGCTGGCAAATTAACATCAGAGGCCATTTCTCATCTCGGATGCTGAGGAGGTGTCGCCACGGAGACGCACGCAGTCTCCCCTGCTCTAACCATCTTCTGGAAGCTTGGCCACATCTGCTCCTGCGGCTTCCAAATGACTGCCCGCGTGTTTTTCATTTATTATTCCTGTGATGCATGAAGGTTGGAGCCTAGTGGATTTGTTGCGGCCACAGGCGAAGGGGAGGGAGGTTTTGGTGGTGGTGGGAAGGCGAGCACAGAGGAGAAGTTGGGGGCTTTACTGGGGATATTGGGATCGGTGATGTTTTCAGAAGCTGTCAGCGGCTTAAAGGAGCTGTCTCTCATTCAGCCTGTTAGACATAAGAAGCGGGGTCACTGTCCCTTGGAGTGTGTGCAAGACTTGTTTGCTCATCCAGCTGCTTGTAGACCTTGTCAGCTAGCACAGATCGGTGTGGTGAATTGTCCATCACAGGCCTGATTTCCCCTCATCTCCACCAAGGTCACATATTTTGAGTTGTCATCAACAGAGCAGTGTTGAGGAGAGGGACTTTAGAACATGCCGTTCACTGGCTTATTTGTCCCCTCTCATCTCCGTGGCAGCCAGAGTCTCACATGAGACTAAATCTCCAGAGGCACTAAATCTCCAGAGGGACTAAATCTCCACAGAAGACACTTCTGGGGGGACAAATCGGGCATGAAGCTCAGCCATTAGGCCCATCCGAAAGAGGAGAGGAGACGGGCTTTGACTTTTCCCCGGAGGTTGGTCTGAGCAGGGGACTAGGGATACCCAGAATTCTTTGCTGCACCTGGAGTGGAACTAACGAAAACACAGCTGAATTTTCTAAATAAATGGACTAAAAGTAAAATGTTAAAAAAGGAGAGACAGCACATGCACAGAGCTACCTCATACACTTGTCATCTAAGCTATTCGGACTGACAGCCCTGTTTAGCTTTCAATACGCTTCATCTGAATACGGTTCTTCTGCAACGTTTGGAAGATAAAAGAGGAGAAGGATGTAGATGTCAGTGCAAAGTGAAAGCAATATGTTTGATTTATTGCCAGCTCATGAATTTTCAGGTATGGCGGTAACAGCCTGTTCCTCATCAGACACACCGCCTCCCTTAAATCCCAAGTACAAATGACTTCTAACATAGTGAGACCTGCGAGTGGTAAAGTAATGTCCCTTCTGGCCTCCCCTGCATGAAAATATGCATCGTCTGTTATTCCCAAGGAAGTAATCAATGTATTGGCCCATATATAATATGAGATGTCGCACTAATTATAATATGCAGTGCAAATAATAGCAGTAGTAATAGTAGTAATAGAAAGATTATTTAGAGAATTAAATCAATATTGTGGTTTTACAGTATAATAATCCAATACTGTCTTTACTTATCTGACTAAACAAATAGGTAATCAATGCTACCTTGCTGCAGTTTTTTCTTCAGGTTTCAGTTTAGGGATAGTAAAAAAAATATTAATCTCTGCATTGTCTGTATTCAGTGGTAGGTTGTGGGTGGTCACGTGGAAGGCTCCAAATCAGCTGAGCCTCATCTGGAGGCTATGATGGACATGACAAAGGAGAGCGATTCTCCAAGGTCCACTTAAGCCCTTCTGGTGGGACGCAGAGCTTAGATGTTTCCTTTATGGAGAGTGCTCCTCTTTACCGTGGACCAGGCAGCCTGGTTTCCTGTCTCACTGACGATTATATGTGTTTCTCTGCAATGGATAAAAAAAAAAATAATAATTGCATTTAATTTTTCGAGGGGTCTGTTTCAAAGTTCTGGGGTCGATAGAGTGGGGGGTGAGAGGAGCTCTCCTTCTCTCGGTGGTGGGGGGTGGGAGGGGTTGGGGATTGGAATCTCCTACCATACTGAGGAGCTAAATCAGAGACGTCTCTGAACCTGCACAATAATACCACCTCGTTACTTGAGACCCCCAGAGCATTAATGCATGCATTTCTCAATGAGGAGTCATTATGAGCATGACTCACTGGGTTTCATTTTAGGAGTATGTGTCATGCTTTAATTTCAGGCATTAAAGAGCATTTTGTGTCCTTGCAGATACCTTTAAATCGACTCTCCGTTTCAATACATGACACTAATTCTAACTTTCTCTGTTCATTGTGAAGTCTTTGGTTGTTCCGACCTGGGGAGGGACATGTTGTTTAATGACATTAAGTCATGGCCTCTTTCTGGCTCCCCACCTGGGTTATGCAGCCAAAGATGCCAACCTGCTCCACCCCAAGGTCAGGGCTAACAAACCCCCCCCCCCTCCTCCCCCCCACCTTGACCCGGTATAACCCCCTCCGAGCACTGAGGACATGTCTGGCAATGAAGGAGCATTTAATTGGTTCTGGGTCAGAGATGCAAGGTAAACAAAGCGGGAATTAGCCTGTAGGCGCTGTTTTTCCTGGGAGCCCGCTTATCCTCACGATGAGGGTCCCGGGACGACATAGTAATCCAATCGCGGAGAAAAGCTTTAAAAATTCTGACCCTGTGCTTTCTGGTGTTTCTGCAGGTTGTGCGGCCTAGAGAGTAGGGTGTTATTGAATTACCTGGGATCCTTGCAAGATGGGAGAGGTCCCCGGTGAGCGTTTTGGCGGGGGGTGGGGATGGGGGGTGTACTTTTTGATTCAGCACTCGTCCCCTCGCTCGGCCCTCGGCCCCCGTTTTGATTAGCCCCCACAAATTGATAGGCTGCAGGGAATCTGGCCTCTCTGATAAATGCCCCTGGGTGAGAGGTGGGGAATTTAATCGATCGCTCTATCTTTCGCACAAACTTTTTCCTCCGCGCGTACACTTCCCAGCTTCCCGCCGATTACCCACAAACTGCCTTAAACGGCAGATCGGCTCCCGCATTGGGGGGGTCCAGCCTGTACAACGTGCATGTGTACACATACAAACTACATGATATTTAAGAGGTGCAAGGCTTATAATAGGATGTTATTTCAGGCTGAGCTAGCGAATCATCCTGTTTTATTCTTGCATGATTTTCGTGTTGCCCTTGTCTGTACTTTCACTTTGGTTTATTTGCTATTTGGTTCAGAACTCTCGTCCGGTTTTTGGTTCCCGTCTTCGTGCGCACCTCAGACTTTGACGCTTTGATCTGTGTATGTGTGTGTGTGTGTGTGTGTCAGGTGCGTAGGGAGTGACTGCAGTTTTGCGAGCTTATGTTGTGTCCTGTTGTTTTCTCTGCACTTAGGTAAGTTACCTTCGGGTTGCGTTCGGAAGCTGAATTTTGTTTATTGTTTTCGCTATAGTCACCCCTGAGTCCTTTTGCCCCGGGTTTATTTGTTCTGTGTCCGTGGCGTGTCAATAAAAACAGAAAAATATATATTAAAAAATACCCCTGTCACGGCCGGATCGCGATCGACGACCCATGATGCAGGCGGTTCGAAAAACAAGACGTTTTATTCCGAAAGGACACAAGATTCAAGCACAAGAACTACACCAATGGAGACCGCAAACTGGTGTATGGAGGCATGCACCTCTGATACACACAACAACCGACGACGAGGACTGAACACGGGCGGACTAAATA
>JAODKL010000062.1:4204008-4218812 GCA_026780765.1 Petrocephalus schoutedeni
CGCCCATCACTTCTGGAAGCCCCGCCCATTCAGGGAGGCCGGATACTGGTCAGCCCTCACTTGTCGCTTCCCGTGCCGGAAGCCGCCCCTGACATAGCCGCCATCCGTCTGGAGGCTCGATTGTAGATAGAGGCTAGGGTGGGAGGGGTGAATGGGTTCAAGGAAGTGGAGGTGGGGTCCAAAAATAGTAAAGCCACTGCACTGGAGGTATGCTTGGGCTGTGAGATAAAAAAGCCGCAAGCTCTTCTTATAGCAGCAAGCTGTACATCTGCATATAGTGTGATGCTCCCTCTTATCAAGGGAAATGGTGCAGTCTGCAAGGATGAGAGCCCCTCAGTTACAGCACATCTCCTGCCCAGGAGCAGGAGTTACAAAACCCAAAACTGCAGTCTCCTCCTCAGGGCCAATACACAGGGCGTCTTAGAACATAAGATGGCATTAAAGAGATCCGTAGAAGAGTGTCCTTTCGTGAACCATCCTTTCAAATTAATGTCTAAATCTGAGTTCAGTTGACTTTGTATTTCAGCTGTGTAATACTTTCATGCCACATCTTTTCTTTTTTGCTGAACCCAACGTATACAGCAGTCAGACGTGGCACTTAAAGCCGCTCTGGGTCCACGTCGGAGGAGAGTGGCGGAGGCGACCCGGTAGAGTGGTTTTAGGAGTGAGAGTGTGGGAGCGGTGCAGTGGAGAGAGCGTCCCGCGTCGCCTAGGAGGCTCTTGCCTCTTTGTGAGGCCGACGCCTGAGAGGGGCAAACGGCAGTGTGCCAGATGAGTCATGGGCGTTACCGAGGCAACGGGAGCCTCAACACATACACGCGGGCTGTTGCAGGAAGAGTGAGCGGAGGCCCGTATGAGGGCTCTGGGGGGTGACTGACAAGGTCAGTAGCAGTGCTCTGGCAGGCCTATGGCCTCGATCCGCGAGCAGAGTGCAGCTGGCTCATGGGGCCCAGAAAGCACCGCTGGCCTGTCTTGCAGCACCCACTGACTACATGGCCCCTGAGCAGCCTAGTGAGCGTGTCGCGGTTGGTCAGAAAGGAGGCCGGGCCACTGGGCCACGGGTGGCTGGGAACAGGACAGAACCTACACCTGAGAAGGATGCGGGACGCTGGGTGTCCAGAGGGCCCGCCCGAGCGGAAGAGCCCCCAGACCACCTCAGAGCGAGCACTGCCTTTTATTGTTTTATGTTTATGCATCTTATGGTATTGTGGAATTTCAGGATCTTTATTTGTTTTCATTGGTGAGCTGTACATTTGAATCCTGTGTGTTGATTATTCCCAGCCTGCAGCTATTTAACGGAGCCCCCAGTGCTTCCAATGTACCTTCCCAGCACATGCTGCCTTTAATGGGTTTGGCTAAATGTCCCCGCATCGACCAGTCATTGCTTTGTTTGTTAACCCATCTGTGTAAAGGCGGAGATAATGGCCGTACCATGTGACCTAAAGTGAGCATCACCTTTGAATCTTCATGGCATGTCCCGGCCTGAATGGCGGCACAGCGGCTCACCTACCCCATGCTGGAAGCAGCCAGAGGGCCCATTCAACACCTCTCTGAAAATCCATAGCCCTTCTGTGGCATTTGATTAAGGAAAATCGAAAGAATCCCAGAAGCGATGGTCCTTTGTGGTGAAGAGAACACCCCCCTACCACTGGCAATTAAGACATTCTCTCTGATGTGCTGATTCTCTTCACTTTTGTCTTTATAAATTTGTTCACATTTAATTAGCTCTTTTGTCCAATTCAAACATACAGACATACAGTACATGCACCTGCAACTCCTATTACAGTAGGTAAGGTTAAGTATCTGAGTCAAGGGGAGTTCAGTGGGATCCACAATCTTTTGGGATATGAGTCCGCACCCTCGGCCTGTATGATATTGCACTTCTCAGGTGCCAAGTGGGGACACTAGATGGAGTTACTGTGGACCCTGACTGGGTTTTCAGGTTTTCAGGCGACTTGTATCCTCTGAATTGGCGGCTCGTATCTTCTGAACTGATCTCGGTATCTGTGACATTTCCACCCCCCCACCTTTTATTGGCAGCCATATGCTGGTGGCAAGCATTCAAGAGCGCAAATTAAGTACATAATTTTTAGAAGGATGGGTTTCCTTTAATGTGAAATGCACTTGAACCCCTGAGCACAACATTGTGCAGAGCTGCATAAAAAGCTGCTCTGCTGTGCGATGCCCTCGCACGTGGTCGGGATGCCCTCGCACGTGGCTCTAGTCAAGGTCGTTTGCTCTAAAAACGCGCCGGTCAGGGGTCTGCAGGACCCCGGCATGACACTGGGGGGGGGGGCTTGATGTGCAGAGCTGTCCTCGCATGATTACCTCCGGGCCACATCTGGGCGCTCACGCTGGTGAGCCGGAAGGTATGCCAGTGCTTTTTGCCTCCTACTGAACCACTTACGTAAGAGCATTTCGGTATGCGGGGGGGGGTGTACACAATATGAGCTATTTTACCCTGAAAGGAAAAATAAACTGAACATCTCTGCCTTAGAGCAATATTCACTGCAATACTGCTGTTTCATGTAATCATTGTATGCAATACAATTCTAGCATTCAAAAAAGGGTTAAACAAAAATAACAGCCTAGTACTGACCTGGTTACCCTTAGCTAATCCACAGCTAATTCCGCTGTAAGCCAAATGGAGCTTCTGAACCCGATCCCGCAAATCGTTTTCCTTATTAGACAGAATAAGCACCACCCCCCCCAGCCCTCAATAGTAAGTCTGCCTTCCCCAGCATGCTGAAGACGCACCATCACGTGCAGCCGCTACACAAAGCAGATGGATACCATCTTCTCCAGGCCTGTGAGCTCGCCAGGAAAGGGTTTCAATGCTGCAATGAAAAAAAACCCACCCTAGGAGGAACAGTCTCACCCAGCTGGATAAGAAGTTTCCGACCGCTGCATTTTCTGACTCCAGAAACCGGCTAAGGATGTTTCCCCATCTTTACAAGAGGGAAATAATCTGTGGCCAGCAGGCAGGGAATCTTCTGCCCGCGCTGAGCTGGTTGTGAAGACGTGCCGTGGATGGCGGGTGATTTGTGTGCCCGTGCCCAGGCTGATTTGGGAGCCCGGCAGAGCTGTGCGGTTTCAGGCTCTCTTCTCACACTGCAGATCACTTCTGCCTGAGGTTCCGCAGTCCGCCAGCAGCTGCTCCATGTCGCCCCCATAGATAACTCAGGAAGTGACATCAAAGCAGAGGTCAGCATGTGTCTGAGGGTATTGAATGCCGATTCGGTTAACGCACCGACCCTTAGCGACCACGCTTCTGTGGTGTAATTAGTGTTATTAGTCTGCCATCTGAGTGCTTCTGGGAAGAACCAGTGTGGACGTCTTGTGGCCCAGATCGTACACGGCACGGGGTCCCTGAGAGCTGCAGTTAAGGTCACTTTGCCACAGCGGATGGTGGAAAAGGTGTGACATTTCTAAGCTTAAACCTGTGACCTGCCTCTGCCCCCCATGTGACCTCGGGGCCTGCCCCCATCATGTGCTCCAGCCTGGCACAGGTGCTATTCTCACTCCCCCGACCCCTCTGCTGAGCTAGTGCCCCCTTTCATTCACATGTGCTGTCCCGTATGTGAAAGGCTGCTCGACCCCTTTGCCTGAAGGTGAACCTGTCCAGCACTGACGTGGGAAAGCAGACGTTTACCTTTCCTAATTCTGAATGGTACGCTTTCCGACTTACATCAGCAATAAAATAACGAGTTCTGCAGTACCTTTGGAATGTATTTTACACATCGGCCGAAGGACACTTTGAAAAAAGGGAGATATTGTAAAGTAAAATGTTATGTTTTGTAGTGGATTTGTCATGTCTTGTTTTGCTTCATTTTGTTGTTTTGCATTACCCATAAGCCTGAAGAAAGTGAAAGATACTGTAAAACACTAGAAGAAATGGAAAATGATATTTTTTATAACATTGATGGCAAAGCAGCCATGTAAGAACCACAGTTTTGGCCTGCCGGTCCGCGGTGTGCCAGTAGTGGGTGTGTGGGACAGGCTTTGTGAGCCGCCTTCGGACCAGGGGTGTCCCAGGACGATGAGAAAGTGCCCATGTTTCATGAATCACAAAACCTTCACCAGCAACTTCAATGTTCAACTGGCCTTAAACCTTAAAAAGCCTATGAATATGTATTAGACATTAATAATGCATGTCTGTGTTGCTCTCACAGCTTAAATATTGTGAAAGATGTATAATATATAATATAAATAAAATGAAAATAAAAGAAATTTGTAGAAATACCTCTGCAGAGCTGTAGCCTGGTAGTAAAACTGCAGGTTTGTATTAGAAAGACGCCGTGGCTGATCTTTGCTTTAGGAGACGCCCATCGGTGTGGCAATTTCTATTTTGTTTTTGTCAAATTTTTTGCTTGCTCAAAGCTCGGGAGTGATGGGTCAGTTGGAGAAAGGTGCGCCATAGGTGTCAGGTATTTCCCGAACACGTCTCTCTGTATTTGTGAAATTCATTTGGTAAATCACCTTGTAAGATATCGACTGAAAGAAGGGGAGAACACAAACAAACTGCATTCGCTCTTGTCTTGAGTTATGAATTTATTCATCTAAACGGACACAGGCCAGGGCCTGAAAAGGAGGGTATTTTTTGTGTAGAAGTGAAAGCAAATTTGATGTTTACTTTTCAATATTTTTGTAACTATTGAATTTCTCTGTGCGCTTTCTCAGTTGGGGAAATTGAAAGAGCAGTGTTCTGGAAGGTGCCCTTTGTTGGCATTGTGCATTTGCTGAATGACGTGCTAATCAGCCTCTTACTCATTTGAAGGTTAACTATTGTGGCTTCGTTCAAGGATTCTTATTTTTCAGTCCCCAGCGAAGAGCAGGAAAGGTTACAGTCACTGGAGAACTATTGTCAACTAATGTTAATTTTCTCTGTCTCTCTGTGTGACCCTTGATGGTGGAAGGCCATTTCCTCTCTCAAGGTCTTGTTTGTACCATTGGTGCAAAGTTGAAATGAAAGAGGAAACGGCGCAAAGGTAGTCTCTAAATGTTTTATAAGTTTATTGACCGGTGGGCGATTTGGTCCAAGAAAGCGGGTTAGACTAGCTGTGTGAGGATTCATGTTGCAGTCTAGGATGTTTCTAGTCTTCCCGAAGAATGACTCCTTGCAATTCAATCCTGCCGAGACGCCGCTTGCATGCTGCCTTCGCGGGACAGCATCTGTTTGTCGTTCTACATGAACCACGGAGATCGTGTGATATTCTGGCCCGTGTCTCTGAGATGATGCCCCTCTGGTGCTGAGGGAAAGAAAAGCAGGGCGATACCGGCTATGAACCTACGAGTGCGAGACGCCGTGAAAGCAAACCTCTTTGCAGAATTGGGTGGGGAAAGGCAACCAGCTGGCCTTTATGGGTACGACACTGTTCTTAGGAGGGGGCCTAAATAAATGGGCGAAAAAAGGTGAAAGACGAGGTCTGCAGGGATGAAGCATGGAGGGCAGTCGCTGGGATGAAGCACTGTGTCATTATTATGCTTCAAGAACGATCATATACAAGCAGTAGCTCCATGGATCTACTGCTTTGTGTTGAGGAGGTGACACAGGGAAATAAGTGATCATAGGCCTGGCCTGCTGATGCATGGGTTATAACAGAATATCGCACCTTCCTGCTGCCTATCCTGGGTTGGGTGGTACGGGGGGCTTAGAATCGATCTCAGGCAATGCAGAGCACAAGGCCGGGGTACTCTCAGGGCGGGATACTAGTGTAGCCATGTCAATGTATAATTAAACTGGCTTTGTGAACTTCTTCAATACTTTATGTTCTGATCTCATTTTGTGGGCACTTATACACATTTATGTATTTCGTTGTTTTAGATAGTACCTTTGGTTCCTACTTCAGTGTTGTGGCTGTGGCAGCAATTACCTATGTGCCTGTAGAACTAGATGCCTGGAGATGTCCGATTCCCAAAGATGCCTAGCTTTGGAGATATTGGGTGTAGAAATGTTGGAACTATTTTCTTCTACTAAATTCCACAAACGAATGGTATCACTGTGCAGAAGATAAGAACACAACCACCCTGGTGATATCTTCTGCACAATAATATGACTGTGTGGAAAATAGTTCTTAAATTAAACTGCTTACGACAAAGTCTGAGAATTATCACAAGTAACCAGGTCATGATGTCTGATAAGAGACCTTGCTATTGAATTATTCAAAGGTATTTTTGGCACTCAAAATAGCACAGAAAGAATGCCATTCAGGCAAATTATATTCGAGAGACTATGGCTAATATCTTCAAAACCAGGCAGGTCCCAGCAGAACAACCTTGATGGGTCGATAGCACTAAAGTCCCTCTGAAACATTTCTTTTTTCCAGTTTTTGGGTGAACTGCCCCTTTAAGGGTTGTGCTGGAGAATAGGACCTGAGTGGGAACAGGAGGATGATTTGTAGTGAGCATGGATGCCTCTCTTGCTGGTCCGTGGGAGAATGTATCCTGCAGCAGAGCACAGAAGATCCAGGGCTAACAGGAAGTCGCAGCTTGTCCTACACAGGATTACTCACCGACCCCTAGTGTAGGGAAGCCTCTCTCCAGCGCAGCCCTCAGCTCGCCTCACGGTAATTAGGGCCCGCCGCCTCAAACGTTCTTCTCCAAATGCATCCTGGGAGTTTCCCTACAACCCACCTGAGCCTTTTTATACCCCCCCAGTCAAATTAACCAAACCCTTTAGATATACATGCCATTGTGGGGGTGCGGGACACCGAGCTCAGGACAGACTGAGTTACCCCCCTCCCCCCCAGCCCCGCCATCTACTGGCCTGGGACTTTTCTGGAGATGAAAGGCTTTCATATGGCAGCACCTGCCCATTTAAAGCTTTTAAAAACTGCAGACTTGCTAGTTCTTATGACAGTTTGGTTTTATAACATTTTCCCGTATCATACTGTGGTCCTTAAACAATATCTCTGTGATCGCACTGGAGCGCCGGAAACAACCTTTTGCTTCCAGTTTAGATCATAGGGACGGACTCAGAGCAATAAAGAAACTGCCAGGAAGAGTAATGTCTGTTTTCACTGGGAAGGAGCCACAGTGATACACAGGCCACATGAAGGCACTAACATTAATAAGCACCTGCAGGGCCCAGGTTGATCCGAAGGTGGCGCTCCAGAGGGGATCCCAGGAAGCCTGTTTTTTTTTTTTTGTGTCTCCATAATAAAAGAAGAATCTGCTGAGCTCGATTCCCAGTAAGTTCCAGAGGACCTGGATAAATGGGGGATCTAATCTGCCAGAGCACTGAAAAAGGAAGTGAGGTCACAGACCATTAATATGGGGGGGGGGCTTAAATTTGACTGCCACAGGTGGGACACGCTGTATTTTTATTATGGAGCATGACACAGAGACACGCCCTGCTACCAGTAAACCTACTGTGCACCCTGAGCGTTCCACTCTTTATCGGCACAGTGACACTGAGCTGTTTGGACTGTACCACACCAGGATTGCCAGCAGGGGTGATGTGCTCCCTGCAGGTTCGTTTTCGCTTGTTGCACACAGATATCCCTGTGACGCGTAGCCTGCCAGGCCATCTCCCTTTCTGCCTTTCTGCCACCCCTCACTGAAATTCCACCCCCATTTTCACGTCTTTTAGGTTTAGTTTAAAGTATAAAAAAGTATTAAAAAAGTAATTAAAAAAGTCACTGTTTGAATTTAAATCAGCAAGTACTTAAGTACCAATGATTGGATCATTATTACAGCTCAGCAACATTATGCATCAATAAAGTGAAGTCAGCTGAGTACCTGAATCTACTCAATGGCCAAGTTCTCCCACCGATGGATTTTTTCTTCTCTAATGGCATGGGCACATTCTAGGATGAGAATGCCAAGATTCATTGGGCTCGAATTGTCAGAGTGTAGTTCAGGGGCATGATGAATCATTTTCACACTTGAATAAGCTACCACAGATGGTTGACCTTAACCCCACTGAAAGTCTTTGAGATATGCTGAAGACAACTTTACAAAGATATGGGATATGTTGGGCTGCAAAGGATACATGGGGTGCATCCTTTGCAAACTTGGCAAAAAGAGGATGCATTTTTAGACCTTTGGAATGGAACGGCCTTGCCTGTGACACATTTGGTCTTCGAAAGCAGCCTTAGGAGGGTGCAGCCCCTGAATTCAGACACAGCCACTGATGTCTGACTCTACCTGTTCTCTCTGCCCCTCTCACATGACTCATCGTTGATGGTGCGTTCCGCAAGACTCAAGACCTGGATTCTTTTAGCCACAGTCAAGCCATTTGCTTTCCCCGGTACCTCTTTTGTTAACTTTCATGTCACAAGTATTAAGGCACATAAACTAAAAGCTGTTGTGGAGGGGGGGGGGTGAATCAGGCACCTCCGGTTCGGCGGCCCGGTATGATTGAGGGAGCTGGCTTAACAGCACACCGATGCCGGGATCAGCCATCAGCAGTTGTGGGCATGGATCCATAGCCATGTGCCTGCCAGCTGTCCAAAACATGGATCCTGAAGTTTTGACAAATCGCCAAAGACAGGGGAGTTGCAGTTGGCCTAAGGCCACCAGTTCAGGGGTCAGGGCTGCCGCTGCCCGTGGGAGATGCCTCCGTGGCATGGTGAAGGTGCCATTGGCTGAATGTTCAGTGCATCTCATGATTTTAATGGTGTTAACAGGCCAGGCTTGTTTTGTCATGCTAACAGGGCCAAGTTGGCGTCATAATCCCAAGCCTTTGGCAGAGGTACCATTCAAGGCAGATTTCCTAAAACGTTGCCCTCTGTGTACATATCAGCCCCCCGCAGCACATGAAACCCTCCATCGTCATCGGGTGTAGTTCTCGATGCGACGGGCTGGCCCCAGTGTGGTACAGCAGCATTCCAGTGCCCCTGTTTTTAAAATTTTGAGGGTATCTTAGCCTTTCTACACTTCTCATTGACAGGGCCTATAAATCGGAGCCCTCCTCATTTATTAAAGCGTTTTCAAGCATCATTTTAAGCATTAAGGAGCTGCATCATTTGATAGACAACCAATGTAACGAAATAGCATAGTGTAACAAAATAGCATTTAAGGGGCTTATCCCCTTTGAAATATGGCTTTTCTCCCCCTATTTCGACCCGCTGCATATGACAGGAAGTATCTGCTCCCTCTCCAAACCCTGCTGCCGTTCACCTCCTCATGCAAATCCACGCTTCCGCTTGCCTGACAGATGCTCCAGTTCCTTCTTTGAGATATGCCATCAAAACATGTTGTGTTGACACTTTAGAGAAATGCGGCTCCTCCTCTCGCCCAAACAACTACCCACAATGAGTGGGTCTGATTTGAATGGTGGTCATGTGATCTCTAGCCCCCATATTTTTTATTCTGAGGTGTACGGGAATTATAATGAATTTAAGAGAAATTTACAGGAGGGTAGGAACCCATTTAGGAACCCATCATGAGGATGCTGAATGAATTGCTCTACTGAAAAGCATAAATATGACATGAATATGAATCAGTTTATTTCTGCATGTTTATCTATTGATGCATGCACCCAGAAAACACAAAAAATGACCCGCGTATTCACTGAGGTAAAGGAAAGTTCATTTTCTGTTTGGTTTCATGCTATGACCTTGTGAGTTTGCGGCATGCCCTCCTTGCTGTCACGAGGCCCCCTGGGTGCTGGAGGCCTTCCCCGCTGTAACGACTCACAAAGACGGCCTGTCCGACACCCTCCATGTGCCGCTGTGCAGGTCAGCAAGCTTTGCTGATTCTGGGATTTATTCGCTCTTCTACAGCTTGTTTCCCTGGCTCAAAGTGGCAGTGGCAGCCTCAACTGGGGGCTTAAGTGACCCTGACCTGTGCTCTGGCCACTGAATTTTGCATTTAAATTCTTGAGCGACTAGAAAGTCCGATCTGGAGGATTCGAGGAGGCAGTTCCTCTCAACAGCTAAGCAGCTGGATCACTGGCTACCCAAAGGTTATGGGATCTCAACCTACTCTCTGGCCACTGGGAACTTCCCTGTAAAATTTTCCATTGCCATATGGCACTGTACTTCAGTGCCCAACGTGATTATTCTTCAATGTATGCTAATCACTCTGTAATGTACAATATGCTAAAAAGCTAACAACCTTAGGCCTTGTCCTCTTTTTTTTTTTCTTTTCTATTTTCTAAACATGTTATTAAAAAGTCAGATTTTTCAGGTTCACCAGCTGGAGCCAGACTGGAGCACTCGGGTGTAGGGTTTATGAACGGAGACTAAAAGTACATCTGCAGGAAAGCCAATAAAAAGGAAAAGTCTTTAATAATTTAATTGGCTGGGCAGATACCGGCTGACCTTTAATGCAGGGTGGAGATGCAGACCCTTGAAAAGAAGCACCTTCTCTAATGAATTCCATCCAGTGCATTGGGCCATTTATGCTTGTATGCTACCCCCTCAGGGAACTGAAAGAGAGGGAATAGAGAGAGAGAGAGAGAGAGTGTGAGAGAGAGAGAGACCACCAAATGCTGACCAGGTGTGAGTTGCAATGGAAGTGAAGCTTAGCGTCTCTCACCCCTGCAGGGAGGAGGTCCGGGCACGTGCGGGTCACTTACAGTATAGCACAGCACTTACTGAGAGCCCCCACCAAGCCACTCCTGCCCGGGCCAGTTATGTGTGTCACCACGACTGCAGGACGACTCGCCGGTGACAGACGGTCAGGAGGTTCACAGCCCGGGCAGGGGGGCCGGGCCTCTCTGCAATTTGGGAACTCAGAAAAGCAGCCTCGGGTATAGTGGAGACGGTGGTGAATCGCGGCTTCGGGCACCGTGCCTGGAGCGGGACAGCAGCTTTTACATCTGCTAGAGACAGCCAGCCAGCTGGACTCCGTGGGCAGCAGGAAAGCCACACAGAGCATCACCCAGCCAACCGCGAGGAACGCCGAATAGGGATAGATTGGTACATCGAGGGAAGAAGACAAAGGGAATTATATAGACAAAGTAGTAGTGAAGGAGGATAGCTGCACAGATGCACAAAGGTCCATTTAAAGCCCCACGAGTGGCCCTGCTGTTGGACTCATGAGGCGGACTTTAAGTTGAATTGCTTGAGTAAAACATAAGTGAATGACCACTTCAGGAGTGACCATGAGGGAGGCTGTCCTTGTGTTATGACCTTGGGAAGCCACTGGATGAGCCCCTGCCACAGACCCGCAGAGATGAGAGGGAGCGGCCCGCGCCCCTCTGAGGTGTGCCCGTGCTCAGCCTCGCACCCTGCACCAGCATCTGCACCTTCCACACTCCGGATGTGTCAGGAGGCACACGGGCCCTCCTGTTTTCCACATAAATAAGGCAGATCTTGTCCCACGGTGCCAGGGGGAATTTTTCACCCTCATGAGTACTACGCGTGAGCTGTGACAGCATATTTGAGGACGGGCTATCAGCTTCAAAATGGGCGATTAGTCATAAGAGGCCAGGAACGTTTCCCGTCATTTGGTTTCCATCTAAAGTCGCATTGATGTCATACTGTCTCTGGATGTGATTCACTCACACGCACTGAAATGAATCTCTGAGGATTACAGATTTTTGCACTTGCAACAGTGAAACGAAAAATTAGACACCGGTACACTTTTCAATGAAAGGACCCCCCCCCCCACCTCCCCTCCCCCACTCTTTTTCTTAGTGAGAAATTTGAACACAAATGTGCAGGATTATTTCAGGTTATTCCCACTAGGTCTCCGTCTTTAACCCACATCATCCTCCAGAACATACTCTAATAGCAAACCCCAGGTTTAATTGTGTCTCTTTGGTTTGCTCAGGCTGTGGACGGCCCAACCAGCCAATCGGGCCGCGTTTGCCTAAGTGGCCCGTCCAAACGCCGCATAACGAGCACACGCGGAGCTCATAAATGTGGCTGGCATAACGACGAGAGCATGGCCTGTGAGAACATGAAGCGTAGCGTGGCGTCGGCTTGATAGATCATTAGGTCTGAATTCAGCCGCAAGGGGCGGGTCGCCATGGCAGAGGGAGAACATGGGCGCGCCGATTCCCCCCGGCCTCAGACACGATCTCCGTAAGCAGGCTGTGTCCTGACGAACAGCACGGGGCAGTTGTTGAATCTGGGGGCAGGGTGATGGGGTGAGCCGAGCGGATATTAAACCGCGGGAACACGGAGTAGGAAGCGAGTGTGACAGAGCCAGGCCCGGTGTCCTTCAGGGAGGCGAGAACACACATTAATGTCAGCGGCTGCTGCTGGAGGCCCTTAATGCACATGGTAGCCTCAGTGATATTGCAAAATGTGCCTGTAAAATGACAGGCTAGGCTCCTTTATGAGCTATCTGCTTTCATTTGGCTTTTCGTTTCCGTCTTTGGCCAGACCGGGCCCTTGAGGAATGGTGTCTCGCCAAAGTTGGATAGCACTGCTAGGTAAGCTGGTAAGAAGGAGGTCACATGAAGGTGTGTGTGTGTGTCTGAATATATATATATATATATATATATATATATATATATATTTACACGTGTACTTTACACTACTGCAACATGACACTGGGAAGTCTGGCAGCTCGGAAGCGCGTCTTTGGTCACAGTACACGCTCAGGGTCCCAGAAATGGAACATAGGCCGGGAATCTCGTCCCTCTTCCTGCGTGATGACCTTCAAAGGTCCTTTACACCCCCTCCCCATGGGCAAATGAAGCCAGAACTCAACCCTCCCACCCAGCAGCCCCCTGTTGTTGACCAGCCCCTGCATAAAGGCACCCGCAACATTCTGCATTGTTAATATTAAATGCACAATTATGGCCTTGAAAAAAAAATTATGCACAACTCGAGTCGTTTGTGCTGCTGTCAGCAGATGCAGATACCAGACTGTATATATAGGCTTATGCCCCAGAGAAGGCAGTTGTCCAAGTGAAGCACAGCCTATACTACTGTCGACCCCCCCCTCCAAATCCTCTACACGAGGACACAGTTTTGGGCCTCATTTTCCACAGTTTCATGAAGTGTCCTCTCTGAGAGATATATCCAGAACAGGCAGGCCAAGCATGGTTATGGGGCAGATCGTAAACTTCGGGCAAAGTGCGCGTTTGAAGATTTCATTGATCTTGGCCTGTTTCTCAGGATGCTCGGGGTAATTGAAAGGCAACACTAGCTTCATCTGGTAACAGAACATTATGTATTTAAAATCGAAGCACACTCTGACGTCAATCAAAGTAGATAATGGCGCATGCTCTGACATTACAAACAGAAAACCCTGGTTTTCCCTGTCGACACTCAAAACAGAGTTTCTGAAAATCTTCACCCAAAAGTTCAGTTTTCAGTGACCTAAAACGCCGTTTGCACGTGGACAAAAAGCTACAAAACATATCTATGTTTTTAAAAGTACCCCAGTATATGTGGACTGAGCCTAAATCGCCCATAGTTGAGTCAGTGGTTGCACCCTGCAATGAAGTGACCTTACACCCAGTCCTTCCTAGGATTGGGTTCCCATGACCTTGTCCTGGATAAATTGTTGGAAGATAGATGGAAGGATGGATGAATGCATCACCTGATAAGCTCTCAAATTAAACCCCCTCATTGTTAGCCTCAACATAACCACGGCCTACAAAGCATTCACTGACACATACATATAAACTGTAGGTATGTCACTGAGCTCCGCCAGATTCCACGTGAGATTGCAGGGGACTGAATAACCACTTTGCAGCTGATGCCCTTGCAGGCGTTATGCTGTTGTACTTGGTACTGCATCTACTGCTTCATAAACAGTCGGCTGTACAAAGCATTTTACTTTCACAGCAGATTGCAGGACAGAGGCCTGCCAAAAGGTGCACCGGGATGCTGGACAGAGCTTAATTGCTTAAGAAATTCATTTAGCCACGAAGCAGACCATTAACCAGCAGCCTCCGCCATTCCCCCATCCTCCCAGTAACACCCCTCTCGTACCCAGCTGACCTTATTTAAGTCCCTAACAAGCCAATTAGCCCAATCAGGACCAGCTGGGTTTCATTAATTGAAGAGCCTGTGGATGCGGTGAATGGTGATCAATTGCCATGGAAACAGCCCCATGCCTTTGCTGTGCTTACTGACGGATTTCACTGTTATGCAAATCAAACAGGCAGACCCTCCTCTCCAGCACCCCGGCATTGGCCTTCCCAGGGAGGCTGAGGAGTGTGATCCCCCCAAAGTTGGAAAACATCATGAATCAGCACCTTCATGGTTGAGGAGCTTGTGTGTCTCTCTGATCCTAGGAGCTATGTTGTCGGGGGTAATTGCCCCTGGTAGGGTCTCCCGAGGCAAATTGGTCCTAAGTGAGTGGCCAGACTAAGTGCGGTTCGGATAAACTCACTATGATGAGTAATGTCATAGACCATGTTACCCCGCCTGGATTAGAGAGACCGGGGCCTCGGCCTGTAGGCAGGCCTGGGGCGGGAGCTCAAAGGAGAGCCATGGGGCCCGGCCAGACATAGCCCAAAGGGATAACTTGGGTTCACCCTCCTGTGGGCCCACCACCCACAGGGGGAGCCGTGGGGCTCAGGCACAATGTAAATCAGGTGGCAATTGAAAGCAGGGACTTTCACAGACCAGTTATTATTCCAGTAATATTATACTAAATATTAGTGATGTGCAAACCGAATGTTTTTACTGATTCAATTCTTTTAGTTGAGTTCACTGAAAAGATCTGGTTCTTTGAATCATTGATTCATTCAATAATAATACTTCACGTATTACTTACTGGGTGGGGTTAGAAGTGAATTGCTGTAAGCATTGTTTAATGTATTATTTTAATATAAAATTATCAATTATTATTAATATTATTATTGTAGGGGCGGCACGGTGGTGCAGTGGGTAGCACTGTCGCCTCACACCTCTGGGACCAGGGTTCGAATCCGGTCCAGTTCCATG
>JAODKL010000062.1:4225867-4238742 GCA_026780765.1 Petrocephalus schoutedeni
ACTCTGTCCACTGGTTTAATCTGAAGGCACCCACCCCCTCCCCCCCGGCTGAGCTTTTCTGTGGAAGCGGCCATGATGCACAGAACACAATGTAACTGAAGTATTTCAGAGGTCTCCATTTAAGAGAGTTCTCATGATGCAATGTAATAGGAAGCCACCCTAACTTCCACCTCCTCACTCGGCTTGCTGCGCTGTTGATCTTCCTGATATATAACCTGATTTAGTTGGCCAGGTTCTTGCTTTCTTTTCTTTTGTTGTCAGGGCTGTTTTAGTCACCGAAGATAGTAGGCTGCGGCCACGCCGAATGTCAATATGTTACCGAAGTTTGTATCTCAGTTTTAAAGGAGATTTATGTTTTCAGCAGTACCTGCCACATAGCATTTATATGACTTATTGTGACGATCCGTTATTGTTTCTAGGATATTCGCATGTTTTTTCTTATATCTGGGTCATCGTAATTTCAGTGATATCTGAGCATGTAAGGATACAGATCTTATACTGTTTGTATGTTGATCTTGTTCATTCGAACGTTAGATTATGTAGCTAAACATGGGTTCTTAGGTTAGATAATGAAGTTATAGGCGCAGTTAAATTGTACAACCACGACAAACAGTTTATAAATTGCCATCAAAAAGCAGTTTCTAGGCGGCGTAGGGGAGTGCTGTATGTAGTAGCGAGTATCGTGTAGGCAGTATACTGTCAGTCAATTAAGTCGATGTAGTAACGCTCTGAGGTTTAAAAAAATATTTGCTGCCTACAGATGTTCTTTAAATAGGCAAGTCGCACATTTTAAACGAAAAAATTAAGCTGGTCAGCGTTTACCCGTATAAAATGTCCTAGCATGTTAGTGTGGACTGCGCTCATGCACGTACGTTATCTTCAACGTGTATTAGTTAAAACTTACGTTGAAACCGTGTCAATTGCGTAAATATTTGGAGGAAGTCTAATGAGTTCAGTGCTGCTGTGCAGTTCAATGCAGTTTCTACATGCAATAGGATCACAGCCTTCTGTGTTCGAGTCTGTTATTTTAGAAATATCACACAAACGAAACCGATTCTGTATTAAGCCTACAGTAGACCGATATTTATCCCAAACCATCCATATTGTGAGGTGGTGTACAACATCAAAACATATGGTTAATCCAAAAAATCGATTGCTGTAGCTTGTCTAAACGACAAGTAGTATGCGTTGCCAAGTCATCGCATCTGTTTTTCCACATTCAGAATAATCAGTGCGTCACCATTCATAAAAAAACTCCGTACCAGGTGTAGATTGCTAATATTCAAGCTGGCTTGGCGCAATCGGAAGCCTGCATGTTTCCTTTAGGAAAACATTTACCCGACAAAGAAACGTGTTAACATTATAACCCGAGACAAATGTGCAGCGCCCCGTACGATTTTGGTTTCAACACTCTTTCATTTAAGCAGGACCGTGGTTAATGGGCGCACACACGCATACACACACACCTGCATGTAAGAAGTTGCTTCAAGGGATCATATCCTAGCAAATTCACACACGTGGGGCCGCATATGCTCTGCGTTGAGTGTTTCATGTGCAACATCTTATTAACCATTGTCAAAGGGAAGGACGCGGAACAGCAATGTGGGAGGCGTCCGGTCACTGATAAGGGCTACTCGGCGAGCGTGGTCTTGCTCCCGGTCCCAGCGAGGCTCCGAAACTGTCGGAAATCGGAAAATATTCGAGCAGCCGACAGCTGGGTGGGGGGTGGGGGAGAGAGCGAGTTGGTCACAACTCGGCTTGACGGGCAGCGCCGCACCGCTCGGCGCCTCAGTCGCTCCTCTGCCTCCGACCAGCTCAGCAGCCCTGCTCCCTCTGGCCGCTCGGAGAATAAAGAATGAGGAAGAGTTGCCAGTGCACCCTTTTGTACTCGGACCTGCAGATCCGCTGATAACATCACTTATCTGATTATTCCGACCATACCAGTAAAAAAAAAAAAAAAAAAAAAAAAAAAACCGCGTGTGCATGGAAATCTCGGAGGCTTTCGCGGCTCTGCCTGATTTCGTATAAAAACCAAAACGAATGCAAGCGGTGGTACCAGTTACGCCTGCCGCTACTGCCACCGCTACCAGCACCACGGCCGTATCCACTACCGATACAATCCGCTGCAGTTTGTCATTTCGGAGGGGAGGTATGGTGCCGCATTGATTTTTTTTTCCCATGGAGTGATTAGTAATTCATAAACATCAAAGCGAGCAGGATGGCGCGCAGAATAAGTTGTGTTAACGTACTATAATATGGACTGTCTGTAGGCAGTTTGTAGCTTGCAGAATTGCGATTATATAGCTTAATTGTATTAAATCAATTTAGATTTATATGTGATGGTCTATGAGTGCTGTATCTCTCGACAGTTGCATTGGGGATAACTGGAAAGGCAGTGTTAGATTCTGTGATTATCTGCTGATTTTTATTGAATGATAGGCAGTCGTGCCCCATCTCCTTATTAGTGGGGCTGTTATAACGGTATCTGTGCCTGCGTACTAAAACATTAAAAAGCTATTTTCGTTATTCTGCAAAGCTGTTTTGGGCATGATACGTTGCGGTTGATTTGTTCAGTGTAAACTCATTATATTTTTACACTCGCAGTCTTTTAAGATGAAGTTGATGTGTAGGAGATTACGCGCTGTTGTTCCGGACGATCCGCTTCTGCGTGCCGTTGAAAACCGGCTTCACTTCGCAACTGATGCACAATTGTCACTTTGCACTATTAGATTTAACAGGACTTTGTTAAAACAAAATCCCAAGATGAGAGCGGGTGTTTGACTTAAAGGGGGTATGTGCATTTAGATGGAAGGGGATTATCCGAACAGTCCAGGTTCTTGATATTTTTAGTGCGATGAACGAATGTGAAAAGTATGTTATTGGCAATAAGGGCTGTGCTTTAAAATCTATAACATTACATACAATGATTGCTGTATACATAAAAGCACAATTTAGCATCTATGTAAAAAAAAACAGCGTATCTGCAAGCGCTTCAACAGGACTGAATGCGCATGGTTCACGCTGTAGTATTCGTGCATTGTGTCTGCCTGGTGCCCCTGAAACCTCGAGCAGTTTTGGCTCCTCATAACAGTCCGTCTTCTTGCAATCGGCCTTTGTGTTTGCTCTGGTACCAGAATGAATGAATTCTAGCAGCTCTGCTCTAGCGGGAATACTTTCAGGTCGCTGTCGGATCACCGCAGGTCGTTTGAAATGGATAGCGCTGCTTCTAAATTTAATGCACATATATTACTGCGTTTGTTTTGGCTGTTTTATGCAAAGTGTCCCAAAATGCGTATTGTTTTGTTCAATTTGCTTCTTATCTCCATGCTTTAAGCTAGTTAGGGTTAAGCTATTAAGTTGTTTTTAATGCTCAGACATTTACGGGTAAAATTAAGCTTTTAAATGTCGTATTCGAGATAACCATCTCACAGTGCCACTATTCCTTTCTTTTTCACAGGCGTGGGAAGAGCTGGACAGTAGAATTCTTGTTGGCATCATGGACCGATCACAGATGTCATTCGTTCTCTCCTTTGGTGTTAAGCTCACCATTGTACTGGCAGTCTTGTTCTTAAAAATTCCACATGCTGCCTCAGAGAACCCGGAGCAGATCCCAGATCAGGAAGTGCATCCCACTATGAACGGCTCCTCCAGCTGCACTGGAACCTATGAGTGCGCTCCTGGCGTTCTGCTGCCGGTGTGGGAGCCCCAGAATCCATCTTTTGCGGACAAAGTGGCCAGGGCCACGGTCTACTTTGTGGCCATGGTTTACATGTTCCTGGGAGTTTCAATCGTCGCCGACCGCTTCATGGCATCCATTGAGGTCATCACGTCGCAGGAGAAGGAGATAACCATCAAGAAGCCCAACGGCGAGACAACCACAACCACCGTGCGGATATGGAATGAGACCGTGTCCAATCTCACTCTGATGGCCCTCGGTTCCTCAGCCCCCGAAATCCTGTTGTCTGTCATTGAGGTGTGCGGACACAACTTCAACGCCGGAGACCTTGGCCCCAGCACTATCGTGGGCAGCGCCGCTTTCAACATGTTTGTCATCATCGGCCTCTGTGTCTATGTGGTCCCCGAAGGAGAACACCGGAAGGTCAAGCATCTTAGGGTCTTCTTCATGACGGCCAGCTGGAGCATCTTTGCCTACATCTGGCTTTACTTGATTTTGGCCGTCATCTCTCCAGGTGTGGTCCAGGTGTGGGAGGGGTTGCTGACCCTGTTTTTTTTCCCCCTGTGTGTCGTGTTTGCGTGGATTGCTGACCGCCGGCTTCTGTTCTACAAGTATGTGTACAAACGCTACAGAACCGGGAAGCAGCGAGGGATGATCATCGAGACCGAAGGTGACCGGCCGCTTCCGTCGAAGGTCGACATCGAGATGGACGGCAAGATGCTGAACTCCCACGCTGTGGACTTTCTGGATGGAACCCTGGGCCTGGACTTGGACGACAAAGACCTGGATGAGGAGGAAACCAGGAGAGATATGGCTAAAATTCTCAAGGAGCTGAAGCAGAAGCACCCTGATAAGGAAGTAGAGCAGCTCATCGAGCTGGCTAACTACCAGGTCCTGAGCCAACAACAGAAAAGCCGAGCTTTCTACCGCTGTCAGGCTACCAGGCTCATGACCGGGGCAGGAAACATTCTGAAGAAGCACGCCGCCGACCAGGCCAGGAAGGCCGTCAGCATGCACGAGGTGCGCACGGACGTGGCGGACAACGACCCAGTCTCCAAGATCTTCTTTGATCCGGGCTCGTACCAGTGCTTGGAGAACTGCGGTACCGTGGCCGTGAACGTCATGAGGCGCGGCGGCGACCTAGGGAAGACGGTTTCGGTGGACTTCAGGACCGAGGATGGCACTGCCAACGCTGGGTCCGATTATGAGTTCACGGAGGGGGTCGTGGTCTTCAAGCCTGGAGAGACACAGAAGGAGATCAGGGTGGGCATCATTGATGACGACATTTTTGAGGAGGACGAAAACTTCTTGATCCACCTGAGCAACGTGAAGGTGCTGTCAGAAGGCAACGAGGATGAGAACCAGGAAGCCAATCACGTGGAGTCCATGGCCTGCTTGGGGATGCCATCCACTGCCACCGTGACCATCTTTGATGACGACCACGCCGGCATCTTCACCTTTGAAGATCCAGTGACACATGTGAGCGAAAGCGTTGGCATTATGGAAGTGAAGGTCCTTCGCACCTCAGGGGCGCGGGGCGTGGTTGTTGTCCCATACAAGACGACTGAAGGTACGGCAAAAGGGGGTGGGGAGGACTTTGAAGACTGCCATGGAGTTCTGGAGTTCCAGAATGACGAAATATTGTAAGTACTCCGTTTCGATTCTGCCCATGACCACAGTTTCTCCATATCATTTATTTTCCAGTCGTGTCGTGTTTATCCCACACTGACTGCACACTGGGTTTATGGAAACTCGTCTTTTTGTCCTGTGAATTGGAGTAACACAGACATTAGACATGCGACTGTGAAAAACAGTCTTGCTCCTTAGCGAACCATCGTCCAGCCATTCAGTGTGCTGCCATGTATCCTCTTTGAAGTCCCCTGTTTGTATGTGTTTGTTTTATTAATGCTCGTGACACAGCATTGCCACAGTGCAGTGGACTTGTGTGCCGCGACGAGCCGTCATCAACTTCCCGTTTCTCATCTTCGCTTCTCTGCATCCTCTCCTGATTCGTTACCCCTATCCTTTGGGCTTTGCTTTTACCATAGAGGCATCCGTCGCATCTTCGTAGAAGTGTGTGTAACCTTGTCAGTTAGGCAGCAAAGCTTGTGTGTGCTTAGAAGTGGCTGAAAGGTCTTTATTGTGATGAAGATGGGATCTAAAGTGGAGGAAACTAATAAAGGAAGCTAATCGCAGTGTAAGGCATGATTATGATTGTGGCATGAGAAAAGTGAAAGTTGTGTTTGAGGTATCACGACGTTTGTGTGTGTGCGTCATTCCAGCCTACTGCAGGGTGCCTTACCTTTAGTTGTTCAGTTAAGCCTCTCCCTCTCTTTGCTGTCGTAATTTTTAATCGCATCTTGAACTGGACCCCCCCCCCCCCAGTTCTGGTGAGTTATGGCGTGAGCAGCATTTCTGTCCACCTGATGACTTAATTATTGAATTATTACGCCGAATGAGCCCGTATACTACCAAGAGCCATCAGTGCTTTGGGGGCTGCTGCAAGGGCAGGTCCTGAGATGTGGCCTGGAGAAAAACACCGTGTGAGGTTCTGAAGTCCCTGAATGGATCTGTGGATAGGGCGTGGCGGGCGTCCGGTCTCCCTCGGCGGCATCCTGCTTTTGCAGCGATGAGCGCTGGGGCTGCTAGGAGACCCCGTCTCAGGTGCGGACCGACTGGCACGGTCCTACTGACGTGCTGTCAGACATGAAGGCAGGAGAGTGGGACAGCAGGTTTTAATAGCCAGTAGGCACTGCTGCTTCACTGAGCGGGGGAGCACCGGGTCGGTGCAGCAGGAGGGACGGAGATGATCATTACTTAGCCAGGTCTCGACAGCTCGGGGGCCCACTGGCTTGCTCCCTTGGCTTGCTCTCTCTCAAGATGATCAGGAAGATTTACATCCCGTCAACTAAAGACTGCTTTCCAGCCACCTAACCTCTCCATCCACAAGGCCTCCTCAGACAGCTGTTACTCGTCTTGCAGCTCTCTGGTCCAGAAGTGGCTTTCTGGGTTATTTGTCATAATTAAGGATCCCCAAACAAAGATTCTTGTTTATTGTAACCTAGAAAGTAAGTGCTTAATGACGTATATAGTATCAGAGAGATTAGAAAAACTTCTCTTTCCTATGGAAAGTGTGTTTTAAAACCCTGGACTGGAAAGGAATAACTGAAAATGAGAACAGGCCCTTAGAAGGAAGGGAAAAAAGTGAAGAGATTTTATGAGAAGGGAGTAGAATTAGAATATGGATGTCATAAATCACAATGCCTACGGCTGCCTCCACCCTAATTTTTCATCAAGTTAACTTTGTCAAAGTGAGACAGATTGTTACATTTTCCTCCAACAGGGGGTGGAGGAGTCTGTTTCTTTTTTTATACTGTAAAGGCGGATTCCGCCCCTTGATTGGCATTAATTTGAGGGCAGCTGTCTTTCTAGGGATTCCCCTAGGAGGCATTTGCGAGGGACTTGGTCCAAATTGAGGAGGGCTTTGGAAATGGGGCCTTCAAACAGCATTATTGAACGACAGTTTATTTTACAGAGGGCAGATTGCAGGCAGGTATGTGGCTGTTTAAACAAGGGAAGAGCTCATGTGATGGACTGGGCCTGCAGTGTTTATTCAGGGTTTGATGGTGGCTGGACATGAGTTTCAGCAACTTCAGTCCAGCACCCACAGCAGGTGTCTGGGTTAGGCCAGTGAAGGGTAACGGGTGTTTGTTTAGGACACTGACAGCCAACCTGGGTGCTTAAAGCACGATGCACTTCTGTTTCAGTGGCCCAACATTCAGATGTTCATGCTGTAGGGATGGGCCTGCTCCGACTAAAACTGGGCACTTCTATTGCTCCATTGGTGGGGGCTGGTTGGGAATTTAAAACATGACATCTACATATGTTCCCCTCTGTGTTTAAATGACCTGAGGTACAGCATAACATGCATAAACAATCCGCTGAGGTTTCACACTTTGTGTGAGCTTCCGAGTCCACCCCCCAACCCCATCCATCACCTCTGTGCCTGTCAGATGCTAACGACGGCAGTTTTGGTTTGTCCTCCTGAGCATCCCATCCAGGGCGTCCCATCCAGGGCGTCCTCTTGGGTGTCCCATCCAGGGTGTCCTCCTGGGTGTCCCATCCAGGGCGTCCCATTCAGGGCGTCCCATTCAGGGTGTCCCATCCAGGGTGTCCTCCTGGGTGTCCCATCCAGGGTGTCCCATCCAGGGCGTCCCATTCAGGGTGTCCCATCCAGGGTGTCCTCCTGGGTGTCCCATCCAGGGTGTACTCCTGGGTGTCCCATGCAGGGCGTCCCATCCAGGGTGTACTCCTGGGTGGGCTCCAGACTCAGCTCGGCACTGGATAAGCATGGAAGTTGGGAGGATGAGAAAATAACCCACACAGGGGCACCAAAAGCTATTTTGCTGCAGGGTTCCCTTCTGATGGGATGGTGTGTGTTTTTATCCTCTCCCCATTCTTATATTATTGTCATATTTAGATTAAAATAAGGTCAGGAAGTGTACTTGTCAGCTGTGCTAAATGCTGACCGCTGCATATTATCAGAGATGCACTTCAGAGAGCTTCAGACCAAGAAAAAAAGAAAAACTTCAGAGGACTTCCAAAAAAAACATCATTTAGTAGCTTCAGAAGAAAGGGCCGCCTTGTTCTCCTATGAGCAGAAACCAAGCGGGAGCACGCTCCTCTGTGTGAGCTATCTGAAGGCACCAGCTGAGTCCCCTTTGTGTCCAGGTTTGACCTTGACGAGGTTCATGCGTCGCCTTGGTATCTCTCCTTGCTGCAGTGACCATAATGGGGGGGGGGGGTCGACAGCACGGCCTCCATGGTGACCCACTGTTCATCCATAAATGTGGGGCCACCACCTGGTGATCCATTCGGGTTGTGGAGCACAAGAATGGCGACATGCCTCAGCTCTCCAATGGTGAATGCAGAATAAGACACACAGAGGTCGCATGGCATAATGGACGATCCGTGGTTGGCTCCGAAAGGCTGTTTCACCCAGCATGAGGCTTCAATGCCACGTCCGAGATGATCAGCAGCAGAGGGCCTATAAGCTGTTTGTGTCTGGTCCTTAGTGCTGGTGCTTAGTACAGGCTGGATCAGCTGGTCCGCGGGATGCGAGAGTGACCAACGTCTATCCGCATCCCGTGCCTGACGCCCATCCAGGCCTCCATGCCCAGCTAGGGGCCTTGGGCAATGGAGTCACTTGACACGAGGTTCAGAACAGTAAACTAAAAGGCATCTCTCAGGGAGACTTTTCTTGACATTTAAGGAGACATATTTGGCTGTGTCAAGGCTGGACATGTAGTTCAGTGTACTGTGGCCTCGTTGATGTCGTGGTGCGGTGAAATATTTAACAAAAAGAAAAGCCTTTTTAATTCACATTAAAAGGGGGTCCGCCTTCCCTCTGAATTTAATTAAAGCAGAAACGATTTGCTGCAGATGGAATGTTAGGTAAGAACAAAGACAGTGTTTCCCTTCTTTTATTTTTTTCCCATTTTTAGCAATCTGACATCTCCCTTCCTCCTGAATTTTTTTTGTTATGAATGCAGCAGCAGGTGTGAGTAGGTGTCCCACAAAGGCCTGAGTAAACAGAGAATATTTGCCCTTTCCTCCTGTGACAAGTGACCACAGCACCACGGCGTCTAGTGCAGGTGGGACGCCCTGGGCTTTTCTGTGTCACGGTGGGACTGTGTCGGCCTGCCAGCGGCGCTCGGCTGTAAGGAAACGGGGCGGCTTGGCCCACGAAGCTGAGATTTGGGACGTCTGCTTTCGGCCGGAAGCCTGTGTGAGTCAAAGCTGGTCCAAGTTTTTGGGCTGCACTAAAAGAAGCGGCCCCAACCTCCCCGAGCTGAAGCTCCCAGGAAACCTTTCTTGAAAGTCTCTGATTCATAGTCAAGGTCTAAGGTTGCATTACTTAGAGGAACCAGCGAAACAGTCCCATTTATTTTTAAATATTTCGCTTCTCTGTGCCCGGGAGTTCAAAAGAATACAGTGTTTACGTAACAAGCCACGTTCCCTTCTCCGTATAGGGTCTGCGGATATCCACAGAGAGGATGACTTATCGACAAGTTACATAAAGCTTCAAAAGACAGGCGGCCTCCCGTCACACCTCCTTTACCTTGGGGATTCGGCAGGGGACGTGTTGTCGATTCTATTCCCGTTCCTGGGATGGATCTGCATCCCGAGAGGGGCGTGACAGACTGCAGGGCTGATGCTACCCGCAGAACCCGTTTGGTGGACCTTCAGGGTTCTTCAGCCTATGATTACAGGTGGACGTGGTCTCCCCTCCCCTGTGTGCCTGGCTGTGAGAGCGAGCCTCCTCCAGTCTATGTACCGCATGCATGGCTTAGCATGAGGGAACTTAACGGGCTGCCTGTTTGATTTCAGAACAGGCCTCTCTATCAAGAAACGTTTTAACATTATTTCTGGGATGACAAAATCACACAGAAACATGTTGTTTAGTATAAATAGAGATACAAACCACTTCAGCGCCATCAATAAGGCCATAATCAGTAGACCCACTGTAAATGTGTTATATTGGAAATCTCTAGTAGGTCACAATTTTAAGTAATCTTAGTAGCTTTTTATGTAAATCTATTTTAATGGCTATTTTAGAATTAGGACATTTTTTCTCAGGTTATTTGGCTTATTTTGGATGTTAATTTGCAGATGTGCCTGTAGGCTAAGTGGAAGCATTAAGGAGTACTGGTTAACTCTGGGGTAGGGGCTGGGATGGAGCATATAAATGAACATACAGTGAAAATGGGCCTGACAGGAGAGAGTGAGTGCAGTAAGATTAAGCTAACTGTCGGTTCCCCTTACATTTCTGCAGGCTCCTGTGTTCCGGTGAGAAGCAGGACTTATCGTATGCTTAATCTGCCCTGGAAGTCCGTAGTGTTGTTTCTGAGCCTTATATGGGCTGTTACATTCAGTTCTATATATACATATGTAAAGTTTAATTTTTATATATTAATATTTAAAATTTAAAATGATATTGTATCATTTTATATAAGTATAGTTTTGACAGCTTCACAACGTTAGCCGTTTGCTATCTCTGCTGGGTGTCGACGGAGATGTTTATCCTTGATAACGCGGCTTGATTGAAGCGTCACTGAGATGGGCGGCCAGTTGTGCACCGGGTCTCTAAGGTCATTGGCCGTCTTGCTCTGGGCGGACGGGGGCCAGCTTCAGAAGGGCCTCGCTTCCCGGGATCCCGCAGGGTTTCCTCAGCCTGTTTCACGTCCATCGCTGTGCCCGACGGGGGGCGGGGGGGTTCATGCAGACTGCAGACTGACCCCCTGAGGTGCGCTCTGTGTGAGCTCTGGGGTCTGACAGAGACACTGGAGGGTGGGTTAGGGTTGTGTTTCATCATTTGAAGTGTGGGGGGGTCTCTTTATTTACTTGTTCTGTTGTCCTGGGGTTAAACTGATGTAGCTCAAGTGCAGCCATGACTAGTACATGCTGGGCAGATGGCATGATGCTGCAGGCCAGGAACCAGCACGATGTCAGTGTTTGAGGCTCAACATGGGCCTCAGCGCTCCAGAGAGATGCAGGCTTCAGCCCGCCAGGCAGAGGTGTGGTGGATGTCCCAGACAGCACTTGGGTGTTCGCTGCGTGTGAGTGTGTCTGTATGTGTGTGAGAGAGAAGGACATTGTTCCAGGCTCTATTCAAAAGTTCCCATCCACTGTCTTCACCCACACCAGATTTGCTTCAAATGCATATTCATATCCGTGCATAACTAGTGTAGAATCATAATGTTTTAATACTGTAGTTCTGTAATGCAAAATATCACAGAAGTACATTTTCGGACAGCCTTTAATCAGTGGTTTCGTAATAAAGCCACTGGCTTCAAATGCTTAACAAGAGCATTTGAACACCAAGCACTCACCCACCTTCTGTGGAGGCCGCACTTTCGCTATCGCTAACCACTGTGTTCTGGAAGTGTGGTTTCCTCGCAGTATTCCCGGGAGCAGACAGCGCAGTGTGCGCACGGCCCCATGACACTCGGCCGCCGGCTCTGAGCGCTCGCATCCACCATCTGTTGTGCTGAGGCAGGAGTTGAAACGTGAGATGAGCCGATATGAGCGACTTGGGTCTCTGTGAGTATCGGGTTGGGTCTTATTAATGAAATGCGAGCTTTGGCATGCAGCCCTGTTCCACCATATTGCTCGCCGGGGTAGCCAGGGGAGGTGTGTTCATTTGTTCATCTGCTTGTTTGTTTATTCAGCTATGATTCATCATGACCTGTACCCTGGAAGGTGGTGGCAGGGGGCAGTAGTGGCCATGTTTGCTCAGCCAATCAGGGTTTCTGTCTTGGTTATCTGCGGATTGAGGGAAATGCACTGTCCAAAGTGATAGGAACCCGTCACTTATGGGGGGGAAACATGTTCTGTTTTGCTGCGCACTCACTACTGGTATTCCTTATACTATGACTTGATTGGCTGGATGGATGGATGGATGGATGGTTTTCTCTTGATTCTTCTGTCTTAGGCCTGGCATCGAGGCAGAAATTAAATCCTAATTTGTCCTGATATTCTTTGAACTTGCATCTGTATTTTTAAATGTGGCCAGCTTAGGACATGATCTGGCGAGGTGAATCCCCTCTCCTAAAAAAGGGCCTTTCGTCCCAAAAGGGCAGCCTGCTCTCCAGCACCTTAACTGTCAGATGATGTGAGAAAGCACACACAGCACCACCTTCATGCCATGAGGGTTTCCATTAGAAACACACGATCGATACGCGCCCTGTGATTTTGCACGCCGGCTGGCGCTGTTTGTTTTGATAAGCCCCATAGCAAGGATTTTCTCCACGCTTTGCTGTTCCCTCAAATCGGCTTTTGCGACGGCGTCACCCCGACCCTGTAGGGTGAGGAATTCCAGCGGGGGTTTGCCATGGTTACCATGCGAGACTCCAAAGCACGTGCTGCCCGTGCTGTTTTGATGGCGACCCTGAGGCTTCTCGGCAGTGTTTGAGTGAGGGATCCTGTGAAATGAATGTTTAAAGCCCAGGAAAGAATGATGGTTATGGTTCATATTTTTATTTCTTTGGTGTGACGTTCATTTGGCCCTGAGACTCGTTCATTGCCAATGCTGGCATTTTACTATTCACTGATCACATCCTGGGGGCGGCACGGTGGCGCAGTGGGTAGCATTGCCGCCTCACACCTCTGGGACCGGGGTTCGAATCCGGCCCAGTTC
>JAODKL010000062.1:4238842-4249292 GCA_026780765.1 Petrocephalus schoutedeni
TTCCGGGATAGGCTCCGGACCCCCCGCGACCCTGAACAGGATAAGTGGGTAGGAAAATGGATGGATGGATGGATGATCACATCCTCCCTCCCAGCTCCCAGCCAATCAAGAATGCCAAATATCAGGTACTGGTGTGTTGGGACCTGGGCGAGTGCAAAAACGTGGACTATCTGGGGGTCCCTGAGGACTGGGTTGAAAAACAGAGGTGTAGATAATGAACTGTGGCTAACAAAGCTGAATGTAAATACAAGTACATACACAAACACTATAAAAATAAATTGAATTGAATTGAATTTTCCTGACATAGTGTTATCATAGTGGACCATCAGTCAAGATGGATTTGAGCAATGGCTTCAGGACAGTATTGACAGGGGTTGCTGTTACCATCTTCTTCCACAGGAGAAAAGGCTGCTTCAGATACTGTTTAGCAGGGAAAGACCCTGAGATGCCGTCAAGAGTCCAGCAGCATCAGTCACAGTCCGCAGGACCTCCCCAGGTGCGGTGAAACACCTCTGAGCTTCCTTACAGGGCCGCCGTGAACCTCTGGGAGGCTCCAGAACCTCTTCTAGGCGGCCCGTTTTAAATGTGGGCCACACCGCTGGTGATTTTTGTGTCCCTCACCCAGCAAGGATTAACAAACGACCCGCTTCAGTCTGCACCTCGGAGCCTCGTAATGGAAACATATTCCATCCTTCCTTATATATTCCAGAGGCTCCTTGGGGACTTGTAGCTTTAATAGCCTTGTGGCAGTACCGTGGCAGCACAAAAGGGCCGCTGTAAGTGGCATATTATAGAGACCAGAAACCTAATATCATAATAGTAGCTCTGGGCAAGGGGTGCATTTGAGACTAGGATACAGGCTTGCGCTCTTAATAAGGCCTGTGTGAATAGAGACAAAAAGGCGCCCTAGTGTTCTGAAGATTCACTGAGTTCATTTTGGCAGGCCCGACGCCTTTCCGAAACGAAGGGCCAACCCAGGGGCCCACGGTGTAACACCCACTGATGTCTCTCTCCTGTTATACCGTCATCCAACATTGAGACAGCTCCATCAGTACACACGTCTGCAGATTCAGGATATCACCTGCTACTGGCGTGCTGTTTAACACAAGACTACAGCGGGTCAAATATGAGCCTGTTAAAATTGGAGTTTTATTCCTAGAAAAACAGAAAGTGTGGAAGGTGCATGACTTTGGCAGTGGTCGATGCTCAAGAGACACCCAGGAAACGGTCCGGACTCTAGCCGCGTCTCTCCTAAGTGGAGGAAAGTGACAGCCTGTCACATCAGGACGCCTTAAGGATGTTAAGATGCTTGTTTTTAATGCCATTTCCTCTAACGTGCCGCACTTAACGAGGACCCTCCGCTGATGTCCGAGAAATGCTGCCACTCCCCTGCTGAGTGGGACCGCAGCACTTTCCATCCTGTCACCGGCCTACAGTGGCTGTCTGGTAAAGTACAGGGCCCCCGACTTCGCCGTGTGTTCAGGATCTAAAAAACAGACCTGCCCGTGTGACCAGGGCCCAGGCGTTGAATTTGGAGCCAGCGTTGTCGGGGAACTCTGAGCGTCTCCAGGGAGTGTTGGCGATCCTGCTGCAGGAGAGGTGACATTTGCCGAGCCGAGTGAGCGGAGGCAATTTGCAGTGGCGCCAAACCTAGGAACAGTTTCTGGAAGCCTGGTCTTTTCACCATTAGCTGTCTTAGCTGGAGATGAGGAGGGCCGCTGCTTGGCAGAGCTCTTGTTTATTTAATTAACTGTGAGCCGGGTGGGAACACAGCAGGGTCACGGGGCTAGGTTTCAGCGGCCGCTGGTCACCAGCCTGTAACCATAGAGTCTATATTTAATGGAATCCAGCTGGCACCGATAGGCCTAATTCCCTGTTAGGGTTCTGAAGATGGTCAGCTGGGTGGTGGGAGTGAGCGGTTGGAGGAAGGGAGGCGGGCTGGGATGGGGGAACACCCAGACGTGGCCTGCGTTTGCTTGTAAGGATTTTATCATTTCTTCCGTGTAAGCAGGCCTGTAAGCAGGTCTTTGTGCTCTTTTGCATTTTCTTGATTTCCTTATGCTTTGCCCTGCGGGCCGGTGTCAGCTTGCCACAGTTACGATGGACCTCCAGCCCCCAGGCAGATTACTCTCTAATCTCTGTCTGCTGTCGTGGACGAACCGCGTCTGTTTATTCGTGCTATGATGAAGCAGGCAGGCTTGTGTTTGCATGGAGATGCGCTGTAGTGCTGTAAGCACGCAGACACTCACCAGCGCTATGACAGCTCCTTCTCCTGCCTTAGAGGATTAATCAGTAAGCGCGGGGTCTGTCCAGATGCCAGACGGCAGAGCACCTCTTAGATACCTTCTTGGTAAGATCCCCGGGATGCATGTCCACCTCCCTAATGAAATGTCTGCGAAATGTTAATGGACGGTGCTGTAATTTCATTATTCATTCATTCCACCACTTAAGATCCTTCCTCGAGTGTCAGTGGAAGGTTCTTATGGGGCTGTGAAATATGATGGGCCGAAGCGAAGAGGACAGTTTCGTTCCAGACAACCATTAAAATCGCGGTATTGAACCGTGACAGGCTCCTCCCCTTTGGTGCCATGTGTATATGCCCCCAAGGGCCCTGCCCGCTATCTTGGAATGACGGATAGGCTTTTGTTTTGTTTTGTTTTGTTTTGTTTTGTTTTGTTTCTCCCACCAGATAATCTTCTAAGGCCTTAACTTTTGCGAGGGGACAATATTTGTGTCCTGTCTTTTTTGGGGATAATGGGGTTCAGAGTCCTTTTGAAAGGTCACCCTGTCAACAGTATCTGACTGTGGTGCCCTCCCATGGTTAAGGGATCGTTTGTATCTTTGAAGGTACAATTACTTGTCTCTGGGACTGTACCTTCAAGGGTTAGCTATTGTACCCTAGCTGTAGGTAAATGTGCCTGGACTGTTAATGGACTCTGAGGGACATTTTTGTACCATTGCAGGTACATTATTGTTGTTTGTACCTTTCAGAACAAAACTGTACCAGGGATATACCCCTTTTTTCTGACAGTTTATGCTCTCAGACACTCCTTTAAAGTTTACTGACATAAATAAGCAGAAAAATTTGTTGGAAAAATGGTGATGATGTTATCTCTGTTAAACTGATGTCCTCCTCCAGCATGAGTGTGAATCGTGCCTTGGGTCAGGATTGGTTATAAAATTCTATTTTAGAACGAATTTTGTACCACAGTGCATGAGGTTTGGATCAGGTCAGATCAGCATCACAGTGTTCTCGGTTTTGTTAGCATACTGCTACCAGTCAGGCCTACCTCCCAAGACTTATTCTAGCATTAGATTTTTTATGTGTTGTGACAGAATGCTTAGATGAAGTTAAATTCGTCGGCTGCGTCCCCTAATGCACAGCTCCTTCCTGCGAGAAGGTCACGAAGCCTGACTGTCAGCTGCTCCAGCTCGCCGCTGTGCCGATTCTGTCGATTCTGTGCCGCTGTGTCGATTCTGTGCCGATTCTGTCGATTCTGTGCCGCTGTGTCGATTCTGCCCACTGGGAACAAGCTGCCGTATGCTTAGTTCCTTCCAAACTAATCCGTCTCTCTGTTTGTCTTTCATTCCTAATGACTGTCTCTGGTGCATCCATCGCTCTAGAGATAGACTGCTTCTTTCCGGTGTTTACACTCTTTAGGGAGTCAGTTCTTGGTGACTCCAAGTCCAGGCCGTCTCATTGGTTGAGGCATGGCCGTGCTTCTCTCCAAAGGCCCGAGCCAGACAGGGGAGGCTAGTCCATGCTCATGCCATCGTTCAGACTCTGTTGACTGTTGCTCGGTTGTCCTTGACAACACGGTCCTGGGGGGAAAGTTTCCAGTGTGCCAGGGAAGCCCTGTGTGCAGGAGAGCCGAATGGCGGACCAGGGAGTCGTCCTGCCATCTTGCTTAAACAAGTGCTTTCGGCTTTGACGGTGATAAAACCGTATTGGCAGCTCTTGCCATCGCCTGAAACCGCAGCTATGCTGCTTACTCTAAAAGGACTCTCCCCAGTCCTCTAACCTGGGCCGCCTCCGCCTCGTTTATCTTGGTGTGGGTGCCAAGTAGCCCAGCCGAACATGTCCGCATTTAATCCGGAGGTAAAAAATGTAAACAAATCCTGCCTTGAGGTCAGCTGCTGTGCCGAAGCAGGTGAATCGACGTGCCAGAGATCCCTGCTGGCACTGGCAGAGGGTCGCAGGCCACAAGACAGCATAAGTACTGTGCAGTGTAAGTACCGTGCAAAGTTCTCGCATGGCTCTTGAACCGAGGGGACTACCTGAAATGTGGTCGTGTCACTTTAAAGCTCCGAGCGTAGAAAATGAGAGAATGCTGGGAAATAGAGCGACGAGCCTGACATCACAGATACTCCACGGCTCTGAAGAACAGGAGGTGTGTAAATGAGGGCAGCGGTCCCACATTAACAGGGGCGATACCGCGAGTCCCTCCGGGGCGCGGCCCGCTTTATCCGGCTGCGCAACAAAAACCCATTTTCTGCGTCCTGGTTTATTTCCTTATTTTTAGCGGGGTGGCACCAGGAGTGCTGGGTTCGGTAGTCTGAAGGAGCTGGAGCGATAACGTTTTGTAGACTGGGAGGCATTGCCTGGATCCTGGATCCCAGCTGTCCTGGGAGTACTTTCTGGGGAAATAATGGGCAAGCAACTAAAACGAGATAAAAGGGACAAATTCCTACCTGGTGGCACTCAGGTGGCAGGCTTGCCCAAGACAACAGTGACAATTATTGGGCGAGCCTTTTGGGGGCTGAGTTGTTTTGCTAAGCATGCAGATATGTTGATTGGGACAGGCCCATCGAGCAGAAACCGTCACGCCTTCTTCGGGCAGACCCACAGTAGCTGTGGGCGGCTTCTGCTCTGACCTGCAGTTGTCCAGGTTCTCCGGGACCCCGGGTGACTGAGGTGTGTGACGATGCAGCGCTGCCACTGAGCCGGAGTGATGCCGCTCGGTGACCCCCGTCTGAAGGCTAATGGGGCCGGGAGTTTGATGGCGGGGATCGGGGGCCACGTTTGCTCGGTCTGGGAAGTTTCAGCGGCTCTGCCCCCCAGGCCTTTCCTAAAGGAAATACCGCCCACCCTTCCGATGATCTTATGGAGACCCCCCTCCTTATTGGGGGTCTCTCCTGCCCCTCGCTCACTGGCTCTCAGTTCATATACTAAGTCTCTCCAAGCATCACTCTCACCTGTTTTTGAGCCTCTGTATCTCTTCCTCTCTATCTGACTCCCTGTGCTTTGCATTCCCACTCAGACAGCCTTACATGGCCACCACAAATGAGGGGATTTTTGTGGCATGCAGACCGGTCTTGCTGCCCCTAGCTGAATGCCGGGGGGCAGCAGACACTGTGCTGCCTTCCTGGAATATAAGCCAGTTCAAACATGGCCAGATGTGAGCTTCTTGCATGGAATCTCAGCTACGGTGCAAGTTTGTTAGTGAGCGCAGATGGCGGGGGAAGCGATGTTTTCCAGCATGATAAAATCCAAGCAAACAACTTGGCGCATTTTGCTGCACAAACTGATTAGGACGCCATAGCAATCAGTTGATGTCGCTCAGTTGGGCTGTTATGTTTCACTTTTTTCCTCGGACCTGTTTTAGCAGTGGTCGGGTTTGCTGCTTAAGTGAGTCCCGGTCTCTTTGATGACTTGTATGTTGGTTTCTGTGGGATTGGGCTTGATTTTAATGTAAGCTGTGGGCATGGCTTGGAAAGTGGGAGATTCCCACAGCACCCAACCCCTAGACTCTATGGCAGACCCAGAGAGCCACTGGGTGTTAATGAGGACATGCCCTACCAAGCCTGAGCATGTGATACAGCTCCCACCGGCCCGACACTTTTAGGGAACCATGGAGGAGAGCGCATCTCACCGTTCGTACAATCACATGACATGCCCCAGGCAGATCTGATTGGTTGCGTCAGTGTGTACGGAGTATGCTGCCCCCGATGGATGGGTGCAGTAAGGTCATTTCTGGGTGTCGCAGCAGAGCTGCAGCTGTGGCATTATCCGGCCAGACTGTCCTGAGATGATTGCCGCCATTATAAGGGTCCCTTTGTTCCTGTACCATACTGACATTTACATGAAGCCTCATCATTTCTCTGGGCCGCTTTACAATGGAAGCACAGCCGCATTAGCCAGCAGGCTGAGCGGGACGCGGGGCAGGCCTGAGCGGAACGCGGGGCAGGCCTGAGCAGAACGCGGGGCAGGCCGAGCGGGACACGGGGCAGGCCTGAGCAGAATGCGGGGCAGGCCGAGCGGGACGCGGGGCAGGCCGAGCAGGACACGGGACAGGCGGAGCAGGACGCGGGACAGGCGGAGCGGGACGCGGGGCAGGCGGAGCGGGACGCGGGGCAGGCCGAGCGGGACGCGGGACAGGCGGAGCGGGACGCGGGGCAGGCCGAGCGGGACGCGATTTATCCTCTGCTATATTTCTTTTGCACTCAAAAGGCGCTTTTCCACTGCATAGTACGGTACGGTACGGTTCAGTTCAGCTCACTTTGGTTTGGCTCAGTTCGGCTCGGTTNNNNTCCCAGTGGAAAACCCCGCGAAAGTGAGCTGAACTGAACCGTACCGTACCGTACTATGCAGTGGAAAAGCGCCAAAATTGCCAAATTTTCTTACCCAGTTACATGAATCTGGTGCCTGCAAATTAAATTAGAAAATAATTACTGGTGAATTAATAATAATAATAATAATTCCCTGGAGAATTAGGGTATACTGGTGGTCCTCCAACAGCATTACCATGGTATCTCCCAGGTTCACATCAGTGATCCACTTGGGCTGACTTAATAGCCCACCAATAGGAGGTAAGCTTCTCTGCCCCTCCCCCAGCTTTGTTCTTATCTCTGTGTACAGCTCTCAGACCCTGCAGCCATCCTGCA
Source organism: Petrocephalus schoutedeni (assembly GCA_026780765.1). Lineage (NCBI taxonomy): Eukaryota > Metazoa > Chordata > Actinopteri > Osteoglossiformes > Mormyridae > Petrocephalus > Petrocephalus schoutedeni. The sequence continues at coordinate 4,245,728 of JAODKL010000062.1, forward strand.
GACCTGTAATGGTCTGCCCGAAGCCTACATCCCTAAAGTAGACAGCATCCCCTTCCCGCTGTGCTGTAGGTGGCCTGTTGCTTCTGGCTAAGTCTAGACAGAGAGAGGTGTCTGGGCCATGTCCGGCGCTGTCTGCCTCGTGACAGCTGTCGCTAGTCCTGTGTTAACCCTCTGCTTTCCTCGCCGCTGCCACAGTGTATCTAAGTCGTGTTTACAAAGTGCTCGTTTACCTGTTGGCCATTCTGTCGGTGATTTACTCCAGGGGATCCGCACTCCGTGAGGCGTTGTCCAGGTGTTTACCAGTCCTCTGAACAATACCCTCCCAAGGAAGAGAGCTGTACTGTTGTGTGGTGACATGGATCTGCTGCTTCTGGACATTTGGCAAGCCCTGTGGCGGCAAGTGAAGCATGACTCTGCCGGGAGGCCGGTATGAAACGAGAGCGGAGGTCCTTCAGAAACCAAACAGTGTCTGCGTGGAAGATGGCAGCAGCTCAGGTGGGATGATGGCTGATGTCCGGCTTCCGCTTTCTGTCCAGGCCAAGAGGCCAGTTACCAAAGCAGAGCCTAGCTGTGTAGATCTTGATATTAACCCTTACATCGCATTTGGGGTCTGTCAGACCCCAGAGCATGTCTAAACGGTGGGCATGTAAATCTTTTAATCTTTTAAGATGTCTTCACTCTGAGCCACAATCCATTAAATAAGATGAGAACATTTGGCCTTCTGAACTCCATGAGTCAGACATGATCTTCCATGAACGTAGACCCGTTACAGCTTTTACTCATGACTGGGGAGCAATGATGGTCCTGAATGTGTCTTCAGAGATATTAACGGTCTTCTTACCCTCAAGATGCAGTGTCTTGCTGTCCTAAAATGATTGCTCGTCCAATGGTTTTGTCTCAAGGCGGACACCTGTGACAGCGCCGCACCCTAAGCCGCAGTACTTTGACGGTGACAGGGCCGGTTTCGGGCGATTCTGATGGCGAGTGCTGCGTCAGCGGGGGACCAGACATGATTAGGCTGAATACGAAATGTCAGCGACGGAGGTGGTCTGTTATTGAAAAGGACTGAACTGAAGTTTAATGAGGGAGAGCAGGGGCAGCCGAATGCGATTCCCCTTCTTATTTGCCAGACCGGTGGCCTCCTGCCTTCCAAAGTCTGCAGTGAATAGAATGCTCTGCTGCCTGGAAGGAACTCGTTCATGAAGAATCTCCTCGACTTAGCGTCATCGGGAACGCAAGACAAAATAAGAGCATACTCGCGGCAAAATGATTTTAATAATCGTTTTTTGACGATTACATTGCTTTTGTGATCGTTTGGAGCTAAAATAAAAATCCGATTAATTGCACAGCCTCAGTAGTGGGAGGGTGTTGGACAGGTGACCACTGAATAGCTATGATCTAGCTTCAGGTCACATGGTCAGGTCCTGGTTGACACAAGAAAAACGATCGCTGTATGAATTGGGAAGCTCAGTCTGTAGATTCCTACCACCCGGAATGTTTTTCTAGAGGCTAATCACTGTGTGACTGATGCCTTGTGAGGCATCGTGGGGATAGTTGGCCAAGATTACCAGAAACAAGTCACTCATTTTAATCTCTTCTGGGTTGCGACATCCGTCTGAATAAGCCCATTTTTATTTTGATTCAATTTTTCCATCCACATAAGCCCTGTTCCCCAGTAAATCCTGCTAATTCATTAGTTTTTATTTGATCTGCTTTTGGTTCCTGTCTTCTTAATGCTGCCCCAGGTAGGCTGTGCACCCCCGGCGTCAAAGCCGCTGTACGTGAGGAGCCTGTGACCACTTCCTCCTCTTCTCTCTGTTCGTCTGCTATCATCCAGCAGCTGCTCCTCTGCAGATCGGAAGGTACAGTTTTGTGGACGTCAGGATGGTTGGGACTATCCCACTTTTCCTCCGTTCACTGGTGTCTGACTGCGCTGTCCTCTTGGCGTTTTCGAACCAGGGCAGCAAATCAGTGTCCAGCTGTACTGCAAAATAGCAGCTTCCTGGCCATCTCAAATGAGGTGAGCGGGGCAAGATGGGCATTTGCCGGAGGTCAGCAGGCACTACGGGCGTCTGCAGGAGGTTGGCGGGCAGGACGTGCGTCCTTGGGAGGCCAGCTGGCGGGACGGGCGTCTGCGGGAGGTTGGCGGGCGGGACGGGCGTCTGCGGGAGGTTGGCGGGCGGGTCGGGCATCCACGGGAGGCCAGAGGGGTTCATTGGTTGTTTTTATGCATCAAAGTGACAATCAGGTGGAAGGGAAGGGAAGAAGAGACTTGTATTTGTGTTTATGTGTGTGTGTGTGTGTGCACAGCTTTATAATTGTGTGTGTGCGCGTGCGTGTGTGTGTGTGAGGGAGAGAGACAGTTATTTGCATGTTACATTGTCCCTAGAATGTGGTGGAAAAACCTTTGATGTTGTGGAGGTTTTTTCAGTGTCCACAAGGCGAAATTCAATTTTACAAAAACCTGTGACTGCAATCAAAAAATGAATAATGCCAAGAGTATTTTGTATGATTACCCAGGGTTAAGGTTAGGGCTGGGTATGGGTTAAGGGTATCACTGAGATTAGGGATTTTCCCATAAAAGTCATTGGATGGTCCCCACAAAGACGAATACAACAGTGTGCGTGTGTGTGTGTGTGTGTTCAGGGAAGTGTTTTGTTTTTTAATCAAGAAAGGCTATGTGCTGTCTATCCTGTTGCATTGGAGGGTTTCCAAAGCTCCTAGTTGCCTGGGTAGCAAACATGGATGCCGGGCCTGTTCTTGCAGAAGATCCCCGCTGGGATGAGGGCGTGGCCCCCAGGGTCCTCGGCCAGCTCCAGCCCGCCTGCCCTTTCCCAGGGAGCCCCTGGAGGCCACTTTTAAAGTTTTGTTTTTTTAGTTTATTTTAAAAGGACAGCTGTCTAGATGTCGCATAAGCAAGGAGTCCTAAAGAGTATAACCTAAAGAGTACTTTGGCCATAATGAAAAGTCAGATACACACATGTAATGTTTATTTTAATGTACCTAACGATCCCCAAACCCAGACCACCAGTATCGAGAGCTGGCCAGTTTTATAGAGAACAGAGTAGACAGACAGGCACACGGCAGCTGGTTTCTCAATCTTCCCACAAGAGAAGCACACGAGTGTACTTTTAGAAACATGCAGACACACGCATAGATGAGCCCACGCACGCACATACGCACAGCAGAAGGCTGCAGGTACACACAGACAGGCCGCCTCATCACCTCCTGGTCTCCTCTACATCCTCCCTGGCCTGGTACCCCAGCTCCCCCGTCAGGCTCTGCCGTTCCCTCTTTACCCACCTATGACCGATTCCTTCAGCCCCCATCTCCTAATCCCCACAGGCACTCTGTTTTCCCACCCTCCTCTCCTCCCTCCACAGCATTTTCCCAGCGGCTGCTCCCTGCTGAATTTGCCGTCCTACATGGGCCATCCCTTCCTGGGCCCTGCTATCTGATGAGCATTTCAGATAACATTGAATATATTGCCCAGAAACTAACACAATCCAATCCCCATTTCAGGCTCTGCCTGAAGACCACAGCCCCCCCCCCCCCCCCCCCCCCC
>JAODKL010000062.1:4284250-4315943 GCA_026780765.1 Petrocephalus schoutedeni
AGACCCTGCGTATCCTGCCGGGGGTTGGGGGGGGGGGGTGGGGGGTGAGCAGGCAGAAGGCATTGTGGTGCTTCTGTTCAAAGGCAAAATATAGGATGACAGAGATCAGAGGAAGAAGACTGTGAAATGACAGTGCTGGGCTGCGGTCTGACATACACACAGCGATGGCCTGTCTCCGAGCACTGCCGCGGTCATTATGGGATGTCAGAAATGAAAAGCTGCTCGATCGGGCTTTGGGCTTTTCTATAGGGCTTGTTAACGTGAACTGGCAGCCCGGTCCGCCACGCAGCACCTGAAGCCCTGTCCGTCCCGGCACCCCTCCCTCTCTTCCTCTCTCTCTCCCTCCCTCTCTTTTGGCTCCTTGCCACGTTCCCTCCCTCTTTCCTCTCAAAAAGGACACTATCGTTCTCCTTCTCTCCGTCCCTTCACCTCCCCGTTGCTGTGTACTAAATACCTTCCCTGCTCTCTCCGTTTCCTTTAGAAACAGGAACGTATCACACTGATCATACCACTTGTTTTTTTTTCCTCTCTCCGATTGGGAAGTCTTGGTCCCCCCATTATCCGGGGGAGTGTTTTTCGCATTGGGTGGTGCGTTGTGGATGTACGCCACTGAGCGCAGGCTCATTGTGAAAACCTGAAGTTGCTGGGGGGGGTGTGTCTGTGCTGCCGCAAACTGGCCTTTACCGCCCATTTGGCCACCCGGCGTCATTAAGCTCTGCCACCGGCCCCCTCCCCCATGACAAAAGCGAGTCACCGTCTGCTTTCTGCCTTTGCTAGTTTTTCTTGCCGCCATTAACATAATGATACAGTATTGTGGTTGCTTGGGATACACTTTCCCAGTAATTGGTCAGAATTGCATTATGGAATGTATTACTAATTCTACAGAAGAAATATCATTGAAATCTCTACATCTGCCTGTAGGAGGGAGCCTGTGAGATCATATGCTTATGTGCCCTGTCCTGGGATAGGCTCCAGCCCATTACTGGATAACAGGTTATAAGGCACTAGTATGTACAGGTTGGCCCAGGACCGAGATTTGGAGGTACTGACTATTTTCATTCTGAGGTACCTGACTATTTGGAGGTACCTGACTATTTTCATTCTAGCTTAATGTAGTTCCTTGTGAGTATTTGGAGGGTATGAGGTGGCTCGGTTTGTCCCTCGATTAATTCCTGTCCTTCCTGGTCTTCCCAGCTCACACTCTGTCCCCTTGTCGTTTCTGCATGATTAATGGTCATACAGCAGGACCCCAAAGCCCGCCATCGCCTGTAAAGCTGGGGCCTAATCTCTGATTTATCGGGCAAGCTGCCTGTGCCGCCCTTGGCCGTTAATGGCTCATTATTCTGCTCGGACAGGAATCACTTTTAATGATTTTAATGGCTGTCTTTTGTGCCCCTTGTACCCAAACCTGTAAGAATCGTGTTCTTTTTTTCTCTTTTTAGCTCAACATTGACCATTTTAGACCAAAACTATGTTTGTTTTATTCATACTGCCGAAGCTTCAGTTAAAAGAAAGACTTGTTCCTGATTTTTACAGGAGGATATTGAGCCAGAGCAGTGTGAGTTAAGAGCTCTGGTAAAGCTCACAATAGACAGATCCCTTCTGGGACGTGACCCAGCAACCTCTAGGCCCATGTCATGAACTCCTGCTATTGACATTCCCACTGAACCATTGATTGTCCTGATCTAAGTGGATCTATTCTCCTTGGTTGTCGATCTCCTGTCCCACCCTTGTTTCATGGGGCACACGTTTCTGGTTTATCGACGGAAATGGGAGGTTTATTTCCCCCCAAACACCCAGTTCAGGCTTACCCTGTCCACCCCCATCTCTGGCGAAGTGGTACGGCCCGGACGTAATGACATCCTGCCCATGAGCGTAAACGTCAACGTTTTTAATGTCATGTGAAATATTGGCAATGTGCAGTAGGGGGCGCTGTTTTCTATCATGTGAAATATTGGCAAGGTGCAGTAGGGGGCGCTGTTTTCTATCATCTGGAATAATGGCAATGTGCAGTAGGGGGCGCTGTTTTTCTGTCCCGTAAATAAATAAAAAAGTCATTGTCCACCATAGATCTCTCTCCTTTGGCCTGTAGGAGCAACAGTTGCCACCAAAAGCAATTATGTTCATTTGTGGGCCAGCTGAACACGAGAGTAGCTGCTTTGACCGTTGTTATCCTGAACATCAGCAGCCACTGATTTAACATCTCTAGATGAAAGCTCATTATTTCAATGGGGGATACTGTAGCAACTGTATCACCATGGAAACCACCACCTCATTTGCCTCCCCCCAGTTTGATAACACTCTAACAGATCTGACATTATTATATTTGACATTTCAGAATCTTTAAAAAGACTAAAAACTTTTAGTCAGAAATTTAGCTCCAGTTAAATCAGCATCTTAAACATGATTAATAATTACATCTGCAGTATTTTTAAACATCACTCTAAGGTATCTAACATAATGTTATATGTAATTTCACAAGAGACACAATGTGTATTTTCTTGTCCTTAATTATAATTTATAACAGTGGAATGAATGTTACTGGGATTCCTTTCACATTTTTACTGTGTGGAATATATCCAGTTACCTTAGTTACAGACAAAACCAGAACTTTTGGCTCAAATCTTGTTGTTGGGCCAACTGACCTTCACAGATGTACACAGTCCCGTCCAACTCGGGTCGCACACTGGCTAGCTGAGCGTGCCGTTGCATTTTTAGGTGTTGGGGGCCTTGTAAAGTCAGCCGCTAGATGCCACACAGGACGGTTTTTAGACCCCCTGGGGTGAATAATCATGGAGGGAGCAAAGCTTACGGGCTCAAATTTGGGCCCGGAAAAGAAGCCGATTTGTCAATCGAACGGCAGTGTGGCACACTGGTGGAGTGGAGCAGATGGCTGCCGTGCTGCAGGGATGAACTGGCAGCCTGCGCCGCCTTAATTATCCTGTCCCATCGTGAGGTGGGAGGAGGCGGGCGGGGGGATGCTCTCCACCTTGGTGGGGGCAACGTGCTGTCATGGGGAAGTGTTGCCCTCTAGTCTTTTGCACAGGTTCGACTGGTAGTAACTCCCTCACTTATCATGCCCACTGCCATTATAATGCCTCTGCGCTACAGATGCAAGGAATGTGGTAATGTCCTCACAGGATTGGTGCTGCTCTGCTGGTCATGTGACCTGAGTCAGAATCGCATGTAGTGTTTATACAGGGTACCTAACTCCGTAGCCCTCTTTCCTGCTCTCCCTACCTGACAGGGGAGGGGAGTCATTCATGGTCCGGGGTTTTAGGGACATGTGAAGGTACGTTAATCTCCCACAGAGACGCCTGCATCATGCCTGCATTATCAGTCCCCAGATTCAGCAGATTCGAGCTGCTGCAAAGTGACAAGGAAATCGTCAGGCTCGAATCCGACCCCAATTCTGTGCCTAAGCTAAATGCTCAGCAGGCACATCAGGATCGAAATCTGCTTTAAGGAAGTCAGAGCTTTGGAGAAAGTGGATCAGAGCACGGTGTGTGCGACACGCTGGCTTCTGTTCCCTGTTCGCAGTCCCTGCCTTTCACACACGGAGTCTGCACAAACCAAACCAATCAGTCCACCTGATTGACAGGCAGGCAGGCAGGTGGTGTAGTGGTTAGGGACGCAACTGTGTAGTTGAAAGATTGCCGGTAAATTACCTCTGAGGTACCCTGAGCACAGTACTGTCCCCAAGCACTGCTCCCCGGGCGCTCACGTAGCTGCCCCCTGCTGTGTCACAGTGTCACATGGGTTACATGCAGCGGACACATTTCGTTGTTGCGTGCTGCTGTGCATCAACAATGATGATTAATCACCTTTAACCTGCAGTTCCGGCACATTCCGCAGCTGCCCTCTCCCACGCGGGAAAGTATTGTCTCCACTGCGTGGCTCCTCTCCAGCTGGGTACCGAGCTCGGTCGCTGGAGGGAGAGATCGATGCCTGCCGCCTGCTAGGAGCACTGCCGTCGATTTGTTCCCATTTTCGCCGCAGGTGTCCACACCGTGTGTGGGCAGCGTGTCGCGTCCCTCCTGCTTCTCTGGGTCCCGCTCGTCCTGCCAGGGTCTGTTGGTGTCAGCCTTGGTCACTCCAGCCAGTTTATGTAGTGTCACGTGACCTGGTCACCTGACCTAAACATAGCAGAAATAGTTTTGGAGGCGTTTGACCAGAAAGTGAAGGAAAAGCAGCCAATGAGTGCGGAACATATCTGTGGGACCTCCTTCTGGACAGCTGGAAAAGCCTCGCAGGAGACCACCTCATGAAAATGGCATAGGAGAGTTACTATGGTCAGCCAGGCCCTGGAGTGATTAGGGTTAAGGGCCTTGCTGAAGGGCCCAGTGGTGGGATCACTCTGCCAACCTAAGTAAACCTTTCTATGGGTAGGTGTGTCCAGACTTGACTGGCATTGTATGTGTAAGTTTGCCACTGGCTTCACATGTGGGTTAAAAAACCTCTCAATAAATGACACTGCACATTTACACATATAGTCAATGAGAACGTGCATGGGAGCATTGTAGTGTTCAGACTTCATTGTGAGACTTCATTGCATTTGGTATGAACGTGTTTTTGTAGATGTTGCTGTAGTAGCCCTACAGTGCCTTCCTGAAAGAATCCAGATTGACTCTCTATATACTTTTTGGCCCCAAACCAGCTATAATGAGAGCAAGCACCCTTCTCACCACAGGCCTCTTTATCACACGTCCGGACTGTGACATGGATCCCTGTACAGATGTAAATAATCAGAGGTGGGAGGAGGCCGGCCACAGCATGCTCCTCCATCCCGGAGATCAGGAGAGACTTCAGTTCAGATGATACTTAATCTGCAGAGGTGTAGCGACAGGGCAGGCAGGCCAGGCAATTGCCTGGGGCCCTGAGCTGGGAGGGGGCTCCCGAGAGCAGCTGATTACATAAAGCATTGCACGACAAATCTGCTATATTTTTTGCATTGTGTGTATTACAAAAGTGAAAATAAAGGGCTTGCGTAATTCTTTGTTGATATTACTAATTTAGACTTCTCGCTGAAACGGTGGTAATAGATTTTACCACGTTGGGAGAGAGTGAGCTGAAGGGCTGCGTGGATTTTGTTTGCCTAGTGCCCCCAGAGCCCCTAGAATCGCCTCTGTTAATATGATTTCTACTCCAGCGCGTGAAGGATTATAAGGTCTTGGCAGCGGCCCTGACAGTTGCTGGTGAACCAGAATCAGTTTTTAAAAAGCCCACAATTCCCACACACATCACAGGCCAAGCGAGGTCTGCCTGGGAGCAGAGAACTCCTGCTTGGTCTGGAAATTGGAATTGGCTGGGGCTCTGGGATAAGTCCCGGTAAATTCCTGCACATTTGCCCTTTCATTGTTCAGAACAGGAAACCTGAATGATAACTGTGGCTAATGAAACAACTGGGTAACCATTGCAGAAAACTCTGGAAGGTAAACGTTCAACAATGCTGCTCAGCTTTTGCGAGGAGGCTATTTGTTTCCAGAACATTTTCTCAAAACCCCTCCGCCAGATTACTCCACAGCTGAAGCCGTCGTCTTTCTTTCTGGTGTGATGTGAGACGCGTGTCCCGCTCGCCCAGATGCCGAGTCCTTAGTGAAGTCCTCTCTACAGCATCTTGCACTGAGCAGCTGATCTCTCTCCACTGAAGCTGCTTGGAATGCCAGGCAGGCTGCTGTTTGTTTGCCTTTCACAGATCAAGCTAAGCCTCCATTTTGGCTTTTTGTTCGGAGGGTTCTGCTGAAATGTTTCAGGGAGGCCTGCTTTGTACATGAAACCGCCAAAGAGGGCTCTAAGGAATATCCCACGGTGGTCCTCAAAGGGCTGGTAGGAAGGTCATACTTTTAGGGTCAAGAATGACAGCTGTTCTCTAATTGGGCACTCGTGTACCCGTGTTTGTATTGCGTATGTGTGCATGTACAAATTTATGTAGCAAAAATGTTCTGAGGGCAGAATGAAAAATGATTGGTTTAGAGAGGTAACCAATCAGATTGTAGAGGAGGCAGGTCCAAGCAACTAGAGGAGGTGGGACAAATACATCTGATTAGTTGGTCTGACATCTGACACAAGATCTGATTGGTTATCTCTCATGATCTCTGGCCACAGAACTTTTTTTGTGTAAGTAAAACTCCCATGTGAGATGCACATACACCATTATGATATCACCAGTCTTGCATAAATTCGTACATGCACACATACGCAATACATACACGGGTACACCAGTGCCCAATCAGAGAACAGCTGTCATCAGTGACCCTAAAATCATTACCTTCCTACCAGCCCACGGGGGTCAGATTTCTCCCATAATTCCTCATGGTCGTCAGGTTAATGGTCACCCGCAAGGTCGCGTTTTAGGTCAAGTGTGGCTGGCTAGTGGGAGAAGAGAGACATCCAAAAAGCCACCACGCGCCTTTAACGCTTATTTGTTTCATCAGCCCCCGTTGGGATAATTGAGGATGTATCGACACCTCACAGCAGTACCGCTAGTCACTGCTCACTCCCGTTGGCAAATGCTCATCCGGGGCAAGCATGGAAATGTTTCACGGGGATATGACACGGGGAAGCCCCACTTGGGATTCATGCATTAACAGATCCGCTAGTCAGCAAGTATCCAGATGCAGAAAATAGATGCAGAGGTCGGGAGGACGGCAGTCCTGGGGCTTCTCGGGATTTCTTCCAAGCTGTGCTGTTGGTAGACGAAGAGAACTATTGCTTTTCTTCTTCTTGTAGTTATTCAGAGAGGGTGGTCAGATGACCAAGGATCATCCAGAAGAATTTTAAAAGTTAACCCCGACTAAGTTGCATGACAAGCCTTTTCCCTCCATAGAGCAAGGTTTCCTGCTATTATTCATGGCTTACTGAGGAAAAGACTGGGGCTTCCTCGCAATAATTCCGGACCCAGTGCTCGCCGGGCAGCCCGGCCATCGGCATCTCGTCTTGCTCAAACCTTGTCCGTGGTCCCGACTCAGCGTACAGCTCACGGTAACTGGATCAGGCTGCTTATTTACATGTGCATCTTCATTTAGTTGTTTAGCCAGCTCTGTCCAAAACAACTTCCAGCTTAGATGCAGTTTGTCATTTATTTATTCGCTTTGTTTATTTATCGTACTCAGCCACCGTTGGAAGCAACGCAGCGAGCGCTTACGTAATTGGGATAATCAAGAGGGCCCATGAGGGCATTTCCGGCATGGAAGCACTCAGCTATTAATGCTAAACTTTTTCAAAATGGGCGAGCTGAAATCTGTGGCTTCTGCTGGAAAAGTCGCCGTTTGCTGCAGCCGTAACACTGAAGCACTTTTCTGGAAGGAAAGGCGTATATACACAAAGTAGATCAATTTTTATAGGTACAACAAATAACCATAACTAACCGCTGATGAAGAATTTAACCCAGTGCTTCTCAATAGTCCACATTTTTGCTCCCTGCCAGTTCCCAGGAGACCTGTACCCGGCATTCTGCATTCCGGATTGGTTCAAGATCAAGATGTAAAATGGGCCATTTGGTTGCCATCTGGACAATTTTAGGGTCTCAGGGTCCCCTGGTCCTGGAGATACACAGAATCTGCCCAGCTTGTTAGAGAGTCTTCCAGGTACCTTTCCCGGGCACGGACTGAATGAGGAGGTGAAAAGCATGAGCGCCATGGCGACAGTCGGTGCATCGTCCGATTAGGATAGATCCGCCGTCGCGACAAACTATCAGGCGCTTGTGCGAAGCAGCAGTGCCTGGCAATGAAATGGTTCTCTTTGGTTTAAGGCCATTCTGTTAATCTTGTGGCTCAGATTTCCTCTCGATTTGTTCACCTCATGATTTATTATTTCCCTTTTTCACAGCCCCCCCCCCCATGGGGTGAGGTGGGACGGAATGTATGTGAGCGATAAAGGTGCGGACAGTGAGGGGCGGGCGGATGATGGCAGGACATCACAGATTGATGGACAGCAGAGAATGAGAGCTGGGGCCTAAGTCAGAAGGAGCTACTGATAAGGGACGGGATGGGGGGGGGGGGGGGGGGGTGTTTGGGCCTCGTAAAAATGCAACGCCAGCTTCTGTCATTGCCATTAAAGCGGGAGTGTGGATGTGAAAAGCCTTTCACATGGCCCCTTAAATCAGTGCTCTGGAAAATGAAACACAGGCACTTCAGCCAGCATCTGATCGATAAACTGCTCACTCACTTGTTTATTAGTATTAAGGGCAAACCATCCAGATCCAAAAGAAGCGTCAAATCAGCCCTCGGAAGGAAGAGGAGGCAGCGAGTGTGGCCTTCCCATCATGCCACACTTCGGACTGCTGATGTCATATAAGTCCGGACTCTGGGCTTCCAGTCAGCCTGGCCCAGCCCGGTCTGGCCTGGTTCCTTGCTCCCGTGATGCTCTGACTCCATCTTTAGGTGTGCAAATAGAAAAGTATAGAGGTCTGCTGATCCCCACACTGCTTCCAATGCCCAGTTACTGTGGACAGACAGGAATTACAGACATTATATTTATTATCAAATATAACTCATTTCAGAATGGTCAGTTTTGCTCCGTGCTTATAGATGCGTTACAGCCCGACCGCTGCAAATGTCTCCCTAAATGGCAGCTCGAGTCCCACTGCCAGCTTTCAGCGATCGCCCCTCTAATTTGCACTCGACGGGCCACTGCTTAGCAAATCGGAATGATAGACACACTGGCCTCCAAAGTGCCATGTGGCAAATGGGTTTCCTCCCTGTTTAAGTCATCTATAATTATTCGTAAAAAATGTGAGCGCCAAATACTTACGCACGTTTCCATTTCGCTCGGAAGTGGGGCAGCAGCACCCTTCGCCCCTGAAGCTGGCTGTCTGGGCCGCTCTCCTGCAGTCTCATATTCCGCTCTTTTGATCACATGAGCATTGCCCTGACAAGAGGGGCCCATTCTCATGCCCAGCCTTCCAGAGTAACCCCCTCCCACCCCAGAGTTCTCATAGAATGCTCTAAAAACTGCTTGCCAAGCTTTGCAGACGAGCTGCACCACATGTTTGTAGCGAAACATGTGATTGCCACAGGGAACGGATCTCGTATGATGCATCAATGTACTGATAGCTCGTGTCAGGTTTGGCTAGCTATCGTTCTGAATAGAAGGAATGACAGGAATGGAATAATCTGTTTTCAGGCTCTAATATTAAGTAATTGGTGAGCTTACTCCAGGTAATGGATATGAAGAGGAAGCCTGATCACTAAAAAACCTTCACATTATCATGGAACTGTTCAGGCATTTTTTATGCAAAGCAGACTGTACTTGCATTAGACATTTCTGATGTTGGTTTTTTAGTAATATTCCTGGCTTACGGAGACCTTTGTGTTGAGTAGGCGCAGGGTTCTGATGCTAAAACGCCAGCAGCAGAGAAGAATGTCTTCAAATCGATGGAGTTACAGTATAAGGCACCATGAAATGCAAGGAGCGTCCCTTTGTCTCAGTGTTAAACTCTCATGATATTCTTATATTCTGTGGCCTTAGAGTAGGTTAGGTTTTAGCCATGATTAGAATTAAGCCTTTAATTTGTTTGAGGATCTTCAGAATGTATGTTTCTTTAGAATCAGCTTAAGAGATCAAGACCATGGAGAGAAACTCTGACTGGGCTCTGAAGTTCAAGGCTGGTTCTTCAGCTTCTGCTGACCATTAGCTAAGACGTGTCCCTCAGGCCATCAGCTGCTATTGTGTGGAAGGGATATATACAGGTCACTAACTGGTGCCAGTTTGTCCAGTCCATCTTCCCCCAGTCTCCTAGACCATCAAGACCAGTGAAATGAATGACCCTCCAGCCATTATAGTTGGCGGCCCCCGGGAGTGGCATGGGGGGAAGGCGGGAGAGAGAGGCTTTTGTGGAAAAGGCATGTAATTAAAACATGAGATCCCTGTATTGCAGGGAGTAAGACTGCCCAGAAAGAGGAGCACCCACACCAACACAAACAGACACACACAAATGAGTATATACCCATGCATGGGAAAACACACGCACACCCACGCCGAGCAATCAATATACCCACACACACACACGCACATGCATACAGAAACACACACGGCACACACACATACACACACATATATATATGACATTCATGAGTGTAATGAGCATTTAATACAATTTGAACATAACTCTTGTGCATTTCTTACAAAACCAGAAAGCGATAAGGGTGTCTGTAAAATTGGAAATTCATAACATAAGGACAGTCCCTTTGATGTTTCTGTACTGCTAATTCCTGGATTTTACCGTTTCTCCGCAGCATGATTGAATTGGCAACCTGCAAAATCCGCCTCGTTCCTTAATTATAATCCACCTCTACCGACAGATTGAAAATCATTAAGCAGCAGCAAGTTACGTCTAAGCCAAAAACAAAAAGGAACGGAAATGCGCCAACTCAGGACGCTCCTGCCGGAGGGAGAGGTTCCAGATTCAGACACTGTGGTTTCTTAAAGTGGATCTGCTTTGGGTCGTCACCTCAGTAAATGTAACATTGCGCTTCTGGTTTGTGTCTGATGTTAAGAAGAATTGTTAATGGGGTTTGTGTGGCCGTTTTGGAGCCTGTTCTGAAAACAGGCATATCTGCAGGCAGCTGTAATCACATTACAGTTGTACGGTGGTTCCCCGTGCTCCCCCGTTGATGCAGGCTGTCGTCCAATGAGACCCTGTGTGACCCCCCCCCCTCCCCCCACATGTGGCCTATCCAATCGGATGACAGCAGGGCAGTTTCTGCATGGAGTGCCCCTCACACACCATACGTTGGTTCTCCACAGTATAAGGGAAGAACAGCATGGCCAGGCCCAGTTAGGGGTCCCAGTGACCTCACTGCACCGTCTGCTTATGTGCCGAGGATGTGGCAAGAATGAAAGCGGGAGATCCTGATTTCTGTTGAATGGGTTTCCTTGCATGGGGCATATCGAAGCTTCTGGGGCAAGCCCTGCAGATTAACATATTTTGGGGAGGGGGGGGGGCTGTCAGATTTGTAACTAAGAGCCCCGTCTTTCAGGTTTAGCCCTGAAGGAGGTCAGTTTCCTCTCAGGAGACATCCTTTCTGCCTACTCAACCCTGCAGTACTACTACCGTGAAAGTGGAACACAAGAATCGCTTGCAGAAAATGCTATGTTGACTTCATAGACGTGTTTGCCTGTGTGTGTGTGTGTGTGTGTGTGTGTGTACAGGTTTTGCTGTACTTGTGAACACCGAAGGACCCCACCAGTATAGCAGACCTTCAAAAAACATGACTAGTGAGGTAATTTCTTTGGTTCCCACTATGTTACACTTCATTTTATTTAAATCTGTGGATGCAGTCAAAAAAATTTAAATGCAAAAAGTCTTATACAGGGAGCCCTCGGGTTACGAGGTTCTCAACATACAACCTTTCGAGTTCTCAAGTTTCGAGAACTATCATAAAAACTGCTTTGGCCTACGTCAATAGCGTCGTACTTAAGGACCACATGGGCGAACTAGGTTGGTTGCACGCCGCAACTTTTCTGCACACAATTGTGGTGGAATGATTTCAGCATGTACTTTTCGAAAATTAAAATAAAATTGCAGCAGAGCAAAGGTGGTCATTGCATTTCAGTGTGATGTGGCACGATTTCTTCGTTTAATTGTGTATAATGCAAACCCTAATTGTTTTTCTGTATAGTAATTAAATAAGATGCAAAGCAATGGAATGATGGTTTTGCTTTTCATTACGTCACATTCTATTCGTGACAGTCACTGAAAAGCAATGACCCTTGTGCACTGCATTTCCACAAGGCACGGTTTCTGCGTGCAGCGCGCTGTAAAACAATACGTCGCGTCGATTGTTTTTCCGTATACTGTATGCTGAAGTCATTTTTGCATTTCAAGGTGGCACAAATTCTGCTCCATAGTTTTTATGTTCTAAATTATCATTTTACAACTGTGTTAGGATAGGAAAGTGATTTAGGCTAGGGGTGTGTTTTGACGGGTTACATCACTGTCACAGGAACAGAACTGTGTCGTAAATCAAATTGCTTGGTTACTTATGGTTAAGGTTAGGGCTGGGAAGGGGTTAAGTGTGTGGTGATTGGGATTAGGGTTTGTCCCATAGAAATGGACAGCCCTCACTAAGCTAGGAACACAAACATTTCTGTGTGAGTGTGTGTGTGTGTGTGCCTTTAGCTTTAGATTTTGAGGTTGTTTTATGTATCTACTTGCACAGCCATTGTCCCAAGGGCCAGTCTGTTGTATTGCAAATCTCCATGTTTTATAACGCTGTGTTGTTGGCGTTCAGTATTATAAAGTAATATCTCCCGTAGGCAGCAGCTGATAATACACTTGTGAAGCTTAATGCAGTTGTTATTTGCAGCATCTCGTAAGTCGCTCTGGGGATGAGTGTGTCCCGTGGTTGCTGTTGTGTGACAGCCAGCAGGGGAGACTGTTGAGAGAGGAGACCCTGCAGTCGCCTCATTTGTGGGTACTCAGTAGCGTGTTTGCTGTGGTGTATTGATGCAGGATGTACCCAGTGGTTGACAGGGGTCATGTTGTTCTAACAGGTCTTTATTCCTCTACTTGTTGTCTACTTGTCTTGATGGCGACATCCTTCCATTCACCGGCATCTCTGTCCCTCTGTGTGTACACCTGTGTGAACATGGTCACAGCATGCTTCCTTCTGTTCCACTTCCTGTCCCACTTCCTGTTCCACTTCCTGTTCCTCTTGGTTTCTATGCCTGTCTCCTCACACTCGCTTCCTGTAAACCTCTTCTCCTTCTTCTTTTTCTTCTTCTCTTTCTGTTTCAGCAAAACTATAAAGGTCAAAATAATTGATGACGAGGAGTATGAGAAAAACAAGGCCTTCTTCATTGAAATCGGCGAACCTCGCCTGGTGGAGATGAGTGAGCAGAAAGGTGGGGGGATCTGCCCTGAGGCCTAGGCCCTACTGCCTGCCCTGTCTGCCCCCCCCACCCCCGGCTAGACCGTTGTGCATTCACATCACCAAGGGGCATCACGCAAAAGGAATGGCCACAAAGACAGTACCACATGCGTCACACCCCTGTGCAACAAACATCGTAGCCTTATTGTAACCGCCCACCTAGAAGGCCCAAAGATGGCAGCCTGTATGGCGAGCTCTGAATGCCATTACTGATTTGCCTGCGACTTTTTATGTACTGGCGCAGCAATTGGTCGACATGCTGACCGCCCCCTGGCCCTTCCCTGGCGTCTGCCCATGCCTGGTCTGAATGCACTGCGGACTCGCCCCCCCCCCAGCCGTCCCGGGCTAAGGCACGCCGTGTGCCGCGGCCGGGCGGCATGGGTGTGGGGTGCGCATGAGTGTTTTACGTGCATGACTCCAACCCCTCCCCCCGTTGTTGTCTTGTGTCCCCGCAGGAAGACCATAAACCTTAAAATACTTGACCGAGAGGAGTATGGTAAGCAGTCCTACTTCTTCGTAGAGCTGCAGGAACCGGAGTGGAAGCAGCGAGGATGGACAGGTGTGCGAGTTCAAAAGGGCATACGGATCAGGGCTCAGACAGCTCCGTCCTCTTCCCCTTCACTCTTCCTCTGCTCTCTCTCTCCCTCCCTCTCTTTCTCCCCCTCTCCGTCTCCTCTTTCCTTTCGGCTCCGACACTCGCTCTGCCTTCCTTGCCTCGCTGCATTTCTGACTCCGCTGGATTAGGCCGCCGATGGTAGTCGAGGAACCCGCCGCTTCCTTCAGATCGTAGCACCGCCTAAGACAGAATGTAGTTAATGAGCTTGAGTTTCGAAATTCTGCCGGGGTGTCCATACAGATGGGTGTGTGCCCTGACAGTGCCGGGTCAGGTTTCCGGCTGTCTCGGCCTCTGGGATCTCATGGTCTTTTGAAGCCCTGGGAACGACACGCCTTGAGCAGGAGATTCAAAATGCAAGTTCTTCTCCACACTCGCCGTCGCCTGGTGACAGAAGAATGACAATAGAAGGCATGGAGACTGCCGCTGAATGTGGCACTGTGCCTCGATCCTAATCAGAATCAACGTAGCCTCGCGACTGTCAGAAATTCTTAAGTCTTAAGTTTCAGAGGATGATAGGGGACAGGGCCTTTCCATCAGGACTCAACGGAGATGAGAAATCGGTGCCCAGCACGGAGAAACACAAACTCACCTTTTTGCATCAGACAGTGCCAGCCATTTATGACATGGCCCTGACCTCTGGACTTCAGGGTATTAAAAAGATCCCTTTCCCAGAAAGATAAATATTTATCCACCTGCTATATTGGGACGTTTGCACTTTAAATATGAGCAGCCTATAATTTCAATGTATTTTTTTATATAGAGCCTTTCACAGCTGAGTTACCGCAAGACGCCTATAAGCTTTGTGATTTACCTGCACAATTATAGACACGTTGCTTGTCACTGCTCAGTCACCCATGGCCGTGCCTTCCGTCATTTAGTCATATAAATGATGCCTGTTCTTTACTAAAACTGATTATTAGTAAAGTTCACCTTCAGTATGCAGTTATGTATGTTATGAATTTTTTGTCATAATTTTCTTTACCCCCAAAATGGCCACCTTCCAACAACATCCGTAATTAATCTGCCTGCAAACAGCAAGAAAACAATCATTTAGCATCACAGTTCGCTTAACAGCCTTCTGCGGGCCGGATGTTGGGAAAACAAAGCTTGCCTGTTTGACAGTAATTATCGCATGTTTGCCGGACAAATTATTTAGGTTATTACATTATATTATAAAGAGGACAGTCATGGATAAAGCAGTTTAATTCAAGCTAAATAACCTCAGAATTCTAGATTCAGTTTCAGACGTAGCAGTAATCGTCTCATGCTCAGTTCATTTGATTTTATGCACCTCGGCCACCCTGAGCTGGAGTGTCCTAGCATGCCGGTGCTTGTACCCTAGTAAATAACCGCAAGGGGAGCAGGATAACAAAGAATCAGCGATGACTGACTGAGTCAAACCACAAAAGACTAATCAAAGCGTTTCTATCTTGAACTCTGGTTTCAGATGGTGACCTCCAGACATTTTAATGTGGTTTAGTAGGAGCTGGGAAAACGGTAAACAGATGTAATCTCTAAAGTAGCCCTCCACCCTCCAGGGAAGAACTCTTACTAATTAAAATGCCTAAATGTAAACTACTCCGAAACAAAAACAGTCACACGCGATGTTTGCTTGCCGTGCACAATCTGTGTCTCTGCTCGTCAGCTGGGAAGCAGCTCGCTTCACTGGTAACGTATTTATTCAGCTGTAAAATACATCGCTTTCCTGATAAACCTCTTCTTGCCTTCGTCGTAGCTTTAAATATCCATTTATAGCTGTAAGACAATAAACTCCGCAAATAAATAGCCAAAGCGTTTTATGGAAGCTGTAGACAAACATATCTTGCTTAAACATGACAAGTGACATAGACCCATATAAAAAAAATTAAACACCATGTCATATTTTTTTTTATTTTATGAAATATTGATTATTACATGATAGAATTCATACATCTGCCTGGGACTTTTGTCAGTTTTAGTCACTACTGAACAGCATAACTGTCAGCTATATTCTTATCAGTCATCCAGCAATAAATATAAGCAGCTAGCAGTATGTATTTATCTTTGAATGCTCTTGATTACTCGGGGACAGCACACTGAGCCAATGAGGGCCCGCTGACCTTTGGTCACATGACAGGAAAGGCAGGATGCCATGTGCACGTGCGATGGGAAGACAGGGCTAAAGCATACAGAAAGGGCCGGCTCCAGCTTTCTCCTCCCTGCATGCTGTTCCTTCCCGGTTTGGTTATCGTCTTCCGAAGAGGCCTGCATCGTGACGTGCTAATGCTGCTGTCTGTTTGCTCTCCCTCCTTGCTTTTGCTCGGTCCCTTTCCTGCCCCGCTCCCTGTCTGTGTTTCAGCTGTTCTCCCATCAGCCGTGACTCTGCATGATGACTGTAAGCTTCTTGCACCTCAGCGTTTGCTTTCGATTTGCCTCTGCAGCTGAATTGCTTGCGATGTGTCGTTTTTAAACGCTGAATTGTTTTGGTACATATAAATGTAAATTTCTCTTGTTTTCCTCCAAGATTATACTGTCATTTTAATCTCCCATGTATATTCTTTCATTATAATCTAAATGTCTTCATGTTAGGATTTGTTACTATAATCTAAAAAAAAAACTATATAATGAAAGCTGTATACATTGCACTGTTGAAAACAGAAGTAATGATAATCACTGTTTTTGGTTCTACAAATGCAAACATTTCCCATAAAAGCCAATTCTTCTGCTCAGAAAATCTGATCATATGCAGCCCCACAACAGATATCTCCATTCCAGCCCCTCTGCCCCATAGATCAGCGAGCGTCTGGACAGCAAGGACTCACTTTGCCCCTGATAAAATGGCCTTGTTGACCCCTATTAATACCTGCCAATCAGAGCTGGGGATTGCCTATCAATTGCAGTGTCGCGGACACACAACATCACCAGCAGCGTCACTGGCAGCCTCCCTTGCATCGGGTTTTCATCAGGCCTTGAATGGTCGTCTCTGCTGCTAATACAATTTGCCTTTGCTGAGAAGTCACTTTGATTTGCTTTTGCGAACTGGGATTCGTTTTTCACAGATTTCTTCCTCGCACACACTCGTTCCTCTGGTGTGTTTCCTGGGTCAGGCTGCAGGCTCGCCACAGCATCGCACTTGTGAAGTGGTTATGGAAAAATTATATGTGGATGATCCACTGATATCTTTCTCTCCTAAACAGAAGAGAGGGATGGAAAGTTAATACATTACTGCATGGCTCCATGTTCCCCTAGTGTATCTGAGCTGGACCCTTCAAGTGTCATGGCAGATGTTTACACAGAAGAGATCTTGACAGGAAACTCAGTGGGACTGAAATGTTTTTAAAAGAACGAATGGTTTAAGCTGTAGCTATTATTGTGTCACATTTTAAAATATGCTGGGGAAGAAATGTAGAATTTCCCCTAATTTCCCAATACTCCCAGTAGTGTTTAATGCTATTCCAACTACCACCAGTCGGCTTAGTGACAGCATCTTTACTATTGTGCGATTGTGTCTTTGAAGAAGCACGTGACTCCATCACCAACGATGCCGGCGCTTAATGTCATTATAAGAGATTTTGAATTAACCTTGAGTGGACCACAAAAAGCACAGGAATGAGCACATTTACATTTAATTTGTTCAGCAGATGCTTTTATCCGAAGCGACAGACATTTTTATTGAGTAAGCAGGGTGAGGTGGTCCCTGGGGTAACTGGGGGTTAAGGGCCATGCTCAAGAGACCAATAGTGATGTCAAGCCAATGACCTTCCGATTACAAGCGCAGTGTGCTACTCCGCTGAGCCAAACGCACATGTGCCATATACTCGCCTTATTGGGATGCAGATCTCCCAGCTGAGCCCTGCAGTCAGTGAGCGCTGAAGTCCAGTCGCTACGCCCCTCTGTACAGGACGTGCCTCAGCATCCCCATCCGCACGCGCCGTCACCCCGCCATGCAGAACGACGGGCAAAGGGGAACACCCCCATCATCCCCTCTGCCTGTCACTCCCCCCAAGGCTCAGCCACCATGTCCTGTAAGATCCGCCGCTCTTTTAACGCTGTTTTGCCCATTTTTTCTTTCTTCACGCTTCAGTGACTGTTGAGCTGCTGTCGCAGGGCAAGTTAGCAAGGGCGGCAAGTAGGCCGTGGGCTTCTGACCCGGGCCGGGTCCCGCGAGCGGCGCCGCCGCCGCTGATGTCCTTGACCTTGAAACACTCCGATACAATATCCAGTGAAAAGGAAACAGATGGGTGAACGATGCGGGGAAACACGCCCGGTGGCCCATGTCCACACTGCCACACGACAGAATCAAACCCTACGGTTTGTAGGCAGTGTCTGAGAACATGGGATTGTCACGTGTGTCATTTTGGGGATAGCATGTTCTGTGGCTGTAGCTGGGCCACCAACACTGTCCCTTTTTCTCCTAGTAGGTCCCACAAAGTCCCCCCTCCCTTGTTTAATGATAAGCTGCTTGCCCCCCCCCACCATCCAGGGATAATGGTCTATTCCCAGAAGGCTGTTAGCGTTCAGGTGAAAACCATTAAAAAAAAAACCCAAAACAACCAGATGCGTAAATAAGGAAAATGCCATCGATTTCAGCTTTCAGATCGACTCGCGAGACTCGGGATCGAGCTGTCGCTGCGCACAATAGCATCAGTTTATTTTCGTAGCGAATATGACTGCAGCTTCCGGGCAATTATCAGGCCCCGCATGCCAGTGAAGCGGACATATGTAGGTCAGGTGTTAGTACCTCAGGACATTAACCAGGCCTGAGTGCTTCTTCTGGAGGACGTGCCTTTTCGGTATCGCCCTTTGAAGTGTCGCATACGTGTCCAGCTGGATTGCACGTTTATCTGGCAGCTGGAGAGCTGGGGGGTGGGTGGGGGTGATTCCCAGACAAATGCAGCACGAGGGACCAAACTGGGGTTGGCGTGTCTGGGACGGATGAAAGGAAGTGCAGCGTGGAGGTCTAAGGAGTTTGGCTGTGATTTTTACCATCCCAGATGGGAAGCCTGTGATTCCCCGCCCATACGGAAATGGAGCAGGGGGATGGGGGGAGAGGGTCTGCGGTGGCGGGCGCGGCCCGCACTGGGTATTTTGGTCAGGCCCTCTGCACCGTCTCCCGCTTTGGAGGGAAACACCCGAGGGAGAGAGAGAAAGAGAGAAGGGTCATGAGGGGAGGGAAAGCTTGGCCCAGCTGGACGGTCGTCCTCAGCTGGTACGAGGGGGCAGGAAGTGGGTGGTGACAGCACGATGGGGGGGGGGGTGCCATAGAAGTGTGAGGTAGTCACAGTGCTGCAAATGAAGATGGAGGCCACCTGTCTTCGGATTGATGTCTATTCACTGTACGGACGGACTAGTCTGCCGGGATCTGCAGACCTACTGGGGGATAAGTGTGCCACAGGAAATGGCTGCCTGAAATTCAGAGCTCACAGCAGGTCCCTGTTGCCAAGCTGGACAAGTCAAAAAAAAAAAGGAAAAGGCCTGGAAGTGCCTCAGAATTGGGAACCTGTGTGGCCAAAGCAATGCCTTTGGATCTCTATCCGCTCACATTTACCGCTATTTTGGAAATTCGCTTTAATTTCCCCGGGTCTGTTTTATTTATATACATTTTCCTGGCCCGCTCCTGCAGGTCTAACCTGGTCTTTACGTTTGGTGCCAAACTGTAGCGGTGGATGGAGAGTGATGTCGCCCGCGGCTGAGAGTGATGTCGCCCACAGCTGAGCCGCTGTTCCCGCCATGCCACTGCAGAAGGGCTTCATGGCCACATCATCTCTCCTCCCTTTATTTATAAAAGCAACAGATGTCTGCAGCTGGAGATGTGGCTGCCCTAATGACCCCGGCTACCTCGAGCTGGGAGATAACATCAAATGAATGCTTAACTGGGAAATTGTTACTTTCCCTGCTTCATTTCCGATCTGCGGTCTCCTAGCATTGGCTTCTCCGTCCCGCTAATTGTATTACCCGGTTATTCGTGCTTATTGTTTTTTCTTAGTTCTGCTAGTGCTCCCTGAAGGTCTCAATTATATTTGACAGTCACTAAAGCTTCCAGTTCAAGCACACTTAAGCTTGACTGGTATTTTGCAATAGTTTCATATGTACGCAGACGGACAAAAAAATAAGCTTTGGAATCATCCAGAACAATGAAGGTGGTTGGCTCAGCAAAATCCAGTGTTTCTGGTAATAAACACTGTGGTTTTTGTGGCTCTGGGGCCTGGCGTATGTTTATTAGGATCTGGTGTCTGCCAGAACCAGAGGGCTGGCCGAGCAGGCTTCCCTTTAAAGAGATTCGGAGTGGGTCCATCCAATGGGCGACCTGCCGGGATACATCTCAAGTCTATTTTGCTTTGGCAAGGTGAACTCAAGAGGTGCTCAGGACCATGGTTCTGAACCAAGACCTCTCTGCCCCCCGTCAGCTTTTCATTGGATTGGAAGCCACCGAGTGTTTAGCCACCAAGGGTTCAGTGTTCAGAAGGCCTCGGGATGGTATCTGCTGCGATTTCTCACCCGTTTCAGAGGCTCGGTGGCAGCACCACCAGACCTGCTGTTTCCACCCTTTACAGTCGCAGCACTTTCTGTGGCGTGCGTGACTCATTGTGTCCTGACGAGGAGTCCACTCCCTCCTACACGCCAGCCGTCTCCACGGACGCTCAACCTGGGTTGTGTTCATCATAGGCTCTGCGATTCGTTTTGGCCCAGCCACCCCACTGCCTTCCCGCCACCACTAAGAAATCCAATCCCCCCCAATTTTTTGTTATGTGTCTGAACGACATATGAAAAGGCTTTGTAGCACTTCACATCAAAAGGGCACAGCACTGTACACTGCAACCTATGTTGCCTCTGTGGGTTTGTGGGTATTAGCGACCTATCCTCCAGATATCTCGCTGCTCTTTCGGTTTGTTCCACGTCTGCAGCGGGTCCTTCTGAAAGCCACCTCCTTATCTTGCCCAGCACATGGCACGTGGTGATGACCACACTCACCTCAGGGTACTGCTAACATTCCAAGCAGCAGGTCCTTCTGAAAGCCACCTCCTTGTCTTGCCCAGCGCGTGGCACGTGGTGTTGACCACACTCACCTCGGGGTACTGCTAACATTCCAAGCTGCTCTGTGTCCTGTTACAGAGGAAGGGGAGCCAATCGGTGAGGAGGAGCCCCTCACCGGGATGGACGAGGAGGAACGCCGCATCGCCGAGATGGGCCGGCCCATGCTGGGGGACCATGCCAAGTTGGAAGTGATCATCGAGGAGTCCTATGAGTTCAAGGTAGCTCCGGGAATCCGTGCTATTACAGCTCTCGTCACGTCCCCCAAGCTTCTTCATATGGTCGATAAGGCTTGACCTGAGTGGAAGGTAGTAACTAACTTTACCAGAAAGACTTTCTGCAGCATGACTATTTGTAGACGTTCTTAAGTTTAGTTGTGTACAAACTCTAAAAACTCTGTGGTCTCAAGATTTTTCACAGCTTGACTGTAATTTCCTAGACCATCTGTATATAATGTCTGAAGATCAGCTTCCAAAAGACATATGAAAGAAGTCGATGGCCGGGGTGAGGGGGGAGGGGGGGTCCCCATCCAGGTGTCAGAATAAGGACTGGTTGCTTGTCTGTTTTCTGCTTGAGTTTATTGTGATGTAGTGGAAATATCTGCAAACCAGACCAGAGTGTTGAAAATTTCATATACATTGTAATCATAACTTTTAAGGGTTAATTTCTGAACACCCCCCCCCCACCCCAGGTTTGAAGGAGGCTTGTATTTCTATTTCTAACAGGGGGCTTTGTATTTCTGACCGAGTCATTAATAATACAATGAATTATGTATTTCTGTAAGCATGGTTCCTGTTATCCTTTGGCAGACATGGTGCTCACAGCTCGGTGGGCATGTGCTTTCACTGTTCTGCAGAGCTTTTGACAAATTAGGCTTGACTGAGGTATTAATTAAGTGCATCACACAAATCCATCATGTGACAGAAAACATTACTTAAGGTCTTTGCTGCAAACATACTGTTATACTTGTGCTGTTGAAGTGCATTCCTGTCATTTGGGACGATTTAACAAAACATATTTACTGATTTATTTAGATGAATCATTCCTTTGGTTATTCATTTAAGGCATACAGATAATAATCACGGAGTAATTGGAATGTAATTATGAACACAGTATTATTCATGTTACATGGGCAAAATTTATGTATTTCTTTTTTCTTACAACAGTTGGGTAATGAATGTAAGACCTCGGCTAATGCATTTGATTTAGCATGATGAAATGAAAATGTAATGAAAATCCTTAAAAGTAAAATACCAAGCTATTTATCCAATCAACAACTCAATCAGGCCTAATTAATGAAGAGTTCAGCTGGGCCTAGACCCAGAAGGAGGTCCAGGGATGGGAAAATCTGCATCTGCCAGCCCAGATGACTCACTTTAATGCCAGCAAACGATGTTCATGTTGTATTAATGCATGAGAAACTGGTTTCTGGGTAAAGGACCTTCATCCCGGTCAGTAAAACAGTGGTGTTCCCTTTCAGAACACTGTGGATAAGTTGATCAAAAAGACCAACCTGGCCCTGTTAGTGGGGACAAACAGCTGGAGGGACCAATTCATCGAGGCCATCACTGTCAGCGCAGGTGAGTATTCTTTCCAGTGGCCAGTGGACAGTGTCAAGGTCAAAATGATACACCTGTGGCCTTCTAGTGGCATATGCTGAAACTGCACCTGCAACCCCACTCTAGTGCATTAAGCACAAGCGCCCTCTAGTGGTGCAGCACGTATTGTGAGTTGCCAGGTGCAGATATACTTTTGTTTGGAGGTCTGCATTGCAACTGCTGTAAATTTGTGACCTGCAATGTGTCATTTCATTTACAAGACCACTAATGGCCCGAAGGACTTTATCTGGTGAGCCTTATTAGCTGTATTTTTCTAACGGCCATAAAGGGTTATTAATAAAAGCCTTGGTTATGAGTTTGTTTCCCGCCTGCCATGCTAGGATAGAAACCTGTGTCCTAATTTGCACTCCCCTGCCAAAGTGAAGAAACAGCTTATACCCTCATTCTGCAATCTGCAGGCAGATAGGGGAGTCCTTGCTACAGACTCTCAGTGTGTGTGACAGGCACTCAAGGCTGGCATGCACCCCAACCTCAACTCTGCTTAGCTTCATTCATTTTCCTCAAAGGCTCCGAAAACATATTTCAACACGCCATTTCATGAGGATTCCTTTGGTTCCACTCATGCCAAGCCAGCAGCGTTAACAAAGAGAGGCGGGATATGAGAGTGTGCGCAAAGTCAAATGGGGAAGGGATGCCCACCCTGACCTCGAGAAACTTCGAATATGGGAGTATTTCAGTCATCAGGGAAAGGAGAAGTACTTCTGGCTCAATGTGCCATGAAACATTTTTGATTATTTCTACCGAAATGCCTCCAGCGCTGCTCCCCACCACCGGTTCTCATCGGCAGAGCTGAATAACGATTTTCACTCCCAGTGGCATGGCTGAACCCTTCCTGACCTCCTGGCTCCCCCCAGCCAGCAAATGAAGCACCAGGACCATAATGAGTTGGACGTTCAGACTCAAATGACGGGCATTCTTTTTGGTTCAATGGACAGAGGAAGAACCATTAATTGTGATGATGGTTCTCCCAATGTTTAATCCCAGCTTGGGCAAATCCGGGTTATGAGTGACTCCCTTCGGCCTTTAGGTAGCCCCGATGTTTTTTTTCCACTGGGGGGGTTAATGGAGGAGGACTTCTACTGTTTTCTAGTAAAGGCCAGACCATGACTGTAGAACACGACCAATGGGCAGAAGCACACTTCAGGAGTGTCCGCTTTCACCGTTAGTCACCTTCGACCTGCGGAAATGCTGTGATTTCTTAGAACCACACTCATAGCTCCTGGATGTGTGGCTGCTTAAAATTCACACTGAGTCATGAATAATTGACTCAGGCTTCTCTTTCACCCCGGTATCTCTGCTTTCCTTATATAAGGAACGGCGTTTTTGTGTGTGTGTGTGGGGGGGGGGGGGTTACAGGTGTACTTAAAAAGAAGAGAGTTTCAAAAATAATGAACGGTATTCATTAAGCACATTAGCGCCCTGCAAAGGGCCGGGATGAATCAGATCTGCTGACCGTACTCGCCCTCGGCTTAGTGGGCAGTGAAGTTAATTTGCGTTTGTTTGCCTCTTATAGCACCCGATGATTCACACGCTCATCCGTGGTCTTCTCCAAATTTGGCTCTTTCAAAGGGTGGTTAGGTGACTCAGAGCGTTGCACCTGATAAACTTTGCTGTCCACATATTGTCTTGTGAGATGCAGTCCCGTCTGGTCCTCGACACTTTCTCTAAGTGCAAACAGAGAGACAGATAACCTGTTTTGTTCCGTTGATGTGAAATCAGCATGCAGTACGTCTGCCTTATCATTTGCCATTGAGTCTTGATTATGCAGATAATGAGAAGCTTAAAACAGTTCTCAGAAAAAAACATTGGTGGACATTATTTTGAGGAAAAGTGATGATCTTCCATTAAAGCCTCTTGATCGGGGAACAGCAGAGCTAATGCTAATGTCTAATGAGGGAAATTATGTTGTTAGACATACAGTGGGTAGGATTTACAATGGGCTGCCAGACATTGCTTCGTCTGACCCAGTGAGAACCCACTTGACTACCCAATGACAAGAGGTATAAACCTTTGGGGGGTGGGATTTACTGTGGGCAATCAGTTATTGATTTGAGGGGAGCTCATTAACTAACCATTTGGGAAACCTAATGAAATAACCAATGACAAGGGGCGTAAACCTGTGGTGGGTGGGATTTATGATATCCCAGTGAATTACCCATTGAGAAGCAGGTGGATTTTTCATTGACAGTCCGCAATAATCCCACCATGTGGAATTTGAAGCTTCTTTCATTACTAACTTCTTGCTGAAGCACAACTAAAAAAAAAACTGGTGTTACTTTCTCCTGACACAGAAGTGACAGCTCAACTAGTCAAATTTCAGTCAGTTCCTATCTGCAAGGAAAGTGGGGTACAGAAACAAGGAAAAGCAAGGATGTCCATCTGAACATGCCTAGTATGAAGGAGGTCCTGCCTCCTATCTTTACTTACATTTTAGACGCTGTGTGAGATTTTGTCACCTTGGGAAATTGCGGTCTCCTCGGCCGGCTTTTTTCTTAGGCCAGAGTTGGACGCTGCCCTTGATCTTCCTTTGGCAAGGCGGCCTGGAGATGTGAGAATTGTAGGAGAGACAGCTAACAGCTCAGGGCTGCAGACTCGCCTGAGGAGCCTGCCGCTCCCTCTCCAATTAACACAGACGGCAGGAGCTCGGCCAGACTCGCTGCTGTGACTCCTCCTGCACTGCACTCTGTGCTCAGGGCTGGCAGGATACTGCAGGATTGGCTGTGGGCACCTAGGAACGGGCCAGCAGAAGCTTTACAGAGGTCCATTTGTGGTCAGGTGGGGGTTGGCTTGCAGAAGGGAAACTTGGGGACATTTGTGGTCAGGATGGGGGTTGGCCAGCGAAAGAGGAACATGGTCTCCTTTGATGGAGTCAGGTTTTTGTTGGGGGGAGGGGGGGCATATTCCTTTACAAAATGTACAAAACATGCATGGAAAAGGGTGAAGAAAACAGGCACCCCCACTTATCAACCATTATTCCATTATTATCAACCACTATTTCAGGATTTTAATTAAAACTGGATACAGGAATAGGTTGTATTAGAGGGTGTGTATTCAAGTCTATGTGCAAAGGTCTGAATGTGTTTCTGTTGATTAATAGTCATTGTTGACACACCACAGCAAAATGTGTCCTCTGCATTTAACCCATATGTGACATAGCAGTGGGCAGCTAATTCAGCACCCAGGAGTAGTGCTTGGGGGCTCAGTGGCACTTGTGGGTCAGGGACTCCATCTGGCAGCCTTTCGATTACACAGTCACCTCCCTAACCATTATGCCACCACACGTTTATGTGTGTTAGTGTGTGTCTGTCTGTGCCTTTTAATACTCAGCTGCATTGCTTCAAACACAAATTTAGCAGAGGATTCTGGGAAAGACCGGGTATGTAAATATAATAGCTAATTCATTATGTTAATTTGCTCCTCAGCACAAACCAGCTGCTCGACGTAAGGTACAGGTAACGTGTTCCACAAGAGTGTAGTGATTTCAGTCCAACTGCTTATGACTGAGGTAATTCACGGGTGTCCTCCCCCCCCCCCACCCCGCCTTTAATGGTGTGGTGCTGCTTGGGGTACACAGTGATCCGTGAAGATGAGGGCCAGGAACGTGGACGAGGCCTCCAGGCCCCAGTCTTATTTTTACTCTTCAGATCCTGCTGACTCCAGCGATAACACAGGTAGTTTGGGACAGGCACAGCAAACCAACATTTTTCACAGTCCATTTTTTTTTTGGTTACGGTTGTCGTCAGTTATCAGGATGGAGTTGGTTTCCGGGGGGGTCCAGCCACTGTGAGAACAAATAAGATTTATATTAGTATGTATGGAATTCTGGCCATGTAGTGAATCCGGGGAGCTGAGTCCGATTAGCCATCCTGGATGGATGCGGGAGGGAGGCAGGGTGGTACCTGGAACATACTGTCCCCACCTCAGCAGGGCGGGCAGTTTAACGGCATGGCTGGTGCTCCCGGTCGCTGTGCGGCGGCCGGTCGAGATGGACAGACCCTGTGGGCAATTCTGACTGCTGGACATCTAGAGGTGCCTCAGTTCTAGCTTTGGGTTGGGACAAGAGAGATATAGGGTTACCAGAGTCACAGACACCTGGGCACAAACTGACCCACGGGCCTGCTAGGAAGCACCTACATGCTCTTCTGGAGTTTCCATCCACACTGTCTTATCCTCCAGGGTGTCTTGTTCTGACATTGAATTTCTGTAAATATATTTAAAGGAGATGCCCATCCCCCCACCTCCCAGAAATGGCCCGGTTTGTTTCCCGTGTTGCTCGGCACTTGCTGTTTGACTTATTGCAGCCGACAGATTACCCAGGTGTCGCCCTTCTCCCGGTAGGATTCCTCATAGACGTGACGGCTCTCGCATGAAGAGGGCACACACGCAGGCATCAGCTGCGCAGTCAGCTGCTGGCTCCAGAATGTGGGCGTCATGCTAACGTATGCATCAGGCCTGGAGATAATCACCACCAATTATCAGGCTAGCAACACAGAAAAATATTAGTTTCATTAGATTAAATGGTTCAATCAAATCAGAGAATATAATTCATGTTTTCACCGTTTCATTTGTTTAATTTGTTGTTTGTTCATTTCACATCCTAAAATGGGAATGTTGGCTTTGAACACCTGTGTCGACCTTTAAATGCCCTTGACTAATTTACACCACAAATCACTTACAGTTGCTCTGGAGACTGTTTATGCAGCACAGGCAGTGTCAGGGATTAAAAAGTGTGACCAACTCATTATGAAAATGTCCAGCTTTATGGAAAGCTGAG
The DNA here is from genome assembly GCA_026780765.1 of Petrocephalus schoutedeni. Classification (NCBI taxonomy): domain Eukaryota; kingdom Metazoa; phylum Chordata; class Actinopteri; order Osteoglossiformes; family Mormyridae; genus Petrocephalus; species Petrocephalus schoutedeni. The sequence goes on from JAODKL010000062.1 coordinate 4,311,143, forward strand.
CACGTTTGTGAGTACCCGAAATCACAGTGCAATGCTTGTTTGCATTTCAAACGATTGCACGCTTGGACTGTCACTGCAATGACGGTGACAGCTTACCTCTGATTAAACACAATTAAACTGCTGAAAAGCAATGTTGGGGCTTATTTTTATTATGAAAAAAACACAGAAGCTTTCCCCTTAATTAATTCATTATGATACATTGTCTGACAGAATAACACTGATGCTTAGTGTTATTGATTGTTTTTTTACTGCCTGTCTGCTTTACATAGTCTGGCGTTTTGTTGTAGGATTGACCTTTGACCTAAGACATCATTGCACATATTATGACCGTATGGCCTGTCCTGAAATTTGACAGGTTACTTTTGTACAGCCCTGTTGTAGGGACCTAAGGTCTCTGTTTAAATTAGGAGACTTGCTGAGCAGTATCTTCCATTGTGTCCTATTGGTAGTTCATAGACCAGCTATTGGTGTAAACACAAGAAAACTAATTTGGTTATTCAGGGTATAAAATGCCAGTAAACAATACAGTTGTTTATGGCAAAACTTGCAGGATTCAGAGAACTGAGATCTGAGCTAGAATTTAGCATGTGGGTGATTCTGGGATTGGGTCGCTCACTGCAGTCAGGTCAAGCCCTGGCCACGTGTGTGAACTTTGCAGTTTCCTGTCATGATCTGAAAACCTCCTGGTTTGGTCAATTGTTGCTTTATTATAAAGTACTGTCTTGTTGTGTGTTTGCCCCGTGACAGATGGTGGCATGCCATCCCCTGCCTCTCACCCAGTGCTTCCTGGGATAGGTAGCAACCTATTCATTGTACCTGTCAAAAAAATGTGTGTATATACAGTACAAAGCGTACAGAGGCTCTGTCTCGCTGCTGAAAAGGCCCCACTCCCCAGGCGCCCAAACGCATTTAAAAATAACCTTTTCCTATCTGTGCCGGAGGTCCTCAAAGCCTCCCTCTGCCGTCAGAGACAGCGGACAGTCACAGTGCACATTTCTCTTGGAAAAACACGCGGCGACTGCAGCCGCAGTCCGGCGGTCCGTCCACTGGCATCCTGCGCGTACGCACCATGGAGAGATAAACAGTGTGTGGGAATCAGCCGGGTGCCTGTCTGAGCTCCCAGGATGAAATAATGAGCTACAGTGTGCCTCTTGTCAGACAGTATTACTATAAAATACCACAGTACAATGGTGTCACCCTGCAACTGGAATTGTAATTTCCTCTGGGGTGGCTGTACTATAAAGTTGATACTGAAAAGATGGTAATAATGAGGATTTTGACCTGATTCCTTCATGTGTTTTGATCTTGTCCCAGATTTCAGTACTTTACTATAAGATATTGTCTTTTTAGGCTAACTTGTCTCTGTTTTAACAATCATTTAATTTTAGGATATTAGATTGAGGCCAAGGTCTTTTGCTGTTGTCTTGTCTGGAGAAGTAGGGAGTCTTAGATGAAATTCTCTGGTAGAACAGCGGAGGTCCTGAGGAAAATGGCCACCGCCCTTCAGGGACTCTGTCCCCCAGAATTCCACAGTGCACTCACGCCCACACAGCTGTAAAATTTAAAGAGCTGGAAGAACCTGCTTCTCAGAATTGCGGTCAAGCGAGCAGGAAGAAAACTCTCTCTCCCGTACGAAGTGTCACAGCTTTAACGGCCTCGTAGTCATTTGTTGTCATTGTTTAATTTTCAGTAGGCCTGATGAACTGTCACAGCCCAGAAGTGCATCCTGCTCCCAGTAAATCTGCTGCGATCCTCCATATTGTCAGTGACAGCCACAAAATTTTACAGTCGCTCGCTGCCACCCTTGAGGCTAATGGCCTGAGGCACGCAGACTGAATTTATTTACTCGTTTTTCCATCAGCTCCTTATTCAAGGTGACTTTTTAAAAAAAAAAAAGTCTGCAGCTACATTACTGCTCTAAGCAGTGATGCGGCAGTGTACTACGTGACCCGTCTGGTCGCGAGTCCTGTTATTTCATTAGTATCACACTCCACATGCACGTCTGACCCTAATGGAGATGCAGAGAGGAATAAAGGCAATCGGCAGCTGTAATTACACAGAGGGTTGTGGTATAGAGCTTCCTGCGGTGTCCAGACATTGTGGGGGCCAGATCCTGGCAGGTAAGAACCATCTAGGGGTTGAAGTAACCTGCCCATTTCATCTTCAGACAACCTCAACTACAAAGGAGTTTATAATCTCCAGTGGGGATATGTAATATGCTTGGAAAAACCTTAAAGTCTTGGATTTGTTTTTTGTTAGTTTGTTTTTGTGTCATTTTGTGATACTCTCCCTTTCAAGTGTCACCTTCTTAAGTTCAGGAAGTGTTTTTGGAAGCTGAAGTTCTTACATCTAGGAGGCCTATCAAACAGCACCACCAGGTGGGAGATCCAGGGGTCTAGGCCTGCTTGTGGACACTGCCTCTCAGCATTAATTAGTCCAGGCCTCATCGTCGAGGCTATAACTCCCACAGCTGGCTGGCTGGACAGACACCATGAGAAATGCCCGCTTACTTCTGCCCGATGCTTAATTGTTTTTTTTTTCAACCACAGCAGATTTGCCTAGAGAGCCATCAAAGAATCTGAGGCATAAGCAATAAACGAGGGGCAGAGCTGACGCCCAAATCAATCGGCTTCATTATCGCCTTTTCGGCAGGGGGTGCTCCTTACCGGACCTCTGAGGACCAGAGGAGGGCTCTGGCACAAGGCGGCACGGGGAAATGAAAGGGCAAAAAGAAAGAGAGGGCAGGCCTCCTGCTCACCTCCGGGAAGCTCAGAGGCTTTGGCTGGCTGTCGGATACACTTTTTAATTGCTGCCCTGGCACACGAAGCAGCGTTATATGGGGCATTGTCTCTATACTCGTTTGATGAGAATGAAGGGATAAAGTGACACCAGTTTCCTTAATTTGGCCGTCTTCTTCACTCGGTGTCAGCTTAGCTGTGTCTGTGGGCCCCAAGGCAGACTTTAAGGCAGGCCCACATTTACTCCAGAATATAGTGCCATTGTCTTTGGGCTCAGTGGGCTCTGGCTGGGGGGGGGGGTGAATGACTGTAAAATTATTCTCGTTAAGAAGGGTAATTGGCTAAGCTGTCTCACTGCTCTTCCCCGGTATCTGGCTCCTGTATCTGGGTTTCTCATTTTTGCCCGCCAGCACTCTGTGAATAATGCCGCAGTGAGCTCGACCTGCAGACCAGGGAGCTTTGTGCTCAGCCTGTCTGCTTTAACACCTGTACATGCTCGGCCTGTCCCATTTCAGACCCGTCCACTTTCAGGCATGTCTGTGCTCAGCTTGTCCACTTTCAGGCCTGTCCATGCTCGGCCTGTACACTTTCAGGCCTGCCCATGCTCGGCCTGTCCACTTTCAGGCCTGTCCGTGCTCAGCCTGTCCACTTTCAGGCCTGTCCATGCTTGGCCTGTCCACTTTCAGGCCTGTCTGTGCTGGCCTGTCCATGCTTGGCCTGTCCACTTTCAGGACTGTCCCTGCTCAGCCTGTCCACTTTCAGGCCTATCCATGCTCAGCCTGTCCATGCTTGGCCTGTCCACTATCAGGCCTATATGTGCTCAGCGTGATGCTGCCATTCCAGGACAACCTCCACACAGGCCAACTTTTTTTCAGACATATTAAAGATCAATTAGTTAGTGAGCTTAAAGCTGATTGGTTGGCAAGCATTCTAGCTGTTCTTATTTGTCACGCCCCTATGCAAGGCTGGGGAGCTCTAAGACTCTTAAAGGATTGAGCTATCTGGGTTTTAGTCACCAAGTGAAACACCCATTATGTTCACTCACTATCCAAATGATGCCGTCAAGCCATCAGCTAGCTTGTCCCTGTGGCCCTCTTTCTAGTCACCATAACCCAAATCTGATAAATGTCTGTGCGATTACTTCTGGATGGGTCAGTCCCGCTTACAAATTTCTACTAGCTATATCCACTAGTGTATGAACACCTGGGATATAAATGAGGTCACTTCCTATGCTTGATGGTGTTAGATGATTGGAGGAGGCAGGAGAAGCGGCAAACCCAATCAGGCGCTTTCACACCGGCAAAACTTTTTTCCGTGTTAGTGCCGGTGCTTGGGGTCAACCAATCAGTAAGGTGTGGCTGTAAGTGCCCCCCAGTCCAGAGTAGGTACTAAAAAAAGGCACTGGAACTGCCTCCAAAGAACCACTGCTGTGTGAACGTGACAAAAGTCTCTGGTCGAGACAACCCAGGAACTTGTTCACCTGGACCAGGTCCCAGAACTTCGGTGTGAAAGCGCCAATTGGCTTCTGGTCAGCTTCTGGTCTTGCAGGCTCTATAGCTAAAGTAGGCCTCGGCTGTTTGCCTTCGTGTTGTGGTCAGTATTGATGCATGTGTTATGGTTCTTTTGACTGGATGTGTTGGAAGAATTTCACTATGGATAAGCCAGAAGTCCTGGTGGATAACTGACCTGTTTTGCAATGTTCTGGAAATCAGTATCTGCCAGGGAAAGTCTGTGTGCTTCAGAAGACAGAGAGCTTCCAACAGTTTGGACAAAGTGCAGCCACTGCAATAGGCAGACAAGAGCTTCTTCATCATTTTATTCCACTGCAAACCAGCCAGACACCCCTATCCCTGATCCATCAGTGGAGCCACCCACTGAGCAGCTGTTCAGGACTGACCGTGACCCTGAACCACTGTTAATTTTGGCAAGAGTTTTACTTTAGTTTTAGTCTTAGCATGTACTGAAAATTGTAGTTTGATTAAAGTCACATTTTAGTCTTTTCTTTTTGTTTTGTTTTAGTTAAGATTTAGTCAGTGGAACTCAGGTTTAATTTTAGTCTAATT
>JAODKL010000062.1:4316043-4340627 GCA_026780765.1 Petrocephalus schoutedeni
CGTTGGCAATGATTTTTTCATTTACGTTGTCGTTACAATCTAGTCATGAAATAAAAGGTCGTCAACGAATACTTATCATCAAAATTTTCGTTGACGTAATTAACCCTTTTCCCGTGATAATTTCCCCATGTGAAATTTGCCTACCGTTAATGATGCTCTGGGGTCAAATTGACCCCAAACACGGGATAGGGGTTAACACTGCCCTGAACCCGAGAAGAAAGTAAAAAGGTGTTTTTGGATATTGCGCTTCTATCAAAAGAATGTCCCGTTAATTTCCAGCTGCCAGACGTGTCTCGAAAATCGTTTTACTGTCCCGGGGAATTTTCTCCTCTCGTTCTCGTCAGGATCTACGTTCCCCCTCACATAGCAGCAGTTGGTCAATCGATTCCAACAATTGGAAAATAACCCAACATGGCTTTTATGCGTTTTCTGTGTCACCATCTCACAGCCATATTCTGTGGTTCCTAATTACAGCCTGCTTCTGTTCATTCCTCCTTGTTCAATCTCATTCCTTTCTGGCAGGTCAGTGCGGAAAAAACAATATAACACTCACCAGCCCCATTTTCCCCAGGTATATTGAATTAATCTCTGGACAAATGCGGTACCCTGCTTCCAATCAACCACCATTGTTCTGGTTTCAAGGACAAAATATTCGGTCTCAGTGACTACAGACCCATTGCATCTGAATTCTTTACTCTCTATCAACATGACAGGGATCCTCTCCTGCCTTTGCATCGAGTGCTACCAGTTTGCTAGACGATGCTGGTCTTGAGTCCTTCAATATCTAGACTCTTCTAGTACGTATGCCAAGATCTTGTTAATGGACTTCAGTTTCTCTATCAGCACCACTGTCTGTGAATTCTTGCACACAAAGCTCTTCAACATTAATCTGTCTATCACTGTATCTGTGACCTCCTCACCAGTAGGAGGCAGTAATTCATTCAAAAGTCATACAGGTACCTGTACCACCGTCAGAGAATTTCACTGATTTATTTCTATATGCCATTAGTACTGGTCTTTCATCAAGCTGAGTCTGTGTGACCATCAGCTGTAAGAAGCCTGTGATGCAGGGATAGAGGAAGGAGCGGGGAAGAGAGCAGAGATGCTTTTAGCAAAATGTTGCAGGAAAATGTAAGCAAAAGGCTACATTTTAGAGGCTAGAGCTGGGTATGGGCATGGACCTCTGGATGAGAGAAGAAGCAGGACCTCTGTGATCACTGGTAACCCAAACGTGCCTCCCGTCTTGCTTCTGTTCTCTTTATTGCCTCAGAATCCTGTCCAAGACCATGCACTCTTTGTGTCTCGGCTTGTTATCTTTCTACTGGAGATGGTCAGAGGGGCAGAAAGCAGCATCACCCAAAAATAAAAAAACAAAGGAACCAGTCATGTTTGTCCATTCTTTACCTGTTGCACTCGATCGCAAACTCAGCCCTGTACAGCTGACAATTACGGTAATGAAAGGAGACGGTGTTACAGAAGGATGTGGCCATTGTTTGCAGAGAAACAGCCCCTTTGATAAATCTGCCGGACCCTTTTGGTTTGCATCTTCTGTTTCTGGCTCTCTGACGCTCCTGCGTTCTTAGTGTGTGCCCCTCGAGAGTCGCGTCACCCTTAAAAGAGAGTACAGCGCAGACAAGGAGATGGTAATGGAATTTCGAGGTTGTGCAACCTTTTCAGAAGTAACACTGCTGTCCCTTACGGAACTGTTGTGACATTCAGGAGAGAATAGGCTTCAGAAAAATGTGCAATTGGAACGGGCGTTAATTTCGAGGTTGTGCTTTTATCTGCCTCGGAGGGAAGGAGATGCAGCGTTACGGGGGGGTTGGGGGTCGGCAAATAAGCACTCAAAGCTGGTGAGAGCGTCGGTGTGCTTCTGTAAAAGGTGTTATTACGGACCTCAGTGATGGTCCCCTCTCATCCCGCAGGGGAGGACGACGACGACGAAGACTGCGGCGAAGAAAAGCTACCCTCCTGCTTTGACTACGTCATGCACTTCCTGACGGTGTTCTGGAAGGTTCTCTTTGCCTTCGTGCCGCCCACAGAGTACTGGAACGGCTGGGCGTGCTTTGTGGTGTCCATCATCATGATCGGTGTGCTCACCGCCGTCATTGGCGACCTGGCGTCCCACTTTGGCTGCACCATCGGCCTAAAGGACTCTGTAACCGCTGTGGTGTTCGTGGCTCTTGGCACCTCTGTACCTGGTAAGACTCCCGAACTCCCTCCCATGACATAATGTTGTTAATAATTTCCATTTTTTGTTAATCACACCGTTCACAATGTGTCAAACCTCCATCTCTTTTAGGCATCCCATAATCTCACTGTGTAGTCATAGTATTTCTCTCTGTCTCAGATGATTCTGATATGGCCCTTGACTCATTTCCTACTACAGATGTTCCTGGCATTATGACTGCAACTTACAATACTTCCCAATGGTGCAGTAGCGATGCACATAACGTAGTCGTCGAACCTGAAATTTGCAATATGCCATACAACACCGGGCAATGGCATCATCCACACAGCCACGCTTCCAGTCTGTGGCCATCACGAGCGTAAAAGTCTCATACAGTGTTCAGCGACATATCGTACTAGTTTTTTTCTCTGTAACCAGATTTTCCCAAACTCATTACGTCTACTAAACATCCGAATATATCGTATCATGTCATATTCAAATTAGACTTACGATAGTTTCAACTTTGATTGGGTTCATTGCAACAGAACCCCGTTGTAAGTCGAGGAGCACGAGTAGTTCTTTTCAGGTGTTTTTTAGCATTATTTTAAATACTTCAAAGGGTCACTCCTGTCCTATGTCACCCGACGTTTTACTGTTGCAGAACACCATTTACTTAAAAGCTGATTGCAGCTGAAATTAAGACCCAAGACAGAGAAGTTGTATATAAAGCCAAATCTGCATTTCATGGGCTTGTTTCCCCCATAGTGCCGCCATGACGTCACCCTGCTCCCACGCCATCCATGTATAATTTGAGCAGGAATCCATTAGTGATGCCTTGTTCCCCAACGCAGTTCCGTGAGTGTGATCAATTGCACGGCACACAGATACGACAGCCTTCATCACACAGCTGTGGAAAATGAATTTGGTCCGCGTGGGCGGCAGATTCTGTTTGAGTGCCCGCACCTCCTGTTCGGCAGTGATTACTCGGGGGTGAATACCAGTCCAGCCATTCACCAAGCCTCAGGTTTACCTTCATTTGTTATGCTTAGCAAAGCCAGCATTGGCTGTTACTCCCCCAGCCACCACCCCCAATTTGCCCTCCCCCCCAAAAAAAAGCAGAGTAATTACCCGAGTGTGATTCTGTGCGGTGTGTCAGGAGGACTTGAAAAAGGCCATCCGAGAAATTTTCTAATAATTGCAAGGGTTCCCACTTTTAAGGGGCAAGTTTTAAAAAATGCTTTCTATAAACATGCTGCATTTTTTTTCCAGATTGCGCATGAAAAAGTTAATTAGTAGGTCAGTTAGCTTGCTGGGGCACGATGTTGTTGTAATTAAATTAAGAGTGGGAACTCTTGTCTGGCCTTAACACGTGTAATAGTGAAAATAGAATATAAATACAACGAAATGGCAGGACTGAGCTATGCCTCTGCCTGTTCGCTTCTGAGTACAGAACAGCTGTCTGCTGCCTCTCCTAGTTATTCCAGTGAGACCAGTTGGTACAATGTCTCACATAAAATTATGCTTTGCATCTCAGTTTACTTTGTGTTGGCAGGCCATCATACGTCGCAAACAAAAGTGAGTTTCCTTATAATAAATGTGGTTATGAAACCTTCCCTCTTTCAAAAAGATGGAGCCGATCAGAATCTCCAAGATCCAAACCACAATGGAAGACACTAAGGAATCCATCCACTGCCCTGTCTGCTTCATGTTTGGCATGCCATATAGCTATAATAACAAATATCTGCTTTAATAATCATAATAATAATAATAAATTAGCCGGATATTTTACTAAAGTTGTTGACCAGAAGTACTTATTTTGAGAAGAGTAATTACAATAGTCGAATTTCTTCTATAATGTAAACATGCAATCTTTGGGTCACAAGTCCCTAACCGACTCACTTCCCGCTGGCCCAGAAGAAGGTGCTAATTATGTTCTGGCACTCAGCCTTAGGGAGTGGGACGGCAAGTAGGGGGAGGAGAACAAAGGGGGGTGAATTACAGAGAAAACCCAGGCAAGAGCCAATCAGAGGGCCAGCAGGTAACCCCACAGCTGATGACCAGGCCAGAGCAGAGAAGAAGGAGTAAAGTGCTGCTTAGCACTCCTCATAAACCCTCGGCGCTCCAGGGCTTAGAAAGGCATGACATACGCTTCCACGAGCCAGGGCTAGCAGAACCTGCCTTTGGGACACCCAAACAAAACAGCACTGTCACGACAGAACAGCAGCAGGTGGATGCTGATCCGGCTGTAGGCTAGACTCATTTACGTCTGAAATTCTTGCCTGGGTCCTCAACCAGCCTCATTAGCTCAGAGCAAACCTCAGCGGCTGTAACAAACCCTGAATACTCAGTCAGAGACCTGAATAGCTGTGACACCTGGAGGCTCAGGGGCGGTACAGGAGAGAGGTAGTGCGGCGTAGCCATGCCACACAGCACGTGTAGGTGCCACATACATGTAAGGAGGGGTGGGGTGTTCAGTAAGATCCTCAAGTAACAGTGCAGCACCAGCACACCCGGCCTGTCCAAGAGGGTGGACGGCTGGCTACTTTGTGAAGCAGGGTGGGCTGAATTTAAAGGGGAAGTTTAGCAGTGGGCAACGGGAGCAGTGAGTGAATCTCCATACCAAGAACACAAAGATTATACTTGTGGTCTTGGCATGACCGGTCTTGCTTTCAACAAATGAACTTGGGGTGCAATGAATCATGGGATTGTTGTTGTTTGATGAGGATGCAACCAATGCGTCCTTGATATTTGGGGTGGAGGAAGAACAGCATCTGGGAATTTTTACCGTCCTCTGTACTTTTTTTGTTAGTGTTGGGACCAGTCTCCGGCAATGGAAGATGATGTAAAACAGGTACACGAGAACACAAATACAACCAAATATACATATTGATTCACTCACTGTGGACTGGACTGGAAGGGGAAGTTTAGCGGTAGGCAAAGGAGCAGTTTGGACTGAATTTAAAGGGGAAGTTTAGCGGTAGGCAAAGGAGCAGTATGGACTGAATTTAAAGGGGAAGTTTAGCGATAGGCAAAGGAGCAGTATGGACTGAATTTAAAGGGAAAGTTTAGCGGTAGGCAAAGGAGCAGTATGGACTGAATTTAAAGGGGAAGTTTAGCGGTAGGCAAAGGAGCAGTATGGACTGAATTTAAAGGGGAAGTTTAGCAATAGGCAAAGGAGCAGTGTGGACTGAATTTAAAGGGGAAGTTTAATGGTAGCCAAGGGAGCAATGTGGACTGAATTTAACGGGGAAGTTTAGCGGTAGGCAAAGGAGCAGTATGGACTGAATTTAAAGGGGAAGTTTAGCAGTAGGCAAAGGAGCAGTGTGGACTGAATTTAAAGGGGAAGTTTAATGGTAGCCAAGGGAGCAGTATGGACTGAATTTAAAGGGGAAGTTTAGTGGTAGACAAAGGAGCAGTGTGGATTGAATTTAAAGGGGAAGTTTAGCAGCATGCAAGGGGAGCTGGTGGCAGTGCAGGATGAAAATGAATTGCAGTTTACACAAAAAAAACTAAATGCATGTGATGCTGCTGACACTTAGCCAGCAGGGGGTGCTGCAGAGCACTTGTATTGTATTTCTTTTGTCCACCATTCTGGACCATGCTTGGCTTGAAAGCAGCCGAACTCGCCTGAAACTCTGTCTGCCCAGACGCGCAGCTGTTAAAGCAGCTCAGTACAGGACGCGTCGGCAAGCCCTTCCTGGTGTCAGTCCACCTCGGCACAGTGCCAGCTAGCTCAGTGCTGGGAAAGGTCTGGTAGAAATTTAAGCTCTTCCCACGTGTGACCACAATTATATGTAACCAGCCGCTCCGTCTCCAAGAGCCCGGGTCTCACAGATCCTCAAAATGCATCCAAGATGTCCAAGAATTCCTTCCATCTAATTTCCTCAGTAAAATTAAATCGACACAGCAATCTCTGATCAATGGCCTGTCTTTAAAAAGGCTTACCACGTTTTTTCTATTTTTATTGTACTTGAACATGCAGGCAGGCAGGAGGACACGCTGTACTTATTTACCTATCAAGTGGACTGTTGAGCAGGGCAACGCGGCCATTTTACAGACTTCCTGTTTTCTGTTCACATCTCGCTGTCCCTTAGGTGGCCTCAGGGGGCAGTAGGTACTGTTGTTGAACACCACCAGTTTGAAGGCTTCCTGTTGAAGCCCCATGAAGGGTTGCGCCATTGTACCTTTAACCTGTGTGGCTCTGCTGAAAACATTCCTTTGTTTTAAAAGCGCCTGTTAATCTGAAGTTTGCTGAGATGGCACATCTAGGTGACAGTCTGACTCAGCATTTTAGCGGGTCACTCTCAGCTCTGGCCAGCAGCGGGCGCGTTGTAGGGCCCCTGTCAGGAATTACAGTCACAGCCTCTTTCCAATCAGAACTTGGCTGCACCAACACAAAACACCCCCACACCCACCTAGTCCACCGTACCACCATATTCCTCTGGCTCGTCCAGGCTCCTCCCCTGGTAACCCCCCCTCCCCCCCCCCACAGAGACATTGGGGTTGCCTAGAAAGGCAGGATCCCGGAATTAAAGTGACACACGCCATCACCATGGCACGTTCTTCGCTTTCTTCTCTTTTGCCTGTAAAATCAATCGATTTTAATAAGCAATCTTTTATTCCTACCAGCCCATATTAATGAAAACCCCAAGATGGTTATTATGGCATCTTTAAAATGTCCAGGTCAATATATGATTCTACTGAGCAGCTAATGACGCCCAGGTTGCCATGCCGCCATCGCCCTGCCATGTCATTAGCCAACGTCTGTCATGTTATCTGCATTTTCTCTCATCTGTCCTGCTGCCCACCCCAGACACCTTCGCCAGCAAAGTGGCTGCCATCCAGGACCAGTACGCAGACGCCTCCATCGGTAACGTCACCGGCAGCAATGCGGTCAACGTGTTCCTGGGCATCGGCGTGGCCTGGTCCATCGCCGCCATCTACCACAACAGCCAAGGCAGGAGCTTCATGGTGGACCCCGGCAACCTCGCCTTCTCCGTCACCCTCTTCACCATCTTCGCGTTCATCTGCGTCGCCGTGCTCATGTACCGTCGGCGGCCCGAGATCGGCGGCGAGCTGGGGGGGCCGCGGACTCCCAAAGTGCTGACCACCCTCCTCTTCGTCAGCCTCTGGCTCCTGTACATTCTCTTCTCATCCCTGGAGGTGTATTGCCACGTCAAGGGCTTCTAAACAGACCCCGCAGGAGCGAGAAATTCAATCAAATCAAATAAGTCGACAAGAAAGCAACAGCAAAAAACGTTATCACAGATTTTTTTTTTGTCTTTTCCAAGCACCCCCCCCCACCCCACCCCACTCCTCAACTCCTGTTCCAGCAAAGGGATGGACTATCCGTTCAGGATAATGACGGGGGTGGCCTTTTAAAAGAGATGCCCCTGAAAACAGCCGAAAGAGGAAAAAATATCCTTTAAATACAAAGAGGAGCAGCCACTAAGTAATAAGCAAAGAACGATCTCTCCAAATGTTGCTTGAAAGGTCTCAATACTGGTTTATGTATAACCACACGTTTAGATAAAAGATTAATGTATAGCATGTGTTTTTCATAGCGGCTCCATGGAAACATTAACATATTTACACATTTTTAAAAACATATGAGGGGGTAAAGAGTAATTATTAATGCCCAAGTTAATGTCATATAAAAAAATATGCATGGATATGAAACAAGCTGCAGTTTGATGGCAGACTCGCTGTGCTGAGCAGTGTCCCTTGTCCTGATTGGCATCCACCCCCCAAGGATGATGTTTGCTGCTAATAGCCCTTAAACCAGCAGTTGGAGATTCACGATAAAGGTGATTTGTGTCTACGGGACCCTGTACACATTGCTGGTTATAGACTTGAAGCTTTATTTATTTATTTATTAAGTAACAAAAAAACATTCATTTTACTTATGTGGTTACTTCGGTGAACTTCGAGTAAAATACCGTGAAATATCTGCAGCCGTTACTCACGATAAGATTGAGACGAGTCAGACGGCCCGATAGACATGAGTCCGTTAAACCACCCCCCCCCCCAACACACCCACACATACACATTTGCTGAACAATTGAGGATGTCAAGTGGTAAAGGATTGACCAGAGGAAAAAGATATTTAGCTAAAGCATTTTTTAGGAACCACATCGTAGACAATTCTCCTCCGATAATTTGATCAAAGTCATTTTGTGTCTCTTTGTCAAACAACAATAGCAGTGATTGCCGATCTTGTCCAAATCGATGTGACCTCTATTTTAGCCAAGCGCTGTGCGACTGCAGCTTCTGCCCATCTCAGCACATCTACCTGGTGACTGTCCACTGCCATCTACCCCCATCGCACTGGAAAGCCAGGCAGATCGAATGGCACGGTGCAATACCTACACAAGCCATGAGGGGCGCTGCAGTTTCTAAACTTACCATGGCGACTGTTGTTAACTGGTGTTAATCACGCTCCTCTCCAGTTATATATTAAATGGCATTATGTTTTTTTATGTAAAGCGATAAGATTAATATTAAAATGAAAAAAAAAACAGTTTTTACTGATTCCAGTTATTCTGTCAGGAAAAGTGGCTGTCTAAAAGATTTAAGTGGTGGAGTACATCTGAGTACTGATATATGTTGTACAAAAAGATTGCCATGTGGTCTTTTTCAACTGCCAGTGATGCATAAAAAGTTTTTGTCTCAGAGTAAAGCATAATTCAATATTAGTGCTATAGAAATACCAAGGGATGGAGCATCCAGACAATGCAGATGGTATCTGTATATTTATACATTAGGTAAGCTCATTTTTTAGATGTTAAGGCATAACAACCCAGATTTCTTACTAATTTTGTTTTATAATCAATACTTTATTTGACAGTGGTGTAAAATCTATAGCTTATAATGGCTGTACGCAAGTGGTCTGATTTTGGATTCCGAACCGTTGCAAGATTTGTTTTGTATTTTTATTTTATTTTTTTGTCTTTGCAACTGGAGTTTTCAGGCCCTTACAGGGTATATATATATATATATATATTTAAATGTATGTATATTTATATATATATATATATATATATATATGGCAGCGTGAAATTGTCTCTGATCCTTTCACCTAACTGCAACCTTATCCACGTGTTGCCAAAGGAAAACCTTCATATAGAAAATGGCCAGTGGGGAATGGAGATTTTCCTGAGAAGAATGGTAGCTTTCTGAGAGTCGCGTCCCACAGCGGCTAAGAGATTCCCGGCAGCATGTTCGAAAGCCTGAAAGCTGTTTCACCCGTGTAAAGATTTTTTAAAGCATAGTTTGTAAGAAACTGCAAACTTCACTGAATGGGAGGTGCCCCTGTGTACCTCTGACTTTTCTCACTTTTCAACAATTTGCAGCTCTTGTAACAATTTTTAGAATGATTTTGGACTCTGGGGGGTTTGTAGTAGCGTAGTACAGTGTTTCCCAATCCGGTCCTCGAGGACCTACAGAGAGTGCACGTTTTCGCTTCCTCCCAGCTCCCAGCCAGACAGTCCAAATTTTTGCTCCCTCATGTGGACCAAATTAGGAAACACTGGTCTAGTTTGAATACAAAGGGAAAAAAATGACTAAGCATTGAAATCAGATTGTATCGCACTGATCTTATTGTTGTTTTGACTCCTGCCCCCCTTTAATACAAGTTTGTGACAGTTCATTCATACATGAGCTGATTTTGTGGTTTTTGCTGCAGTGTGATGGAAAATGTTGCACATGTAACTGCTAGCAGAAATCGGAAAATGGTGGCATAATGAGTTCGCTGATAACTGTGCCACTTGTGGGGGTGATGTATCGATGAAAGACATGGGAATTAAAAAAAAAATAAAGAGAATGGGGGAGGGAGAAGGACTTGACTTGACCTCTGCCCTTGTAACCGACCAATGGAAAAAGAGGACACAAAAAACACATTCTGTAGCCATACGTTGTGTCGTGTCGCATCAGAGCTATCGGAGAACTTCTGCTCAGCCTCACGTTTTCAGTGGTGTGTCTGCGTGCCACTTATGCGGCGTCCATCCATCCATTACGCCCCTGTTTCTCGCCATGTCCATATTTGGGAATGTTAATGTGGTACTTGTAAACACTGTGCATGGATGAAAACATGTCTGTATATAGTAAGCAGTATCCCAGTCCTAAATGTCAGGGGAGTTTTGAATGTTGTATAGATTCAGATGTAGGTGTTTTTTTATTTTTTATTTCTATTCATTCTTATTTCCGCAAATCGCTGTTTATCTGATTTGATGGAAGTTGTTGTTTTTTTTTATTTTTTTTTTGCACATTTGAATTAAAAAGGCAGTATCTGATGTTCTTGTACGTGAGGGTAAAAAAAATCTAAAGAATGTATGACCGGGAAGGCAGAAGTATTTGTAGAAATGGTACCAGAAGAGCGAAGACTGTATAATTATTTTACAGCTGAATAGGACTGTAAATCAAAGGATATTTTGTCACTGAAGAGTTCATATGTATATACTGTACAGCATAGCCAGACTGACACTATACACAGCATTACAAATAGAGATTTCAGAGTATTTATTTTGAATCCCTTGGTAAAGAATGACAAATATTGCCTTTTAGAAGAGGGGTTTTGCAATGTCAGTTATCTTGTGTTTCATTTTGCTCTGAGCAGTACGTGTTTCTAATATATTTTGTGGAGGGAGTTTTTGTTTTTTCTTTTTGTTTATTTGGTTTGTATATGGCTGGATTTGTTGGAAATATTAAGCAGCACGCCTGGAACAGACAGGGAGAGTCTGAAGCATCCTGCCTGAGCAGAACTAACTGCAAAGGAAATCCTGAAGTGTGTGGGTTCAAAGGGTCCTGCCTACAGCCACGCCCCCTTTCCTCCTAACTGTATGCATTTAGAGACCACCCACTGGCACTTGTGGTCTTCACAGTGTGTTTAGAGTTTGCTGGTGCTCATTGGGGCTGCTGGCATTTCAGATTATCTGTCAGCGTGGTATTGCGACTTGTGAGGAGAAATACATACAATTCTGGAGGGGGGAGAAATAACTGTTTTATAGTGTTCTTGCAAATACATAACTGTTTGGCCAAACAAAAATGGTGTCAGACTTCGATGGCACAGTGCCATAAGTCCTGTCACGCAAGGAGACCCCTCAGATTTCGGTAAAATGACCCACACCCCCTTTTTAGTCATGAAACAAGGCAGTAGGCTTCCCCCTTTGACAGTGATGGGGAGGTTTCAGCTCAGCGTGTTGCATCGCGGCCCGAGACGTGAGCAGGCCTGTCTGCGAGGAGGCCTGCTGCATTTCGGCCTAGCCAGTCTGCGTTCTGATCTCTTACTGTGTTTGTTTGTTTGGGTTTTTTGTTGCTGCGCTTTCAGTGGCAGGGTTAGGCTTGGGATTTCTTTGTGCCGGTTTTCCCTTTTTAATGTTTTCAGGTATCTGAATATCATTTATTTCGTTCTGTTGTCTATTTCATTTTTTGTGTTGCACACAAAAAGAACGGAAGTACACTAACTGTGATTGCTATACATGGTACACTTCTTGACACAGAAAAATAAAGTTTGGGATATCCTGTTTCAAAAACTGCTGAGTATGATGGTATTAATGTGGGCGTGGCACTCAATTGTCTTTGGCTTTAATGTAAATCGATGGTCCGTATCCTAAAATCATCATGTCATATTCTGTTGGACTTACATAATGCTACAACGCTACAACACTTATTAGTAGCAGTAATGCTCTGGTTTGTGGGTTTTCCTCTAGTTTAGTATACACAAGGCTGCACCAACAGTTCACATGTTCTGGACATGCAGCTGACACAAATTGCAATTCCTGAGCTGTAACATCAGTTTTTGTCTGCACACTGTTCAGTATCTTTCCAAAATTGTTGGGAAGTTTTCTCTTCTGGAGTGTTTTTCATTTCACCATCACTGAAAGTTGTTATGCATATTAGCTCAGATCAGCTTATTTTTTCAGTTAGCTTAATATACATTAAATGTTGAATACACTAATTTAAGGTTTCAGTGATTAAGGTTTTTTAGGGTAATGTAGCATTAATTACACTGACCTAATACCTCCATTACTGATTCCATCAAGTGAATAATAGGATGAATACATGCTATACTGTGCATTCACATGCTGTAATTTCAAACTGAAGGCTGTCCACCTGCGCACACAGCTCAAATGCAAATCATTTCACCGTGAAAATGCTCATTTAGCATGCCGATATTTAAGCAACTCCTACAAACACCTTAATTTACTTCACTGAACTTAACTAACAACTTTTCCCTTCATAATTCCTCGTGCCCTTTATTTACTGAACAGGAGCTTTTGGTGAGTGATGGTGGAGTGGTTTTCTGGGCCACAAGATCCCACACACAGCTGGGTTAGAACCTGCAACCTTTGATGCTTGCAGTACAAAGACACCATTTCATGTGTGACTGCGAGACATGCACTCATAAGTGGATGGGAAGAATTAATAAATGAATATATACAGTATGTGACAGTTTGAATCCTCTACAGCGGTGAGGTTCCAGGATAACATTTTGATTTGAAGGATGAGCATGCATACATGTGTATAAACAATTGTGTGGACTTGTGAGATTTTTTTTTTTTGTAATTGCATATGAACAACAAACCTGAAAGTCATATATAATGGGCAAAGTGAAATGGACCAAGTATGGTTCATGAGGAACCCCATGAGAGTTGGTGGGAACTATACAAATGAGGCATCGAGTGTGACTCTTTTGCACAGAATACAGGTGGTGCCAAAGTACTATTCCAAAACATAGCAGAAAAGTACAAGTTCTAAAAAGCAGCCAGAGTTTGTCTGAGAGTAGCAGCTGTACTCTGGCAGGGAATATAAAAGTTTAACCGGACAGAAAAAGCATTTTAAAAATGCCATCAGCCTCCCACCAGTTGTTGCTTTTTGCCTGTGTCTCTGTGTTGTGCTGTGGCCACAAGTATATTTCAGAGTCATGTGTCATTTGTAAATGTGTCACTTTAATAGACACCAGCCAATACGGGTGTCCAATTGTACCATTCTCCCAGCATGCCTTGTCTCCGCATTCTCAGTTTAATTCAGTCACTCTCGTGGACAGATTTAGACAGAACAGTGACTTCTCCCTCTCCGCTCTTGACTGCCCAGTGACGCTCTTTTCTGTGTCATGGTCAGCGCGTCTCCTGCCGCGTCTCGGAGGGGCTCAGCCGTCTTTTCGCCCTCCGTGTCAGACTGTCATTTACGATCGGCGTCCCTCCTGGCGGCTGCCATCATATGCAAAGGCTTCGCTATAAATCTGTCTGAGGAGCTCCGTTCCTGAGCAAAAAGCACAGCAGAACCGGAGCGCAGGCCGGGCCAGGATTAGGATTAATCGCGTTTATTTTGGCATCCGCCGCCAAGCACTGAGCAATGTCCTGTGTTTGGATTTTAGGTTATTTTGCTTTCTCTGAGCCGGGGTGGGGGGGTTCTTTTTGGGGGGTGGTTATTGTGAGAGATAAAGCCAGGGCTAATAACCAGTGAAATGGGGACTTACACACTACTCCTTGAAAAGTCATGTATGTACCCCCCCCCCCTCTTAAAAAGCAATTTTATGATTGTGCATACAGTATATTGTATTTCAATCCCATGGTAAATTGTCAAATTACATTACACTGCTTTTTATGCAGACCTTATAGGTACTGACAGACATACATTCATCTATATCAAGGAAATCTTAGGGAATCACTGGATTCCCGTTGCTTGTTATCTTTTTTATGTTTTAAAACCACATAATTTTGGTTTGATGTACTGGCTTTTTCCTCAGCCTATATTCTGTGCTAGCGTTATTTATTAACAATTTCACCAGCTAATTAACCACAGCTTTTACCAGGAATCATGGTCTGAAGATGCATGACGAATAGGTGAGGAGGCGAATTATCCGAAGAGATCATGTTTAGTAAATCAGCCAAGCCCTCCCACCAATGGCAGACTTGGGTGGCGGTGAAGCGGGGCTACTTTAGCATTCTTAGCTGCTTGGTCTTCCTGTTACACAAGATGCAATCTGGGTATTGCATTATGAGGAGGAAATTGGCATCGATGGGAGCTGCCTGGGATTATAGACTGCTTGTTCCTCATCATCCTGGCATCCGTGGATGTGGTGACCGGCTGTTGGCACCCTTTCGACGGGGGGGGGGGCATCTGTAAGGGATTCAGAGCAGGAGCAGGACAAGGGAAGGGTAATGGACATAAAAAAAACCCATAAATTAGTTTATTACTGATCATTTAAGATGGCCTAGGATGGGGGCTAGGGTGGTTTGGAGCCTGTGCAGTGTTTCTGATTGGCTGTTGTCAGCCGGTCACTGTTTATCTCTGTGATGCTCAGACATCAGGAAAGGAAAGGAAACTGAGGCACAGTAGGCTGTTCCAACGTGTCCACTTTACTGAGGCAATACTATATTCAAATTTCACATCTGGTAGACGTATTTTAAGAAGTAATGTGTCCATTAGCTGATTACTTTGTTTTTCTGTTGAAAGTCTCCCTGCTGCGGGTGAAAATGTAAAAACATGCCAACATCATAAGCTGTCACTAATAAATATTGTTCATCTTTTTTTTTTTTTTTTTACTTATTGACTCAAGTTTCTGCCTGCCAAGAAATGCATTATGGTTCTGTTGGTCAGTAGCTGAGTCGGGGCTCATCTTTATAGAAATTTTGGCTCTGAAGCAATTCTGTAAAAAAAAATATAGGCATCGCTCTCCTTTGGGTGGACACAATTTAAACACCGTCCCTTAACCAGCTTGTAGACCACCTGGTGCTCCAGCAATCAAATTTATATGCTGCATAAAAAAACATCATAACAATAAACATACATTTGCGTATTTGCACATTTCCTACCACCAAACTAAGTTTTTCCTGTTCTATAGAGCCTGCTTAATGAGCTATTTAATTATTCAGACATAAGGCCATTTTTCTGCATGTTCTATTTCAGAAACATAACTGAGTCCTCATTTATAAAGTATTTGTTGAAAAAAGAAACAATAAGGAAAAACAATGACCATCCTTATCTCAAATGGATTTTTTGATAGAAGTATGTATAAGGAGCAAATGAATGCTGTATCAGAATGTGTACCAGTAAATCTAGGTGTTTGTGTTTTTGAGTCTTCAAAAGTAGTTCATTTCACTTGATAAGAACTTAAATGTTTAGCTGGAATGGCTTCTTTGTAGCAGAAAAATGAACATGACCATAACCTTATGCTGAAAAGGTTCCAGCATAAAACTTATGTTCTGCTCGTCCCTGCATGGTTCCCCAGCTGAGCATGAGTGGTGCCATTGTTTGCTATCCATTCATTTTTCCACCATCCGTAACAACACAAATTAGTATCTGGCCGCATGTAGCTCTGTTCCTTTCTTTGTTCAACTGTCACTCGGTCCTACCAGATGAGAAAATAATGCACGTTGTTCAGCTGTCAGAAGCTGTAGACCTCCATTGAGACTCTTCAGATGAGTTCTGGACCTTCATGAGCCAGGAGAAGATGCCTGGCATTTGGGTGACTGTCAACCGATGAGTGACATGGGCAGACGTCAGAGACCGATGACTCGTGATTGTGTGCAGTCAGAGAGGCACGCTTTGTTTTGACCTTTATCTGTGGCTAATGAATAGTTACTTTATGCCGGGACTTTGAACTTCCAAGCCAACCAGAGTGTGTGATTAACAGCTTCTGTCAGCTAGGGTATTGGAAAAACTTAGTGTGACGAATGAGTGGGCTCTTTGTTTCCAGTGTGAGAAATCACATCATAAATATACATATTATAAAACGTTACATATACATATATGTATATGGCAGATTGGAGAAGCACTCTGGAGGATTCCACATCGTTGCCTATAACGTTGATCCTGTCCGTTCATTATTATCAACAAGCTATTAGCGCAATGGGAGCATTAAATGTCGGTGTATAACCTGAGACCATTAATCCACGTTAAAGAGATAATCAGTAGCTTTTGGCTCCACAAAGAGTGGCCTGCACAGTCTCTTATGGGAGAATGTGGATTCACAACCGGCACAGGGAGGAAGCGGAGCACGGAACGCACAAACGAAACGCAAACAAACGTCAACAACTCCACAACATCTGCTGCCGCTTGCTAATTAAAGCTTCCCACCAGCTCATCCATAATTAGTTAAATACATTATGGTTTACTTTATAGCCACGGCAGGGAATTCTCATGCATAATTTCATCTTTAACAAAAAGCATCGATTGGGTGCTCTTTAGAAAAATGAATTAATCAGGGACAAACGAATTGCGACAATTTGATGTGGACGTGGTTCTTGCTCTTAAGTGAAGTGCATGAGTTTGGCTGTGATCTGGAGATGGGCGCAGAGGGGCTGTTCTGGTAATTGACTGCTTTGTATTCTCGCTCACATTCAGTCCCAGCGCGTGCTGTGGCAGCGCCGCCATTGTCTGCGCTTGGCAGCGTCTTGTGCAAATCTGCAGCGCTGGACTCCGCCCAGCAGTACCGTTCCCGTAAGCGCTGACCCACCACGATACACCCAGAAAAAAGAGAAGCACTCCACATTTCTCCAGTTTTTATGTGAACGGAGAGCAAATTAGCAAGTGAACACTATGTGTGTGAGGATCCAAATGAAGCTTTGGTCCAGTTACAGAATGTTTGGTAACACTTTCTGTGAAGCCCATTTATAAAGCCTAATAACTGCTCTTATAGTGCACTATAGATACAATTCATTGTAACACATATTCATAAAATATTATAAACATGGCTGTAACTATTTATAAAAAGGCATAATACATTATATTCACGTGCCTTATGATTATGCAGCCTAGGGACCCCACGTGTGCTAGGATATATATTACTACCATTATTACCAGGAAGCACGCGGATGGGACAAACACCCCCATTTCAATGCACAGGGGGAGTGACAAGGTGGAGAACACTGACAGATACACGGGAATTCATCTCAACAACAGACTGGTGGGAAGGACACCACCAAGGCTGTATGTAAGAGGGGGACAGGCAGACTCTGTGCTCTGTGAAAGCCCACATCCTTTGGTGTGTGCAACAACATGCTGGAAATCGTCTGTCAGTCTGTTGTCGCGAGCTCAGTTTCCTCTGCACACAAAAGGACCTGTCCACCGTTATGGACACCATTACGCCCCCCAAATAAAATGCTGCTTACGCAGTGAAGCGCCTTCTGTAACAGGCTCATGCAGCTCGGCTGAAAGACGGCCCACCTCAGGAAATCATCCCTTCCAGCCACCATTCTACTGTAAAACAGCTCACATCATGGCAAGCTCCTAATGTATCCCGCACATTACTACAACACTACTTACGCGATACTAGCAAATATTCACACATTATTAGGATATACTTGGTCATCTTTTCTTGATTTATCTACTTACTTTATCTATCATATAAAATAATGTGGCTGGCATGATCTATGTGTGTGATGTATGTTATATGGTGAATGTTATGCTGCCATAACAAGAGAATTTCCCTCTAAGGCATAAAAGTACTCTCTTCCTTTCTCTCTCTCAGTCTCTCTCTGATGAATTCCAGGACACCTAGATAATACGTAGTGACTGTTCCACAGCAGATTAAACATGGGTGGGTGGGGGGGGAGGCTTGTCACACAGATGAACGTGCACAGAAATCAAATCACTCATTCCCTCGTGTCTTCTGAGTCATGGCTACACATCTGGAAATCTCACGGAGGAAATGTCAAATGCCCAGCGTTGAAAAGCTGGAGCCCCCAGCTTCGGCAGCACTTCGCCCGGTCCATTATCAAGCAGAACTTCTCTGGCACTTGGTGTTTGAGTGTTTCCACAGAGAGCCAGGCAGTGCATCTTTGACAGGGCTCTCCCTCGGGCGCCTCTACATCCCTTCATTGTCTTTTTGCTTCTTGTTGTTACCTGCCGCACTTAGCTGCACTTGGCACTGAGCGCATTCGTCAAATCGAAGATCGTGCCCACAGCCTCCATCAGAACACAAGTCAGTGGTCGAAATTTAGGGCCCCTTCGGAATTATAGATTTTTTGGTTAGTGGATGTGTTGATTGGGGCAACAGATATGGACTAATTTGCAGATTGCAGGCGTTCTTAACCCAGAAGTGTGATTGGAAGCTGGCAGCAGGCATGATCTCCCTCTGCTCCTAATTAGCTGAGATGTGACAAACCAGGCAAATTATGAAGCAAATCTCGCCTCAGAACAGCTGTCTGCCTCAGTGAGGACCCCATCTCATTTATGTTTCTGTTTTTTAATAATTTCCCTATCACCTAATAACTTCCCCGTCATCTAGTGTGAATTCCCAAGAACAATGTGTTACGGCCAGGGATATGCTGGGAGACCCACGGACACAGGGAAAGAGACACCCGACACACCGCGCTTTTTGTAAAAGAACACGTTTGTCTGTTTTTCTTGCAGATGAGTATATACAATGGCAACAGGTATATACAAACGACAGGTTGGGCCCAGGCAACACCAATGGAAAGAACAAAACAAAACGTCCCTGATCCTGACAAAATAAACGAAAGAAAAGCCTATCTAACTACACTGAAGTAACTATGAAGAGAAAACTTACAAGGGTGGTGCTCGTCTAACAAATAATAAGCTATGTGATGTACAATGTAAATGTATGAAACAGAAACGGAAAACAAATGGAATTCTGGTATATACAATAGATGGGACTGTACAACAAGAGAACAATGATGTGAAGACCAACCTGACCCAACCCGACAATGTCCAACAAGGTGAGCGATATACAACCGAAGCAACCATACATACGCGAGCTACCCAATGTATACCTATATCAACCGATCTCACAAATCTCCTCCCCAGCAACGCTCTCGTGCAGCTGCCGGCGTCATCTCTTTAAAGTTCTGCGATCCGCCACTGGGAGGCGACAACGACGAGCGGGGGAGGACCTGAGTGGAGCGAAAGGGAGAGAGAGCGCAAGACGGGCAGAAAGACGGATCTGCGCAGCTGCGCAGCAGTGAACGTAACACCGTGTCACACTAATACTAATAAGAGCATCAAGAAGACATGCAGCACTGGGTCTTAAGCAGAGTGGTCAACAGACCCGAGTAATCTGAAACCTGCTCTGCTGATCCTGGGGCCATTCAGAACCTCAGTAAAGCCACCAGAACAATGAAGCAAGGACAGGGAACAATTGAACAAATGTCAAGAACATATGAATTCCACAAGCCCATCCTGAAAATGTCATCAAAATGGCAGCCAGGGACAGCTTTATGTTATGGACCAGCCTACCCATTAGCAAAAGGAGGACTGGGTTTGGATTCCCAGGATTATAACCTCAAGTAGCCAGGGTCACTGGTAGGGGGTGCCACCCATTGTCCTTGGTGCCTCGTTAAAATGGAAGCAGCAGGCACTAATGAAATGGGAGAGGGTGATTAACTGCACTGCCCTGACCGCCAGACCTCTCAAGCAAGACCGCAATCGGTTACAGAGTTCATTATTTGCATCGCACAGAGATTCTTCTTAATCGATGGCACTGGAGCCGCATTAATGGAGCCACTGGGGGGGTTGGTAGGGCCAATCGTGCAGGGGAGGGGTGACCATCGCAGAGGCTGGGGCCGCTTCACCCCAATGGACTCTCAAAATGCTGACAGAAACAATCTTTGACTTCCCTGGTGACCTGCAGGTGGGAGTGGCCATGCAGTTGGTGGGAGTGGCCATGCTGTTGGTGGGAGTGGCCAGGCAATCTCTCCAATCTTTCCAACTTTCCAATCCTATCTTTACTACCAGAGAGCACAAGATAGAGAATGGCTTCTCCTCCGGTACTGGATAACCATTGGGTTTGCAGTGGCAATATTAATCCCCAGTGAGAATATAGAAAATTATATATGGATAAATAACCATCAAAAGACTGTGAACAATGACACCAAGGCTACTGACATGATGAGCAAACGTTCAACATTCAATGGATTGGGACACGACTCGCTGAAAATGAGGTGTGGTTCACCCAGGAGGAAGAGACCCATCCTCATCGTGATGGGATCTTGCCGACAGCAAATATGTCAGATTACACAAATCTTCAACAACAGTCATGTTATTGTAGTTTGAGTTTTATTTGCAATTATTCAGTCTTCTCAACACAAAGGTCATTATAAACACATTTGGTATATAATTAAACAATTAGTGAAATGATTAACAGCCGGTTAAGCCCAGCGGATGGCTGAAGATGTTGCCGTTGTACAATGAACTCTCCTTTGATGTAAGTTCTGGAGAAGATTTCATGTGATGTATTTGGAGGGGAATGAATATTAAAAAATTCATGCATAAACTGAGGTACCTTTCCTCCCCCACACTGTGACAAAGTACAAACAGGAGTGTTTAATGAACATACAAACACAGAAATAGCCGATCAGTCTGAAATGGAAATGTTGCTGTGATTGGAACAAAATGGTGGTAAAAATGACGGCAAGCTGCGGAGAGGCTAATTGGCTGTCTCTCTACGTGCAAACGAGGAGGTGGGGGTTTAGTCATAGAGGGCTGCTACAGGGAGCCTTTGGAGCCAGGCCGCGCAGTCACAGACCACGGACATGCGGACGAGCTTTTGACCTGGAACACAAAGACTTGGAGCTCAGAGTAAAAGCGTAAAACATTTCTGCAGGTTAAATAAATAATCAATCCTATTTTTTCAGACATTTCTGCACTTCTATCAAGTTTATCAAGAGGACATTTTTAGTCAGCTTGCCACGAAGGAAACAGTGGTGTCCTTCAGTTTCTCCTGATGCAACCATCTAAATTATTTTGGCCAACTTAAATTGTGAGTCTGACAGATTCACGCAAAGCAGAATCTACAGACCAGTCAGAGGCTTTATAAATATTCAAAGCTGTAAAGCCTTTGGCTCCAGCAGGCACCATCTACCACCGTCATGTGAGTCCACCTACGCGGACAGCTTATAAGCTCATCCCAGCGACTCATCACGGAACCGGTACTGCTTCATTGGTCGTGAACCTAAAGGCCACTTCAACACTAGTCTACACCGATTGGCCGCTGCTAGCAGGTGGGACGTCTGTCCCTGCGGGATCCAGAAGGCTTTCGATGGTCTCGGAGAAGTACCGCTCCATGCCGGCAATTGGGGGGTGGTGGGTGAACAGGTGGTCCAGGTAGGCCTCGGCGCAGTCCTCGGTGCTGACGCACGCCCCGACCGGGAGCGCGCCGTCCGGCAGCGGCACGTCAGCGGACTTGCCCAGCTCCTTGTCGGAGATGCAGTATCCCGTTACAGTCCCGGCGTCCGCCAGGGCGTCGTCCAGCGGCTGCCCCGCCCTGCACTTTGAGATGTGCACGGTGGCGACTTTGTGCCGGCGGTACACGGCCAGCAGGTCGCGCAGGTCGCCGCGGTACGTGGCCAGGGCAGTGCGAGCCGGCCCGCCGCCGCGTCCATCCATCCGTGCCAGCTGCATCAGCATCTGTGAGTGGAGCACGGCACCGTTGACCCAGTGCTTGAGCGCCCAGGAGCTGGCGGGGCCCTCACCAAGCATGGCGCCTTTGATCTGCGTCAGCTGGTAGCTCAGCTGTGCCTCAAGCCGCCGCGTGTCCTCCCGCAGCTCTGCATCCTCCGACTCGTTTATCCGGCACCTCTTCAGGTACTCCTCGACCAGGCCCCGCAGCTCGGACACCTTCCCGTTCACCAGCGTGCCCGGCGGGGACTTGCGTGAGGAGGCGTAGGCCGTCTCCATCACCACGGAGATCAACAGGGTCAGCAGGCCCATTAGCTGAGGCTCCTCAGTGAAGACGACCAGTTTGCCCATCAGCTCCTTTAGGTACGCTGGACCCCTGGCATCCACATGTTTCCTGAGTTGCTTAAAGGAATCCTACAGCGATACATTACCTCATATTATTCAACAGAGCCTAATAACAATGTTTCATCACACTATTTCACCATGCATTACAAAACCATCTCTAGGTTTATCAAAACTCAATTGTTAAAGCTATTCCTGCAAGATTAATTACACTCCACTGCCATTTAAACATGAAGTCATGCAAGAGTATTACAAACCCACCAGAAGGTCCTCCAATACTATTGATCTTTTACCCCTGCCCTAAATACCTGTAGCGCCACCGGTGGTCGGAGGTCAGCGTTGTCCAGCAGGGCCTCGTCAATGCCCACATCTGGCAGGCCCCCTGCCTTTTGCATGGCGTCGTAAAGGTGAGCCCCAATGTCAGCCTTGTACCTCTCCCTGTCCTCAGTCGATACACCTAACCCCATCCTCACTGCGGAAGTGCAGAGAGATGTGTAAGCAGAACCTGCGCGGTCATGAAGCCATTAAGAAATGTATTCCCTGAGGCACACACATGGGGCTGTCAGCTGAATGTCATAAATAGCAGGGCATGAACAGCCTATCAGTGCTCCTGTGAAGCTTTGCAAACATTACATGATTTGCATTTCTCTCCTAACTCTAATGTAAACAGCATAATTTAGAAGAATAATTAACAGGTTCAGTTATAAAGCACCGCCAAGCAGATTTAACCCCACGGTAAAGAGCTGAGTTAAGTGCTCTGCGATCAGTTCTCAGTGACAAGGCAGCCGATGGTAAATTCATACAGCCTGCTGACTATAATTATATATAAACACACACACATTTAAACTCGTGGCTCTTTTTTTAGAAGCCAACAATCTAATAACAGACAAATAGAACCATTAATATGAACTGGCCAGATTTCACCAAAATGATCCACCATAGTGTCTATGCTGCTAAAAGAAACATCAAGACTGTATTTCTTCCTAGCAGCTTTATAAACTGCAATTTGACACCGTAGATGAACTGCTGACATGCACTGTAACTAGAACTTCAAAACCAGCTCTTACCGTTAGAAAAGGGTAGCGGCCCGTCTGGTACAATAGAAGTAAAGCCGCTCCAAAATCGGAGGTACAGGAAAAACTAGCTCGCCATCTAGTGGTGCTGTGAAGTATGACAGAACGAGCTCTGCAACACCTAACTTCTTTGAGATAAAGTACAGGGAAAAAACAGATTCTCTGTTATCCATTTGTCATCTGTGATGCCAACCATTTCATGATCATTTCTTATAAGATTTAAAAAGATTCTAAAATAATTTAACAGAATGACGAAGCACTAGTGAGGAGGAGGGCCTTCACATGACATAATGCTCTGGGTAAAGCTGTTTACCAGCGACGCTGTGAATTATCACTTGGCAAGTGGGGAATTCAAGGTCAGGCTGACATTTAGCATGCAGGCCAGGCCTGCTAAACAATTCAAAACCTTTGGATAAACACATTTCACTGTGCGCCTTGAGCAGCCCTGCACAGCACGGACATGTTTACACAACTTTTCTCCACTCTGGAAGAAAACACACTACTTTTTTTCTGATAGCTCTTGTTGAGAAGCAGTTCTGATTTCATGCTGGTGTCTCCCAGAAGACAGTCCCTGACCCAGGCAGGTTGAGTGAAGACTGGGAAAATGTGGTGATCCTCTGTGGACCTTGAAGTGACCTTGGAGGACAAGCCGAAGGGCGCCCATACGCAAGTAGTTCATTATGTGAGGAGGCGACCTTTTGTTGACATACAATAGATAAGGTCCTGCCCCACCTTCTGTTTATAGGGCTGCATACCAGGAGCCTGGAGAGAAGGCTGCTTTTTCTCTTAACTCGCATTAAATACAGCAACGCAACCCAATTCAGGATGCACACACCTGTGTCTGTTACACTCTACCGTGCAGCCCGACTGTCATGAGAAGCAAACGGTTTACGATCTCCAAGGGAATTCGTGACAGCTGAGAAATGGACACGTGAGGCGCAGGTTTCCAGCTCGTGGGCCGACCTGCAGTCCAGTCTGCTGGGCCACTGCGCACTCAGTTGTGATATTAGCAGCTACAGGCTGTCTGAAAACCCCCTCATTAAACAAAGTGTAAGTAACAAATCACCCTGAGAACTTTATTACACCAAAGTGAAATAAATTTATTTCATTTTCCTGCATTATCCCGAATCAAATGTCATAGACAACAGTACATTTTTTTGCCATTTGCACAACTTGATGTTTCAGCTGACGGAGTTCTGGTTAAACAAGTTGCCCAAGGTCCTGGGAACACTTTGGTCACAAATTCAAGCCCTTAATCTCATTCCTTGTTGCCCCAGCAGCAGAAACTCTGTCGTTATAAGTGCCCCATGGTGCCGTAAGCTGAAATAAAAAAATGGCTTAGCCAAAATATCCCAGTTGATTCAGGGGTTTCCGCAATCGATTTTAAAAAGGCTGCAGCGTGAGGGAATTTTAAATGAGCCTCATGTATCTATTTCTGCGCTACTTGTTTTTATTGATCTAGCACTGTGTGTGAGTCCTGGTATGCCTGTTAGGTAAACAATGCATTCTGCTGCTCTTAGGAGCACTTTCTACCTGCTAAGTCACTGCTTACAAGCTGCCCTCAGCCCTTGTGAAAGCGCGTTAAATATTTACCTTGGTTGTGAGGTAGCCGTCCCCCCCCCCCCCCCCCCCCCCCTCCC
>JAODKL010000062.1:4340727-4370161 GCA_026780765.1 Petrocephalus schoutedeni
GTTCCCCCCCCCCCCCCCCCCCCCCCGGCCATCTTCACCGTAGTTTGAAGTCAGCTCAGCGCTGCTTAAAACATGTCGAGGCCCTATGTCGATGGAGGGGGCAGCTTTCAAAGCCATTCGCGGTGAGGTGAGTGCAGATTAAAAGCTCGGCAGAAACGTCTCTTGCCTTAAATCATTACCATAATTTTTCTCGCCGTGCTGGGGACCGCAGTGCCTCCACAGACCTGTATGCAGACCCAAGCGTCTCTGATACATCCTCCTTTATACATCACGCTTTGAAAACTGAGCTTAAATCCATCCCCTATTGATCAAAATGTGCTTGCAGAGAAATAACCCATGCAATCCCATTTAAACACTGAAACACTTCTGTCAGGTACAGAAACTGCGTGTTTATCATCGTCCTATCAAGAACCAGGCGCCCTATACCTCCACGCTAATTCATACTTAGAGTCTGCTCCTCCACCTGACATTAGTTTGGATTTATAGCAGCAGCAGTGTGATGCAGTATCCCCCCCTACACCTACTGGCAGTACGGCTACACCAGAGAGCAGATGTAGCGGATTACAAATGGAGCGCTTGACTTCCTCTGTCCTTTATAGAATACTCTCTGTCTAGCAGCATGCACTGGATTGGATTTTGCTGACACCCAACAGAAGAAGCACGCTTGGACGCATTAATCCTTTAGCAATGGGACTAACTGCATTTAAGGCTGTCAGTTGTGAAACCTCACATTTTATCCGTAAAAGCTCTATGGATCCCTATGTTGGCTCTGTTTTGACGCAAATGGAAGTGTGGAGATTTTCCAGTCACATATATTCCCGGCTCGTCTCACACCCAGATCTGTGGCCCACCCTCCCCAAAGGGCCTCCTTTCCTTTGGGCAGCATCTATCACACCTTTGGGTGTCTGATGGCATCCATGGCTCAGATCAGCTGGCATGTTCCTCCTCACCCTGTGCTTCTCCTGCCAGCTCACTCGTGCCATACAACAAGCAGGAGGCCATGTTCTCCAATTTCCGCTTTATCTCATTAAACCTGCTCCCACCCTGCGCCCCTCCCACACAAGGAACACACACGCAGCCAAGCACACCCTCAGAATGAATGACCTCAACCCTGCCAGCACTAGGGCCCAGTAGGTGTTTTCTGTACACCTCCCAGCCCCACTTCAGCGCGCATGGTCGGACCCGGAGAGATGGGTTTATTATAGGCCCATTGCGAGTGGCTCGCGGTCCGCCTGCTGCCTCCCCAAATGGCTCAGCACAGACCCGTCTGTCTGTCTCCTCCCCGCCGCTCCAGTCTGCTCCAGTTTGCAGCACTTTCTGGAAGCCTTTTCGATGTCACTCGCAGCCTGCCGGCGTCCTCAGGTTCCGGATGGCAGACGCCTGCCTTCCATGATAACCGCCCCCCCCCCCCCCGACACCACAAATCCTATAATAGCCCATTACAGTTTCTGCAGCACACTGAAATCAACTTGGACTTCAATAAATTGGCACCTGTTTTATTTATGCGTCTCCAACACCAACGCTGCGGGTTTGGGGGCGGGGGGGGGGGGGCTGCCTTCCCCCAGGTATCACTCCAGTGGTCTGATCTGCAGCATCTCCACCCAGGCCGGAAATCGAGGCTGTTTGGATGCCTGGGGATAGAAACGTTTCCTGCATCTTCGTCTCCTTCTCCCTTCCGGAGGTCGCGACTTCCACCCGGCAGGCCTGCAGCATCAACCAGGCTTTTCCCCCTATCTTCCTTCTCCTTCCTCCACACTAGCATTTATAGAGGTAGAATAGCCATTAGCAACCCTTCCCGGATACAGCAATCACGCCGTGTTTATATTATCCAAGCCTCCATCTCTCTCATGCATTATTATGGCTGCATATTTCACTGGACTCCTTCCAATGAGCTACTTTGCTCAAGGATTTGAGGGCAGGGCCCCCACGTCCTTAAGCAATATGCTTTTTGGCGTTTTAATTATCTTCATTAATTAGGATTGTAAATAGTGACAGTTCCTGTGCAATGGAGCTGTATAAAAGCATGGTAAAGACATCTCTTTGAGTAGAAAAAAGGTTGAACAGGAAAAATTGAAGAGCCTCTTCAGCGTTGGACTTTGAACACAACTTTTACAGCATGTAAATGATGTAAATAACAGTGCACGTCAAATACTCAATTGGGTAGACGGTGGTCATGTCTGAACAGACATCCTCAAAGTGGGCATTCTGCCTTCTGTCTGTGCATTTCCCCGGGCAAATAAAGACAGATATTCCCCTCTCCCACCGGCCCGGCAGTAATGAGTATTTTCATAGAAATGTGTATTCAGCTCCAGTTACTGTCTTTCAGGGCACCATTTTAATGAATGTCTCCTGCCTTCTGCTTCCTAGGGGAAGGTGAAGACACACTGTATCCCTTTACAGGGCAAAGCAGATGGATAATTGGTGTTTAAAGGTCTTTGGCAGCTGTAAATGTGACAATAAAGCTCTCAGTCTTTGAATCCTTGAAGTTCATCACCAGGGAAGCCATTGACCAATCAGAGCTGACATGACCAGTGCCCGATCCATCAGGAGCTGGTGATCTCATATAACACCCTAAATTTATTTTTGGACCCTAGCAGTTTTAGTGCAGGTGTTTATTTGTTCAAGTCTCGTTAAAGGAGATCCAGCGGGCTCTTTATCAAATTGCCTTTTAATTGCATGAAAATTGCTGCTTAATTACCCTGCTGGTATTGGATGATAAGTGGCTAATTTTTAGGTAAGCATAATGAATGGGTATAAAATGCTTTAATCTCAGTTAGCTCTGGTACCCCTGAACTCTAACATTTATAGGGTAACTCGAGCATTTTTGTGGAAATTGTCTGCATATAGCCATCTGACGAGACACAAAAATATTTCACAATTGTAACTACAGTACCATTTAAATGTGATTAATGTAATAAACCAATTAAAATAAATAACAATGATGAACCCTATACTTACCCCTGTAATAGATCAAATATTTTAAAAATTATTAAGTATGTATATTCATCAGTGTTAAGAACTGATTATCCAGAAGATATAGGGGCTTATTTGACTATGTAATATTTATATTAAAATTCTCATCAGGACGCTGATTGTTGTATTTAAAAATTGGCCAATCACGGCTGTCCTTTTGGCCACGCCCTCGCCCCCAAGTCACAGGTCCCGCCTACATTGATAGTTCTGTTTTCTGTGCAGGGGCTCTGCGTGGTAATAATCCGTTCCTGAAGCTGGAGAAGGGAGAAATAATCTCCCTTTATTATAATGCTAATATTCCAGGCATTTAGCAGAACAATGTGAGTCGTATGGGGGCGGCGCGCCAGGCAGAGCCCCCGGGCAGCACACACACACACGCTCCCGGCGCGGCTCCGTGGCGCGCCCGTCGAGCGGGAAGCGCAGCCGCGCCGTTTGAGTCATTAGCGGGCCGGCAGTCAGGCATAACGGGACAGCTGTCAGCCCTGTCCGCCGCTCCCGCTGTCCCCCTGAACGCGCTCGAGTCGGAGTCGCGCGCCGTCGGTGTGTCGTGGCGACGCACCCAATAAATGTTTCTGCGCGGCACCGGGGAAGTGTCGGTGAGACGCGGCCGCTGCGGTTCACCGTCAGGATAAACAAGGACAGCTGCGGTCAATTCGCAGCCCGAGCCTCTACCATTTACCTGTCCACCGGGGCCATTCGACCTCACGGCTTCAGTCCATAAGCAGGCTTTTGAGCATCTGTAGAGTGTGTCGTTATATGCTGACCAGATACCAAGAAGCTAGCTGCACGTGGGGTATAGAGATAAGGAAAGGACGTCTCTGGATGCCTGAGTTACTGCAAGTGTGCGCTGAGCCCATGGACCATGCCAAACAGCAGCTGCATGCTAGGAGCACAGCTGGCAGAGGTGGGAGGAGGACAGTCAGCAGCCTTTGTTCTGACACGTCCTACAGATGTTCCACACGTACCCGGCCGTCCATGTAATACAACAGAAAACAGGATTTGTCAGATCAGGTGACCTTCTTCCATTGATCCAAGGTCCAGCTCCTCTGCTTGAGTGTCCATTGTTGGTGCTTTCGAAAATGGACACACCGTGGAAAAGAGCAGTGCAAGTGTCTACCTTTGAGGGTACAATTAACAATTAGTTGTCACTGGGGCTGTACCCTCAACAGTCTGCCAGTTGTACCCTAGCTGTAGGTAAATGTACATACAAATGGACTCTGAGGGACTTTGAGGGAATAGTTTTTTGTATCTTGGGGAACAAAATGGTAGCAGGGCTGCCCCCTGTTTGGTGACAGTGCAGGGCTCAGCATGGGCACTCTCTCTGGCTCACAGCTACGCAGCTCCATGTGCAAAAGAGCTCAACGCACTATGTGCTGTGACACATTTCTCCTGTGGCCATCATTAAAATGATCTGTGACTTTTGCCACAGTAGCCCTTCTGTTGGTTTATACCACACGGGACAGCCTTCATTCGCATCTTGCATCTTGTTGCTGTCTAATAACCTGTCAGTGGATCGTGGGTTTCCCCTCCGCGGACCACTCTCGCTAGGTACTCATCCATTGCACTTGGGGCTTGTACTCGCTGGTATCACAGATGTAAATGGGTGTGACATGCTGGTGTGTTTGGGTCCTGTGAGCCCGGGAGCCGTCTGGGAAGGACACAGGCTGAGCACCGCGGAATGGGCACGGCGTCAGCCCCCACAGAGCTCTCCTCCGTTCCTGCACGCCGACATCACTGTCAGTCCACCCACTCGCGTCTCTCCACAGGAGCCGCGCTCTCCGCTGAGGTCTGGTCCGCACGTGGGCGTCGAGCCAGGAGGCCATGCGGCACAGGCTCCGAGCGCGGAGACGCACCTCGGCACCCAGCCATTCGCTCTCGCATTTGTGTTGCAGATTTTGTTGCGTTGCTCTTTGGGTGATTCGCAGCCAGAAGGGGCAAAGTACTGATCACTGTTGACTTTGTACGAAAAAAAAAAATGCTATTTTTCAGATCTGTTTTTTTTTTTTGTCACACTTTCAGAAGCAAGTAGGTCGTGACCTGCTGCCATCATGAGCATGAAGAGGGAGCCTTCCCCGGGACCTTCCTTTGTTTTTTGGCTGCCTCTCCACAAACTGCCGCATGGGAAAATGACACATTAATACGCGAGGGACTGCGCAAACCAAGGGCTGTGAGGTGAAGGGCTCCCTAGCCTGACGTTAGCACGCATAACTCTAGCATGAATGACAAAAATACTCATGCGTTAATTCCTGCTTATGAAAACAGGCAAGCATTTACTGTAACTGTGACAGGTTTTCACCCTCCCCAAGGTGTCCCCTGCCTTGTGGCCCGGATGTCCCCAGGCTCCAGGTTCACGTACAGCTGCATTTGAGCTGATACCGGCGAATGGTATTAGGTTTGTCTTCTCAGGCAAGTTTCTGAGAGGTTGGGGGTGGGGGAGGTGTAATTATGCTCATGCTGGATTCATAAAGCCAGTGAAGGGTTGTATTATCAGCGGCAGAAAGGAGTCGAGAAACGCAGAGAGGCCTGTCAGCGCCAGGCCCGCTGGGAGCTGAACAGGCGACCCTCGAGATAACTATCTCGAGAACGTGCCACAGCTGACATCGCTTATGACATCTGCGTGCCTCCCTATGAAGCGTCCGCATTAAATGAAAGGCGCACGGAGCGCCTCCCCAGACACAGCTCCGTCTATGCAGCTCGGCGTAGCCAATCACCTGAGAGTAACTTTCTCGGGCTGGGGGGGGGGCAGTGGATAGTGTGATTACAGTAGCACGTCAGCACCCTCTAGTGGGCACCATCGAACATTGCGCTACCTAACCAGCATGACGACTATGGTCCAAAGCAGTAACTTGTCTGTGGGCCCTCTCAAAAGAACCATAAGTAAATAACTACCTGCTAAGTAAGCACATCACCTTAATACTATCAAATAACGAGGGACCTATAATTCATTATTTAGCAACTAGATATGTGAGAGTACAGTTGGCCCATGTTTGGAATATATTCAAAAATTATTAATATTATACAAAAAATACAGAAGCACAGTTTTTGGAGAGAGTTTTTTAACCAATGATACCCTATATAGCTTAACATCCAGTGAGCTGAGTTTAATTTCATTTTTTTCTGAATTTTTGCAGTGCGGTGATGCATAGTATTCTTCATAGTATTGTTAAGTGCACGCCTTCCTTTATCTTCAACCCAGCTAACAAGGGAGACGTTAAATCTGCGCCCGAAGCTAACGGTTTTGCTGAGCCTGGGAAATATTGCATCATATCATCACGGAAAGCTCATCTGCAGAACAATACAACAACTCCATTTAGTCAGTTTATTTTCCGTATCAATAAAATCATTTATTTTTTTTATCTTGCCATTATATTAAAAATAAAGAGATCGTTGCTTAATCACCATTAATTAGCTTAATTTTTCATTGCAGGGCTCCCAAACGGGTCTGTGTGGAAGTATGACATGGTGCAGCAGCATACTATAGCACCGAGTACATTTACTAGCAAGGTCCAGTAGGTCAGCGAATGGACTAGTCTCTGTCTCGACTCCCTTATGTACTTCCTTTTATTTTTTAGAACCACCTGGTGCAGTTCGGGTAGTTATCTACTATCTATCTGCAAACCCCGTGGAAACACGGCGAAAGAGCGCCATCTGCTGGCGGCTGCGTAAGCAAAGGGGAAAACTCCTTCCGTTTCCGCACGTAAGCAGCGCGCTGTAACGTGCTCCCGCATAAAATAACTGGCACTGCTTAAAGCTGTAACCTTCATGGCAGAGCATCCCTTAGTGAGAGAGTCCGGTGGCCTGTCTGTGCCGCTGAGGTACTACTGCACAGCGGGGAAAGGTATGGAACAGTTTCTTGCAGAAGAGGTGCAGCTTAAATTGTCAGCCAGCGACGTGAGTATGATCTAAGTACGCGCACCCGGCTGTTCTGGCGGAGGGTGAATTATATTAAGATACTGCAGGCAGCAATGGCTAGTATCATATCTTAAGATTGCATCCATAATCTTTCGTATAGTACTGTTAGTAAGCGAAGAGGAGCCGATTCGCAGCTGTTCGCCATATACGAGCTCTGCTGCTCCTGTGATCCCAGGTTCAGCATGTACCGGGGAAAGTGTTCTTCACGACCCGCGCCGACATCCACAAAGTCCGGGGCCTGAAGTCGGCGGAGCGCTTGTTCCTCCTGCTGAAGAGGGAGGCGCCCCCTTCTGACACATGGAGCGCAGGTGTTCACCTGACCCTTATGCAGAGTACAACAGCAGACCAGCTGGCAAAACGTGTTCTGGGGTCATTCTGAAAACGACTGTGGCCAAAGTAAAAGTAGCAACATTAGATTAAACTAAATAGCCTATTACACTAACTGTACGTTAACACTTAATACATAGCCAGACTGATATTTGAAGATAACCCTTGGGTCCTTGGTTGGACTGTTAACCTCCCCTCTCATTTTCGGGCTAGACAGGTCGTTCGTATGCTCTTGATGTAATTACCTCCTTGTTTCGATCCGATGCAGCCTCCCCTGTGACTAGTTTTAGCTTAAATGTTTTTATTGCTGTTGAAAATAGACTGCTTTTCCTAACATTGCATCACTGTTTGACATAATTTGCTGCAGGATTAGTCTCCAGTGGTTTAGTATATGGTGTTATATAAAGGGGGAGGGGCAGTTTTTAGGGGTAAACTGCTTTAGAGGGAAGAAACGGTACCCTAATGCTATTAGTGACAGACAGAAGAACGTTTTGAAGGACACCAGAAGGTCTCATCATTGGAAACGTGTGGGTCCTGCTTTTTGTCCCGTTCTGCCAGGCCAGGCCACCCGTCTGATCCGGGAGAGAATCATTGGAGAGGATGATGTGTGGACCAGCGCCCTCCGGTGGTGGCGGAGTCTCAGACACACTCTGGGGGAAGATGAGGCTGATCAGAATGCCAGGAGGCGGGGTCAGAAAAGGAAGTGGGTGGAGGGGGAGGGGCCATTGCATGTGGGTTCCGCCCACCTGGATGGCAGGGACCCCAAAGTAATGGCACCAGGGGTTCTGGAAGGGGGGTGTCACCTGGTGGAGGCCCCAGCTTCAGAGGAAGGCGAGGCCACCAGCACCCAGAAGCCCGCGGTGACCTTCAGGGTGTGCTGTCGCTCCAGCGGCACCGTGGCCAGGAAACTCGGCTCGCAGGTCCGTGTTTAATGGAGCGATGCTTTGCCATGTTCCGCCACTAATTCGCAGTTTTAGTCTGAACCTGGGGATGTTTGTTTCCTTTGTGAGTCACACGCCTCTGACAGCCCCTCGCCCGTTTCTCTCTGATGCTGCCGCTCTCATGGCCCTCGCCTCTGCATTGACGTCATCCGCAGGACCTGGGACGGTTAATTGGCATGGCCATTAGCCGGCAGCTGCGCTGGAGAGCAGAACTGAGGGAGCCTGAACTGGAGGTAGGGATGTTCAGTCTGCCAGTGGGGCCCACCGCAAGGGCAGAATGGCGTCCTTAGTGAGTATAAAGGATGCGTCTCACAACGTCTGCAGTATGGGTTTAGAAACCATCACTCAATGGAGACTGCTAACTGCTGTTTCATTGAACGTATTAAGTCCAAGCTGAATGTGGAGGCGGTTGTAAGAGCAGCATTTTTAGATTTTATAAAAGGCATTTAGCACTATAAACCATAATGTCCTTCTGTCCAAGCTTTCAGGTCTTAATTTTTCTGAAAAAAGTATAACATGGATTGAGTCATATTTAACAATGAGAGAGCAATGCGCACGGGCTGGAACAAAGCTCTCCATTAATTGACTGTTGTACTGGTGTCTCACAGGCCTCTGTCCTGGGACCCCTGTTCATCAGCTTATATGTTAATGAACTACCTACTGCACGCCCTGAGGTTATTACTCAGATGTATGCGGATGATGCTATTTATGTATATACTAGAACAAGACGGCGCATGGCATATAAGTTAACAGCAGCCATGTCTAGTATTCCTGACTTACACAAGCTTGTC
The DNA here is from genome assembly GCA_026780765.1 of Petrocephalus schoutedeni. Lineage (NCBI taxonomy): Eukaryota > Metazoa > Chordata > Actinopteri > Osteoglossiformes > Mormyridae > Petrocephalus > Petrocephalus schoutedeni. The sequence continues at coordinate 4,349,672 of JAODKL010000062.1, forward strand.
TTATCCTAGATGTTAGCAAGACTGCATGCATGTATTTTTCAGTCAGCAAGGAGGTCCACTACCCTGATGTCTTTGTTAAGGGTGAAAAACTAAAAATCAGAACATTAAATATCTTGGGATAGTCATTGATTCGCATCTGACCTCTCGGACTCAGACGAGAAGCACCATTCTCAGGCCCGTGTACAGTCTATGCAGATACACCTCGAAAGTCCTGGACAAAAAGCCAGTTGGGTATCATCTTTGTCATATCATTTCTAAATACAACCTTTCGACCCATGATGATTTTATTAAATATGCAAATATCTGGGTTTTTTTGTGCAAAATTGTTCACTATTTAACTCCTCCCACTTTGAAGCAAATTGCTTTACTGTGCTCAGATAACATCAGCCAAACATGAGCCTCCACCAGGCGTAACCGTGTTGGCCGACATCAGATTTGTCTATGAGGGCTACAAATACTTGAAACTGTGTTCTTGTATAAAAATTTCCGATTTAAAGCACTAAAGTATGGCTTAAATCAAATCAATCATGTGACCATAAGTCTCTAAAATATTAGACATGGTGCATTTTTAATATGTTGTATTTGTGGTGTTTGTGTATTAAATGTGTAGATACGTTGGCCCAGCACTGTTGACGGAGCCTTTTTTACACACAGGTTAATGTGCACTTGACTGACGATCACTGTGTGATTGGGATGCCACTCCTAAGGTCAGTTAAATCTCTGATTTGCTGTCTTGCCTCTTAAGCAGTAACAGGTGGGGAGAGACTCCAGAAGCTATTTGGGGGTGAGGATTCCCTGTGCTGTCAGTCACAGTAGCTGATTGGAGAACTTGATGATTGACAGTACTCTGTAGTCCCACCCACTTTGGGCCTCCAAGCCCTGTTTCTCCAATCACTGGCATCGATTTTAAAGCCCAACCTGTTTCTCCAGACTCCCTCTAGCCCAACGGAGTTACATCAGAACGACGGGACTGAGGTCCACAGTGGCTTGGGCTATGGCATCCCTCGCCAACATCAAGGTAGTCAACAATAACCTGAAGCCGTCCTCATTTGTTTGTTACGTGGTTTTGGCCATAGAGGAGAAAAAGATTTATAATCCTCTGGCTGGTCTTGTTGTGTCAAGTCAGATCAACTTTGCAGAATTTTTGTGAAGGTTTGCTATCTGCTAAGTTAGGGTTTTGTTGATAATGCCAGAGTTGGCGGTGCAAATACTTCCTGTTCACATAGGTTTCCAGGTTTTCCTGTCATTTGAGCGTCATGATATTCACTCGTACTGGTGCTTGGGGACAGTACTGTGCTCAGGGTACCTCAGCGGTACTTGCGGGTCGGGGACTCGAACCAGTGAATCTTTCGATTACACGGTCGCGTCCCTAACCACTACACCACCTGCCTGTCTATACATGTTCTAATATTATGTGGGGTACCTAACCTCATGGAGAGGGGCCACCCTCTTCCCACACACTCTACAGTGAAGCAGTGCTGTGTTGCACTGGGAATTCCATTGAGTCAGGGGAGACGAGTATCTGTCCCACACATTAAAACTTACACCACAGTGGTATTTTCCACCACCAAAAAACCTCCCTCTGCTTTCTGAAGGTTTCGGCCTAGACCAAAGTGAAGTGAGTCTGGAATTTGAGACCTTTGGGGTGACACTGCCTTCTCTCTCAAGCCATGTTTAATATGTTTTTCTTTTTTGATGAGGCAGCCTGGTTCTCTCGTTCTGGACCCGATGTGTGGAGTGGGCACGGTGCTGTTAGAGGCCAGGAAAGAGTGTCAGGTGAGACGGGTACTTTTTGCTTGAATAATCTCCCTTGATGTCGTAATCCTGTAGGAAAAGAGTGGGAAAGAGGCACAGCGGAAAGGTAATCACCCTCCGCAGCTCAGACCTCAGGGCCGGGAAACCCGCAGCACAGCAGATAGAAGGGGATGCTTTATAACACACAGGAATAAATGCAGATCTCCTCTGATTTCCATGAGGAAATCTCCTGGGTCCTGGCCCTTATTTCTTGACATTTTATTTTTCTACTAGAGGACTTGATTTCCCCCCCCCCCCCCCTTGAAGTCGTGCTCGGCCTGCCAGATGACATTTATGAGAACAAGGGCTGCGGGGACCTTTCATGTGTCGTGTTTTATGTTTTTTTCTTTTTTCCCTTTTCCATCTTGCATTTAAGTTCACCAGAGCTCATTAACGACTGACTACTTTTTTTTGTTGATCTGGTCACTGCTTCCTGCAGTGTAACCATGACAATTGTCCCCCATCAGAGGACGGTAGGGCTGACCTCACCTTAAAAAAAAATGTCCAGATGTATCATGTGATTTTGCCTTCCTGAAGTCATGTGACATAGATGTATGTTATACTGGGCATTGTTTTATTTATATATGGCTCTTCATACACCACGGTCCCCTGAAACGGCTCTGCCTGACTGTCGTTGGAGTCTTACATTTATATTTGGGTGAGCTTTATCATTTTAGGATCACTATCTAAATGCATGTGTAATGAGCGGGGAATTCCCTCCTCGTTGGAGCTTAATGCAGACTCCCGTTTCCATTCAGGGTTCCTTCTTCCTCGGAATGGATATCGATCCAGCGCAGCTGGAGAAAGCCAGTGAAAACATACGATTCGCCGAGCTTTCCAACTCCGTAGAATTGCTGCAGTCTTCTGTCACTGGTATGATATTGGCAAGAACTTACTGACAGCCAGAGATTTGTGTCTGATGCGGTGTGTGGCTCAGGGGGACTAAGCCAGCGTGCTCCTGATCAGAAGGCTGCCAGTTCCATCCCCAGCCTCGGCAGAATAGCTAGTTGGGCCCTTGAGCAAGACCCTTACCCCCCCCCCCCCAAATTCTCTAGGGATGCCAGATAAATGGCCCCATGCTTCTGTCTCAACCCTATGATGTGCCTTCGGATGGAATATGTGCACAGGAGCATTCCAGTGTGCCTGCATGCATTCCTTTGCAAATGAGACATCGCTACATTTCATATTGTTATGAGGAATACTGACGTAACGGGCTCTCAGACACATGCAGTCCGGTGGTGTTCTGTTGACGTTTTCTTCATGACCTCCGGATGATGCGTGGTCTTTGCTGCTTCCCAGCCATCCCCCTGCTCTCCTGCAGCGTGGAGGCCGTTGTCTGCGACGTCCCTTTTGGGAGGAAATTCGGCAGCAGGGTCGAGGCGGCTGAGTCTCTGCCTGCAGCGGTGAAGGAGATGGAGAGGTAATGGGTGCCGCGATTGGCACGTGGGGTTCTGGTCACATGACGGAGAGGTAATGGGTGCCGCGATTGGCGCGCAGGGCTCTGGTCACGTGACGGAGAGGTAATGGGCACCACGATTGGGGTTCTGGTCACGTGACAGGGAGGTAACGGGCGCCACGATTGGCACGCGGGGCTCTGGTCATGTGACGGGGAGGTAATGGGCGCCACGATTGGCGGGTGGGGCTCTGGCCACGTGACCGAGAGGTAATGGGCGCCGTGATTAGTGCGCGGGGTTCTGGTCACGTGACAGGGAGGTAATGGGTGCCGCAATTGGCGGGCGGGGCTCTGGTCACGTGACAGGGAGGTAATGGGCGCCGCGATTGGCACGCGGGGCTCTGGTCACGTGACGGAGAAGTAATGGGCGCCGCGATTAGTGCGCGGGGCTCTGGTCACGTGAGGGGGGCGGCGGCCTCGTCATGCTCGCCGGCATTCCCCGATGACATCATTCTCCGTGAAACACGATGTCCCCAGTTGGCACTCTTCTGGATAAACAGCCCCGGAGACCGCCAGCCTGCCAAGCAAATATCTGCCAGGTAGCAGGCATCTTTATACACGTCATTAGGAATGATTAACTAATCCAGTGAGCCTAAGATCTTCATCGTGAGAGCAAGCTTTGGCCCTCGTTTGCTCTCGAGTGACGGTGAGGGAGCCAGAGAAGCAGCCTAGAGACGGGGTGGGGTGCAGTGGGATGGGGGAGAGAGAGACCGGAGGAAGATGTGCATCTGAAACATTTCTGTTGAGCGTTGACTCATGAGGTTTCAGGCTGTGAGGAGCCTTAAGGCCGTGTGTGTGTGTGGGATGGTTTGCAGAGTTCTCCGTTCAGAAGGCACCTTGGTCCTGCTGCTCAGCCCCCAGCTCTCCGTCCTGCTGGGCAGGATGCTGAGCCCCACCCCCACTGCCGACGGCCTTGGAAGTCAGCCTGGAGGAGACCCTGTTGAGTCTGGCCGATCAGTACACCCACCCCCATTGCTGCAGCTCTCCAGAACGTACCGTGTGGGCCTGGGCACCACTGATGGACTCATACACATGTACAAGAAGCTGGCCCAACGTAATATAAGCCCCCCCCCTCCCCAACCCTACATGCTTATTAAAAGCAAAGGAGACATTTGTTTGAACACCCAATAAACTGTTTATTTTTATACTAATTCTTTCATTTTCCCTGTGTTTTTATAGTTTTCTTGTTGGGTTAGGGTCAATCGTATATTCTGAGATGCTGAAAGGCCACCTAATGTCAGATGCCAAAGCTAGGAGCTGAGATAAGCTAAGCTTAGGGTGGGATTTTGGACACCACTCACTGTGATCCTCCAGCCATTGCTCATTAGCAGTTTCTGCTCAAAGACTCCAGTCTGGCCCCCAGGGTCGGTCAGCCCATTAGGTGACATAGGAGGCCATCATCTGAGGCCTTGTCTTGGATGGGGGGGCACTGACAGTGAAGTTTGCCAACACCAGACAGCTGCCCAGGGTCAGCACCGGTGTCCAGGCCCATCAGAATACAGTCACTATTGACCTTGCTACCCCAACTGCTAAAAGAGCTGGGGCATTGGGGGAAAATGCAGCTTTGACAGACAGGAACAATGACTTCTGTGTGAAAGTACCTTTGACACCATTCTAGAGCTTTCTGTAAACTTCTGTCAGAGGAAATGACAAAAGGAATGCAGTGTTTGGGTTGTTGAACCTAAAGAAAAGCAGATGACTCGGCCTGATCCACAGTGCAGCACCTAATGGCAGCAGAGGCAGGATGATAGAGGTGTGCCACAGATGACAGGCCTGCAGTCCTTCACACACAGGAACAAGGGATGCAGTGCCATGTGTCATTTTATTGTCATATACACAGTTTCTGGAACAGAACACAAGCACATCAAAATTCACAATACTGCTTGAGGAAACACTGCACCCCCCTCCAGGCTTAGGCCAGGGTCTGGAAAGTTCCTCTTCCATGTACCACCAAGTTTACCGGTGCCAAGGGGTGGGCTTCAAGAGGACGAGATTCCCAAGTAGTGGGTGGAAAGAGTTGGTAGGTAACTAAGCGGTTTAACTCGGGTGTCTTTAGAGGGATGTGTTTGTGCAGGAAACTGTGATCCTAGCAGATATCAAGTCCACACCGTTGGAGTTGCCATTCGTTCTTTTGTACCTGATCAGTGAATGAATTATACAGGGTCAACCTAGCAGAAAACTGAGGAACAATGTATGCCAAAGAGAAGTTAGAGGAGGGCGAGGACTCCACACTGGGTTTGGGCACCCTTTAGCCATCCTTTGAGAAAAACTGAAGGAATAAGAGCCAACCTCTTGAAGAGATCATCCTCATTAAGCTCTCTGCAAATTGCAAGTATGCACACAAACTCATAGGGATATATGTACTATACACGCTGGCACATTGTGTTACATTCCAAAGCGGGAGGTAAAATTACAAAACTTGATGACAAATGGTTCACAGGACACCTTGCCACCCAGCCCCCACCCTCCTCTGGTCAAAGCATCACATGTTCATGAACTGGAAAGATACCAGCCAATCGGGAAGGGTCACAAGGCAATTGCCTCAAACGGACGAGTCGGGGGTGGACTTAGACTCCGATCCCTTGGTGCGATTGATGAAAGGGAAGGCAGTGCACAGGCACCCCGAAGCCACCGTCAATCCCAGGCTGACCCAAGCGCAGAAGATGGACCAACTGTAGCCATGGTCTATGTCGGCTGGCAGGCCGTAGATAAAGGGTGGAACCCGGGATAGGTCATAGGAGATGCTGGCTGCATAGGTACACAGGGAGATGGTGCAGAAGATGCCTGTAGGGAGCCAAGGTCAGATTGTGTACAGTAAGCGTTGGTTGCAGGGCTGGCCCTCCTGATTTCATGAAGCATGACACTCTCTCAAACACTTAGTTCTTACAGTATTGATGGGAGGTCTGATGCTTCAAACCCCCCAGTGGTTGCTGGCACAGAACCCTGTCCTTCTTCATCAAGTTTAAACCAATGACAAATATCAGGGTCATACCTGCCATGAGGAAAAGAAGACCAGACACATGCTGAGTCAGATTCTCCTCCCAGAAGAAGCTGACAGAAGCAACGATGCATCCGCATAGTAAGACGGCAGCCGCCATGCCAAGGAACCCTGCCGTGATGCGCCGGAGGTCTGAAGGGAAGCCACAGCATGTCAATGTCAACACACTTCTGGTGGGTCTGGATTCCCTGGTATCCCCACAATGCAAAGTTTCAGACTAATACCAACCTACTTCCCTTTAATGAGTTCAACTCAACTGGAAGTGAGGAAATGAAACTCTAATCTGCTGTAAACACACCTGCAAGCCACTTATTATATATATGTTGGGTATTTTCAACGACAGAGCAGCTTGGGGTCCCCAAAAAGGCTTTTCATTGTCACACTCTTGTGAGAATCCTTAACATCTGGTAGAACCACTTTTATGGAGATCAGGTTTCTGTAAATAATTTAGAATAAAACTATCACAACCATAAAGGGTAGTTAATAATAAATGTAACTGCGGATAGTGATCCTTAATGACCAATTCACTTTCAATGGAGCTTTGATTTTAAGCAAACACATGGGCTGGCCAGAGTCCATCTTAGTTTCGCTGTCAATTAAGATTCAACAGTCAGCCTGGAATATGGTTTTAAGGGTATATTGATAGGCTTGTTTCTGACCTATTCACTATGCCCCTGCTGTTTCGTACTAGGCACTGTAAAGCTATCAGCCATTTTAGCATGTTGATATTTTTTCTGATGTTCTGCATGGATATAAGGGTGGAAGATCTCCAACAGAAGGGCCTGCAGGTAGCCTGGGGCCAGCAGGTTTACTGTATCTTTGTCCCACACAGAGTTTATGCTAAGTATCAGAATAGAAGATACTTATATATATTTAGAATATAATAGTAATACTTCATTGATCCCCATGGGGAAATTCTCTTTTCTCCTACGCCATCATGCTCTCCATCAGACACAAAGACACATGTAGAGGTGAGAGCAAGCTTGGGGGGTCATAACACCAGGTCAGCGAGCCCCCAACCAAATATTAATCTAATGCAGACGTCCTCTTCCAGGTCCCGGGGCCAGCATGCGTGTGCCAGCCAAGCTTTTGAAAATATTTAAATGACTTTGATTATGTTTTTATTAGAAGTGCAATCAAACTACTAACAATTACAAGCCACTGATGCTTTACATACAGTACTTTAGGTACCACTGATGTAAAAATATGTTCTTAAATCTAGATAATTTGTGAGCTTAAAAAAGTAAAATAAAATAAAATAAATCAGTCACTCATCCATCCAGCTTTTATCCAGTATAGGACCTTTGGGACAAATAAGTGGTCCAGTTTCTTAATTGTTCAAGGGTTCTAAAGTAACCTATTTCCTGCATTACATAGTGATTACAACTAGTGTAGTATTATATTATGACGCCGAAAAAGAATATATTTTTTTCTTTAATAGTCTAACTAACTCAGCCATAGTTCCAAAAACAGAAATCCAGCGTGTTTAATTAAGCATTCAGCTGTAAGGATAGTCAACATTCACAGGTTCCTCTGGGACCGGGTTTAAAGCCCACTGGCGTAATATTTCTGAACTGTAACTCAAAGGCACATTTCCCGGGGTTAACGCTGCACTTTTTAAGAATCAGGTCCATGCTCCCGGCCCCCGTGTCTTGCAGATATACTTTTAATGTTTCTCAGGGAAACCAAACAGTAAAGCAATAAAACGCGTTATTTTATGTTTTGAACAGTGAAACAAAACAATCCCGCCTTTTTGGTGTGGAAGCCGTGATTAACCGTCAACGTAACAAAAACAACCCACAAGTATAATGGATCGGAAATTATATCGTATTTTTAAATCGTTTTTTATAGTGGGATGAAACTGACTGATGTGCACAACTCGCACACCTAAATTCTACTACACTTCGGATTTCACACTTTCTGCCATTTGTTCGTTTTATGTACTTCTGATTATCCATATAAACCCAGTCGTCGTGTTTGACTATAATTGCGCTTTCCTTTGGGTGTTTCACTCCTGGTTCCGTGTTAACGTGCTCTTGCTCATGGTCCCCCACAGTCATGAACTGAGCCTAGCTGCAATTATACCTGTCGCCTACTGTAAAACAGTTGGCCCCTTAATAGCTGTGTACTGGCCTCGCTGTACATCGCTTTGGGCAAACGATTCCACTAAATAAATACATGTAAATGCTGTAGTCGTATTTGGAAATGGCAATGATATCTCTCTGACGCTGCCAAGCAGGTAATATCGCTCTAAAAGTGACTTAACCTGATGGCGCAGTTTGCCGTGCATGGTGCTGACCTGTCGCTCCTCCAGGGTCACTGGTTTGCGTTTTGTATGCTCTCCCTGGGTCGCACGGGTTTCCTCTAAACCGCATGCAATTAGGCCTCCTGGATCTAAATTGCAGTATAAATACGTATTTGTAAATTCCATGTAGTGCGTGGACTGACATCGTGGTTGCAAGGTGGGTGGATTATTCTACGTGAATCAAAGCCATTTTCTGCGGGGAAATGTGGGTTTTTCTGGTGCGTACTTACGTAAAAGATGCCATTCATCCTGCTGAATAGTTCGCGTCAGGTTGAATGGGATGTTCCTGAGTCGGATGGGTTGTGAAAAATGGTACTTGACGGTTGTACATCGTTGAGCAATACCTGCACAGAAAACGGTTCTGTTTCATAACATGTAGGTGCTTGAAAGAATACGAGAAGGCATGCCGATGAATATAACTTTCAAAGTGTTTAAGACAGGGTGCCGGGCTTCTGCCATTAACATTGGGGCTGTTCAGTGGTCTGCAGAAACGTGCCACGTGCCAAGGTTCACCACAAGGTGGCACTATGGGCACGGAGGCGCACAGATGACACAGTGCCAGTATTGTGTGAAAGTATGAAAGCGTTTCTCTCCGCAGATACTTCATCTTCTGTCCTCAAGATTTTGCACATTTGTCTGTGCTTAGGCCTTCTCCGCTTTACACTTCAGCATTAAGTACACTTAATCAATCGAACTCTTGTTATCACCATTAATGCCGTTTTCTTTTAAAAAATATTTTATGCCCTGTCAGATATTCTTTAACTTACATAGATGAAACTTTTAGACTTCTGTAATTTGCCGGTTAAAACGATGTGTTTTATATTGGAATAAATGCGCTCTAAAAGAAACGTCTCATAGCATAAAGAAACGCAATCATACTGCTCCCTCGTATGGATGTCAAGAAAACCAGGTACACCCGACAACTATGTAATATAAGATGTTTTCGTTTTAACTAACTTCTTGGAGTATATTTAAGCTCGCGAGTGAGCATACTTTTAAACTTAGGACGCGACAGTGGCATTTTGGTGTTATATTAACTGTCCCATGCGTAAAAACAAAGACGTTATATAACATTCTCTGGAATTTACTTTACCGCATCAGTGCCATAGTGACCACGTTATTTTCCAGAGACGACCACAAATATTCATGGTTATAATGTTTCGCTGAGATTTCCGGCTTTTCCCAAAGCTGAAAAAAGATCCAACTTACCTTTTGATATGAGGCTGTCGATGTCCTGATCGATGCCCATGTAGTAACATTTCCTCCAGAGTCCGGAATAGGTGGAGAAGAGCGGACGCCCACACTCCGTCTCCAGGATGCCCATGCCCAGGATGGAGCGCCAGTTCTCCAGCAGCTCCTCTTCCCTGCTGCCGACGTGGATCGGCTTCATCAGTGCCAGGTTGCGCCGCGGGTTGCCGTTGTCCATCAATGGCAGGTGATAAATCGGCATCAGCCTGTTTTTCTGATCGTTAGGATCCGCTCCATGCTGGTCGCAGTTCGCCCTGTGCTTCCTGGTGTCGGTCTCGTACCAGTGGTCGGTGAAGATAGCGGTAACCAGCAGTATTAATGACACGAAACTCATGCACAAGCTGATCGCCGTTACCAGGAACCGTATCTCCATATTTCAGTCATTAGGGCAGCATTTGCGCGCAGGCAGGTCAGGTAGGACACCGGAGCGCCTTCTTCAGCACCTTCTAACTATGCATCGCTGAAGACGGGAATCTCGATGCTCCTCGAGAAGATCTTGGATCATGAGATCATTTGCCCGAATCATTTGCCTAGGACTGACCTACCCGGATCGGAGCATGGATGCACGGTCGGACGTGTCTCTCCGGTGGATGCTCACGGTGTCACGAAGGCGTCGTGCTGGAGCTGACCCTGACCTAATCGGTGTCAGACGGGTTCCTCTCCGATTTATTCCGGCTACTCTGCACCTCTGCCGCCGTATCACCCCGTGTCTCCTCCTCGCCTCGGAGATAAATATTGCCACTCCACGCACAGATAGTGTAATAGGGACGTCTACAGTGTCATGCCTCCACCGACATCTCTGGGTGTGTCGCGATGATTCGAGGGGGTGGGGGGGGGGGGGGGACGCCGGTAGTTTTAGTTCAGCGATATTTTAATTTTGAACCTACGGTTTATTGCAATAAACACGTGCGGTCTCACGCAATGCACAACCAGCAAGCGCGATTTGCGCTGCATGACACGATCCAGGCACATGTAAAGCGAGGGATTCAATTAATATCATGTAATAATAGACTTCTTGCAATACTGAATTAAAAGTGGGTTTATTGAAACAGCGTTATGATTACGGTCAACGGGCAAATGGTTTAATATCGGCACACTGCAGGGGCGTAGTTCTTATCTCAAGAGTGGAGCAGGCATCTGTTTTGAAGGGAAAAAAAAGAAACTGAGTTATCTCCTCCGTCTCCCCAAATTCGACACCCACACATAATCGCAAGTGTGCAGGTAGAGGTATAAATAAAACATACACCCTGCAGTGTAGCCAGCACATTGTGTGAGTGTGGCTGTAGGAGAGGTGCCGCTGGCAGGGTACTCACTTGGAGGGCTTCGCAGCCGCGATACAGAGAGGAAGCCCAGGCTATTCCTGGAGCTGGGAACACCAGCTGATCAGGCTTAGGAGCCCAACAAACGCTGTAGTCCGCAGTTGTGGACTTTAACGGTCATTGTTCAAGACAGAACTTTTTTTTTTTGTTACTCAATAGTAATCTGATGACAAGCGACTTCCTCCTTTTATCTGCATGGCTGCTGTTGCGGAGCGGATGTGGCGAGCAACAGCGAGAGGGGCAGATGTGAGGGAGGGTGACACTGGAGACCGTGCCAGCTCACATGGCCATCTGAAGGAGCGTGACCCCACCCTGCACAAAGCCCAAATTCCAAAGCCAGAACAACACCAAGCCAGAGTTAAAATGAAATTTCTTCCATCCTGTTCATATTGGCTCTTGCAGTTAACCTCAAGAGCATCACTCAAGATGTGTGGACAGGGGAGGCTAAGCTAGGGGGTCTGAGTTTAAAAATTTTTTTTTGGGGGGGGGGCCTTCTAATGCAGCCCTAGGGATGCCCCCGGTTAACCCAAAGACGTGTGATTACTGAGGCTCCCAGCTTTGTTTGGGACTGAGCAGATTTAACTTCCAGTTGTCATGAGACCTCATTGCTGTGGGGGGTGTGGGTCTTTGCTTGCTCAGTTTCACCTGTCAAGCCGTTTGCACAACGTCCTGTACCAAGAGGAGTTGTGATGGTCACGACTGACATTGTTATAAGTGTCCCGGCACAGGATTTAGGGGGCACTGCGACACACTATGGGTCACAGTACTGGGTGCAGCACTGCTGACTGAGCTGGACCCATTAGCTGCCAAGTCCCATAGATCTTACCGGTGCTGGAGGAGGGGTTTTTTCCCCATCTGCTGTCTCCTGTTCACTCAGTTCACACACAACGCATAAAAGTCATCATGCAGACTGAAGCTTGGCCAGCATCCCAGAATGCAAAAGCACAAGTAAAATTACTGACTTTGGAATAAGAAGGAACACCTAATTGCAGGTTTTCAAATTCCCATTGAATTTGATCTCACCTATATAGAACAATCACTGTATAAGTGACGCAGCCAGGATAGGATGGTAGCCTCGCACCTCCAGGGACGTGAGTCTGAAGCCCACCCTTGGCTCCATCTGTGGAGTTTGTATGTTCTCTCCCTGTCTGGATGAGGTTCCTCCAGGTACTCCAGTCTCCACCCACAGGCCAGAAAACCTGTACATAAGTGAACTGGTGTTTCTAAATTGCCCTGAGCGTGTGACTTGTGTGCCCTGCCAAGGGCTGGCATCCTGTCCATGTTTCCTCTGCCTTGTGTATTGTTGGACAGACTGCTGGCACACAGTAGCCCTGCACTGGATAAGCTGTTAGGGAAGTTTCTAAACAGTCCCAGTCTAAGCTCCATTTTTAGTGGTTATTGCTCCTACTAGCCAAACTGCAATGGACGCTGCAGAACAGTAAAACGGAAAGTACTTTCTCAGGTCCTGTTCGCCTGTATAAAACACACTCACCGCCGTTTCTCGAGGTGCTTCTGTGTTGTCAGGGCGTGACAAAGAAAAAAAACCAGACAAACCACACATCCGTCGCTTCAGACCCAGCACCGTGGACACACGAGCGAAGCACTTCTTTGGCTGAAACTCACAGATGTGGACAGTCTCCCGGCTTCATGTGGAGGCCCACCTCCTTTCACTGACTGATACCGAGGCAGTATTCCCACAAAAGCTAATATTACCATGGTACGAGACGTCCAAAAGGAGATGACGGTGGAGTTAGCATCAGCTTCCACCTAGCTGTGTACCCAGCATTTGTGAGTGGTTTTGATCTTCTGCTTCAGTGTTCAGACACCCCAGGGACACACGATACTGAGTGCAGACATGTTCACATGCAGTGCAGGCAGACAGAATGTAGAAAATGGACATGAATGCAACTAGAAGGGCAACATCTACCATAGGCTATGTGTTCCGTGCATCATGGACCTTTTGGCATATTAAGAATGCAGTAATGAGCAGTCACAAAAAATTACCTGCAAATAATATTATGTAAATCAGAAAAAATTTATTGACGTATAAACTTTAATAAAAGCCTGAATTATACCCAAGTTTTTTTTTCTTTTAAAACAAAAGGTTATATCTGAGTTTTTCAAAAGCAAACAGACAAATGGGCCTGGCTTTACGCCAGCCCCCAGCCCCCGCCCCCCCCATTCTGATGCGTTCCCCAGTCCATGGTGTGATCAGTATATACTGTAGGAGCTGCACCACAAATGTGTGAAGTGTATAGCAAGAAACAGCATGTGGCTTGTTCCATTAGAACAGAAAATGAAAGAAAGCCCCCATTATTGAAGACTGTCACTTAGCAGCTTACCAAAAATATACAGCCCCGTCCTTATGGTACAGTGCACGACACACACATTACAGTGAGTCCTCTGAAGCTGTCTATTAGCAGTCTTTTGTTTGAGCTTCTCTTATTACTCATTGCAGTGGAATTTCTGTGTGAAATTTAAATGTAGGCAATAAACATGCAGCTGAGATCTCCAGGTCTGCAAGCGTCTCTCCCACTAATCCAGTAAGTTAAAGGTTTAAAAGACGCCCGTTTGGATGCGACGCAAGGGGACGGCCAGATCCCGTAGTGAAGACAATCCAAATATGTCTCACACGTTACCGTTCCAGACTGAACAGACCTTGATCCTGAACCCCATGAGTCACAGGGCAGTTATTCATGGAGCATACATTCCACCGCTGGTGCAGGGCTGGAGACTGCGACAGGCAGGCAAACAGGTTTTAAGGCCGATAAAAACCAGGCGCGCAGCCTGGTCTAGGATGTCCCGAGATGTGGCAGGGGAAGAAGCAGAAAATGACTGCCCACGGAGACAAAGTGCTCTGCTGGTACCTACATATAAGAACTGCTCCCAGAAACACACGCAGGAAGCTGACTCCGAAGAGGACAGGCAGGATATGATTTGAGGTTCAAGCATTCCTGGTTCACAAAAACCAGCACAGGCCAAAATGGGGCCTGCTTATGTGCACCCATGCCGTGGATATGGACACTTTGAAAGAGGAAGAGATGTTTAACCGTGGAATTAGATTGAAAGGCATAGTTAACGAGTAACTAGCCACTGCTGAGGTTAATATTGCTTATTATAAATAAGTAAAGGTTTATTTATATAGCACTCATCTCAACAGGAGCTACAAAGTGCTTTACAACAAATCTTAAAAAAATATATATTCCAAAAACATACAACACACATCAACATAAAACCAAAACACTGATCTAATAAGTTAAAGGTTTAAAAGATCTAGCGCAAGGGAATGGCCAGTGAAGGCAATCCAAATATGTCTCTTGCATTACGGGAGCACTGAATATAGAGGGACTTTTCACCGTACTGCAGGAAAAAGCTTCAGTTCAGGAGGCTGATATGGCTCACCGAGGGGGTAACAGATTGCTGCTGAATGTTCTCCAAACACTCCCTTCCAGCAAGAGGTTCAGGTATACCAAGATCAAAACCATGCACGGAAAAAACAATTTCCCCCTTTGGCTGCAGGCCTCAACAACTATTCATTTTGTGTGTCCCCCTGCTTCAGCCCACCTAATGAAATGAAATGGCCCTTTATTTTCCATGTGCACAAGTACGCATTATCTGCACCAAGTACATTTTATTTCATGTATATAATTTGTCAAGTTGATTGCCTTGATTGTCTGTGCTTGTTTTTCATGACCCCCTAAAGGAAATTCCTCACATGTAAAAGTACTTGGTGATAATTCAGATTCTGTGTGGCCAGAATGCACCTTTTAATTCCCACCCTCAAAATATCCTTCCCGACAGCAACTCTGTCTCTTCTTTGTCACCAGGGTCCCTGCCACTGCTTGTGACTAATCTTAGTTAACATCCCTGGCACTGCTCTCACCAAGGAGGCGTGGCATCTTTGTCTTCCAACCGCTGCCAGACAGGAAGTGTCTACAGCACCAGAGTTTTCAGTCATGTCAAGAATGCAGTAGTCGGTCATCAACACGTCGACACGTTCTCTGCTGTGTCTCAAGCGGATTCCATATTGGCTGGAATCCTCCCCCCGTTGCTAAGCGCTAGAAGAGCAACAGGCCAACATTTATAACGTGCTGACCTGCTAGGAGATGCTGTTTTTTTTTTCTCCAAAACTTTCCAATGTGCTGAGCCAGATTTCAAGAGCCTGTCATGCATAGAAAACGATCATATCCTATTCACAAAATCCTGTACACGAAGGCACTATAGAGATTTCAGTCGAAATTTCAGTTAGAGCTAAAGGAGTTTCTGGCAAGTTCAACTACTTTGCATTACCAGTGCTGTATTCCCCCTGGTGTGTGTCTGACATATAAAGTGTTCCCTAATAAAGTGCTCTGCCACGGATGTGATCAGCACATAACGGCGCGAGGTGTAGTTTAAGTAAGCTGATCATTAATATCATTGCAATGCAGACCGCTATGAGGCCAAATTGACTTTTATGAAGGGGTTGCTGCTTTTGAGGCAGTTGGGTGTTCGTTCCAGTGCATGCCCCGCCGGAGTAGCGGAGTGGCTGTATGCAGTGCCACGGCTCAGCGGGAACCGCGAAGCAGCTGGGCTTCCCGTCCGCTCTTCCTGCCCAGCCTCTCTTCGGCTCTTCCTCCTTGCTCTTCTCCTGGAGAGCGACCGCGGCTCGGTGCGCAGGCGTGATGCGCCCTGGAAGCCATGTTCGCTTCGCCGTGAGCTCCGGTCGTGATTTCTCTCACACCCCGGGATCCGTTCTTCCGTCCCGTCCGGTTTCTCGTCCGTCTCTTGAGCCCCTTTTCACTTCTGGTTCGCCTCCGCTCTTGCCGCCGCCCGGCCCCGCGACGCCGGCTCCCCGCATCTGCGAATCGATCGCACGGCAGGAGCCCGGCTTCGGACCATGGATCGCAGCCTGGACTTCTGCAGACGGAACCCGCAGGAGGACTTCGAGCTCATCCAGAGGATCGGAAGCGGCACTTACGGCGATGTCTACAAGGTAACCCGCCGCCGAGCAAAGCCCCGACAACCCGTCGCTGAACTAAGTGACTTTTCCTGCGGGCGCTAAAGAGGCGGCCGTGCGGCGGCGCGTTTCGGTGCCGCGGATCCGCCGTTATAATCAGAAATAAGCCGCAGCCGGGCGGCCTCGCGCTCGCCCCTAACAATGGGCGCGCGTGCCTGCGCGTGCAGACCCGGGGAGGGGAGGGGATGGGCGCGCGGGGTTCGCGGCTCCGGACCCGCTTCGGGTTCGGCCGCAGCTCCGTACCGCCCCCCCCACACACCCCGGGTCTCCGGGTCCCCCCGGATCGTCCCGGATCTCAGGCTCCTTGGGGTGTTTTTGTCACCCCGGACAGGGCCCGGCCTGCCGGGATGTCACTGCCATGTACGAGCGGGGAAAAACAGAACAAACAGCCAGGGCCGGACGGCACTCTCGCGGCTTCTGGCCGGTCGCTTTATTTAATATTCTTTTTAAACAGTGGCGTTACGGCTGGCTTTTGCCCTTAGTGTCCGCCTTTTAAGCGTGTGTAAGTCTGGACTAGACTCCCTTCCCTTGACAGTCCGTGTAAACAAGTCGCGTTTTCAGCCACGTCTGAGGGAAATAGTTTCGTGACACCTGGCCGTTTAAACATTTTAACCTTTTAACAGTTGAAGCTTATTCCTGTATAAAACTGTTTCTGCGTCATTTAATACGAATACCTTAAAATACTGAGACTCTTGTTTTGACAAACTAAGCGAATCCATCCTATCGGCTGTTCCTGGGATTCGCGTTTACTTCACTGGTTACATTATGCGGTAACTTTTTTTTCCGGTTATTCTGGTTCGACTATCTATTTTTGAACTTTTACTGGTTCTCGTAGTTAACTATCCGTGAATAACAGCAGTGTTTTTAGTTTTAAGCGAGTTTAAAGTTGTAATTGTGTGGGTTCAGTGCCAGCCTGTCCCTTTAACTGGGTTTCCGAAGCATTAGGGAGGTACACAGTGGCGAGCCTGTTTTTCCTGATTGAGACTGACTTCAGATGGACATGGACGCCAGCCTGCTGACCTTTCCTTCACTCTGTGCCATCTGCTGATGGCAGTAGTGGATTCTTTAGCCCAGGGGTCTTTGCCTTGAAGCTGACATATGCTTATAAAGGTCCCTCCTTCGAAGGATTACTTTGGAGCTGCTTGATTTGGCTACATTTAACTGAGTGGTTATTAGTAGGAATGTTTGTCACATGTTTGTTTACTGTAACTTTACAGCTCCCGTGGCTTGTTAGGATCGAGTAGGCTTTTTTTGTGAGAGTTGGGTACTTTTTCTGGGCCATTTCTCAAAGTAACAAAGAGTTCATGGCGAGTCCCTGGGTGTGTGTGCACGTAAGATAAATGTCTGCAAGAGTGTAAGTTGCTTGCAGTAAACAAGTGTTTGGAATGAAGGTGTTTTTTTTTTTGGAGGATTCTGAAAATGTTCCTGTTCAGCTTTCAGACAGGTGTTTGACAGCTTCTCAGTTATTAAATGAAATTCAAAGAGCATAGTGGTGTGCGTTACCATAAGTGGTAGCTAATGAAATTTGTCTGAATGTAAGTCTCGTATCCTCATGGGATTAGTGATGTCAGTCTCTGTCTGGAAGGCTGTGGGTTCGAATCCTGTAGTAAGAATTAGTCATATCACTGACATATCAACAGTGCAGCTTGCTGGGTGACCCTGTGCTCTGACCCCCAACATTTATTCTCCCTCATGTAAGCCTGCGTCTCTCCATGGAAAGGGAGACTAACCAATTTCTCTGCAGGGATGAAATAAGCACCGCTAATCTACATTTGTCTTGGTCATGAGATTTCCAGTTGTTATTTGTGACGTCACGAGCAGAAATGCAAGTCTTTCTAAGTCTCTGAGGTTGTATGAGTTCGACTTGCATGCTGATTAATGTCCCCTGAAATGGATAGAAACATTTCTCTTTCTTAGGTTGTTGTCCAGCTTCTGTTTCATTGCACGAAATGGAACAGCTTTCACTGTGGTTTTGTTTTTCATCATTCAGGTGTTATTCCCAGCTTGGGTTGTAGGATCACCTGACATGGGCTTTTTTCCTCTCTGTGATTTGGGAGGGAGGGGAGCAGTATTTTATCAGAAAATGTTGTTGTGAAAATCAGGTTCAGTAAATGAAGTTTCCTGGATTCCGTTTACCTGTCAGTGACTTTTACTAACTTATAACGAGGCTTTCCTCAACACTTTGGATGTTTCATGCTGTTCTGCGTTTCTTGCATGTGTCGTGGTCAGTTGGTGGGTTCCTGTATTGCTGCCGTCCTTTGTGGCCGCCTACATTCCGTGTGTCGCAAGTCGTCTGGCATATATCAGGCACTTTCGAGAAAAGTGACAGAGCCCTGACATGTGTGAATGTTGCGTGGTCCCCTTATCGGGTAGAGCTGTCATGGTGGGGCAGGTGGTGGTGGTTTTGGCGGGGGGGGGGGGTGTGGCTGAGCTCCTGGCCAGGGAGGGAGATGTCAGATTTGACTGTAGTTTTTAAACCTTTGCCCTGCAAAGGTTTGCATGAATCATACTGATCGGAGCTTGATTATTCTGATTGAAGGTAGAAGCGATGTGCATGGACTGCTTGTTTAGTGTGTCCTCACGATGTTTGGAAATGCATTGGATACGGTTCGATATTTGTGTTGCGCAGTTTATTGTAACCACATTGGCCACTGTTGTGGAATTTGTGTTCCTCTATCCTTTTCCATCGATATCCCATTCTTGGCTACCTGTTAACCATCCAGCTAAGGTGTATGTCACAGGTAGTGGAAACAGTGCAGCTTCGGGAATTACATTTCTGTTCCGAATACAGCTGTTTTGCTCCTACCTTTTGGCAGAGCGTGTCGGGGGTCAGCAAGTGGGCTTGGTCCGCTGGTCCAGCCTCCAATCTGGCCCTTTTGAGGGCCCTGTGTGTGGGGGGTGGGTGGTTGCAGGTCAGGCATCAGGGTGAGCTGGGAAGTAAGATTTCTGGGTGGAGGGTTGGAGGGAGGGATGTGAGGATGTAGGGTCCCATATGAGGTTGGATATCCCGCACCTCATTGCGTTTTCAAGCATGGGGACATGTCCGTCTCCCAGGGAGACCCCCTAAACACATTGGTCAGTTCTTGCAACCCCTTTTTTATAAAATTGTCTGTTGTTGATGAGGCCTTTTTCATATGATACAATTCCATAACGTAATTTATTAACCTGGGTGGAAGAGGGGATACCAATTTAAAAAAAAAAAAAAAAAAAAAAACTTTTTCTTAACATAACCAGAAAATCATTCCACCTGTCTGTTTTTGTGTGTGTGTGTGCATGTGTGCATGTGTGTAGTCATGTACAGATTACGCTGTGGGGACCTAAATTAAAACCTGTTTTTTGACATGGTGGGGAACATTTTTTAAAACTCGATTTTATAAAAATCTGTGAATGCAATTAGGGCTGTGCGACGGCTTAAAATTCATATTGCTGTATAATTTGAACCATAGACTGTATATATTGCGGTATGTATTTTGGTATGTAAATTTGAATTTAACAGTTTTTGAATGGATAACATAAGGCCATAGCAAACGGACTGCAGCAGGAAGTTGTATTCCATACCCATTTCAAAGTAGTCGTGAATGTTACTTTAGGAATATTTATTGTACAAAACTGCAATTATAGAAATAATATGGAAAACCAAAATATCTTATATTAAAAATACAGGTTGGTTTTGTAAGCTGTAGGTAAGCAGAAAATTAAGGCACAGAACCAGAAGCTATAAAACTAATCAAATTAGACTAATTGCATAACTCCATCCATTTTAGGATGAAGACCATCCGATGTGCATACTTATTTAAAACAGATTGCTTGTTACCTCTCTTTGCAATCACTGTTGCCCGGCATATTTTGCAGATAATGTTTTTATGCTCAGTCTGCTGAGATCTTAAATCCAAACCATGTCCATATTATGGACCTTGCACCAGTCTTTGTAAGGAGCTCCTCCGATTATTAAGAAATTGTTTACATTTAACTTGACAGTGCAGCTGACGTTTTATTACATTATTAATGTAAATTTAGATCCATAGAGAAATTTTATTGATTATAACTGACATTAGATTAATCATGTTAGATTCGATTTATTACATTATTGATGTACAGTCACCGGCCACTTTATTAGGTACACCTTGCCTTACCGGGTTGGACCCCCTTTTTCATTCAGAACTGCCTTAATCTTTCGTGGCATAGATTCAACAAGTTACTGGAAACATTCCTCAGAGATATTGTCCATATTGACATGATAGCATCACGCAGTTGGTGCAGATTTGTCGGCTGCACATCCATGATGCGAATCTCCCGTTCAACCACATCCCAAAGGTGCTCTATTGGATTGAGATCTGGTGACTGTGGAGGCCATTTGAGTACAGTGAACTCATTGTC